>KV751317.1:6190573-6207805 GCA_001698575.1 Mola mola | reverse complement strand
ATGAATGACAATAAAATTGTTCTAAATGTTAAATCATATTTCAAGGCCTTAACAGTCACCAGATTGCAGCCTTTTTTTAACAACAATTACAGTTTTCAGAGTCACCCGTGATGCAGTGCTCTCCTCTGGAATCACAGAAACATCAAATCACACAAACATCAAGGTTTTTTTAAAAAAAAAAAAAAAAAAAAAAAAAACCTTTAGAAGAGGTTCCAGAATCTGATCAACTGAGTGTAACAACACTTTACCAAAGGCAAGGCTGTTAATAGGTGGGAAAATGGGAAAATCTCTCTGAGGCCTAGCTGCTACATACATGGGGGCCCATTGAAACCAGCAATAGTCACGTCCATCTTCATATAATCATAACCTTGGAAGATGTTTTCCCACCAAGTGCTCATCACATGTGACCAAAATGAGACTCCAGATTGGTTCTACAAACTTACATGGGTGTGACAAATCAGCCAGATCATTCAGTGTGACTGAAGCGTCTGATTTATTAAAAATGCATCTGTAACATTTTTCTGACCAATGTGTAATGCAGGGTGTGAGCGCAGTTGCTTGTTTAGCTCAGTGGGGGGCGCTGGTGTGCTCGTGCTGCAGCGAGGAGCAGCCCGTGGAGGTGAAGCTGACGGCTGCAAAGGTGTTGGTTGACTGTACAGGCAGCGTGCTGAGCAGCCCTCACCTGCCACTGGGTGAGTTTCAATGTCTAGAAAAATCTGAGAGAAAAGTTACATCAACAGGAAAAAAAATTCCAGTTTGTATCTTTTAGATTTTTTAGAAATCATCATTTGTGTGTGTGTGTGTGTGTGTGTGTTTGTTTTTGTCAGGTGTGTCCACTACACTTTCTCTGTGGAGGAGTCTGTTTACGCTTCTGCAGGATGAAGACCAGGAAGTCCGAGGGTCGGCTGCTGACTTCATGTCTGCACCAAGTCCTCTTCTGTCAGGTACGCTCTCAGTGCCTGATAGGAAACGGGCTCACACACACACTCACTGTGATGCACAAATGTGCTCTTACTGATCTGACTTAGCATCAGTATTATATATACACAGCTGTGGTTGTAAACATGATGTGCACATTTGCCTTCGTGGTTGGATTACATGTTCACTCATAATCACTCAGAGGGCACCTGACCATCTGACGTTGTTGGACATCCCATTTCAAAACCACAGACATGAATATGTTGTCCACCCTGGCCCCCTGTTTCGCAACCGTTAACAGCCACAACTCTGTCTGGGAATCGGGCGCCTTTCATCACTAATGTTGACCGTAACGGTTTGCACGCTGCGTTCTACACTCATTTAAAAGAGAATTCTTCAATTTTTCAACTTTTTTCCCAAACTTTTATAGTGTAAAACTTTACAACATACGTCCTTTTTTAATTTTATTTCAGACCCTAAAAGTTCAGGAAATAGGGTTTAGATTGAAAAATTTGAGAGCTACGGTGAAATCGCCTCTCTTCCCTTTCTTTTTCAGGGTTTTAATTCTGTGTAGGTTTTCACTGCAGCAGTTGAAGGTAAAAGACAGCAGCTCTGGCAAAATGTTGAAAAGTTATCCACTCATGAAGAAATGCAACCTGACATTGAGCTGCTTATCACCTCTGCTCAGACCAGGTTGTCAGCAATATTCTTCACACGACTGCACAACTTAGCATCTTGCTTGGGGATCTGAGGTTTTTGTGCAGCTGGTTGCCCATCAAACATGTTATGAGGCTCTTGATGCAACAGATGATCAATCATTAAACTAAAGTGAAGGTGCGTGTGATCTACCGCCCTGTGGCTGAACTTTTGTTACTCCGAGGTGTTTACAGTTTGCAGATGTAGCAAGGCAGCCATTTTTTAAAAAGCTGATTTCTTGCAGAAGGTGTCGTCCTTTCCCATATGTCACAGTATATTCTACACCTGTGAGCAATACTTGAAGCTAATTAGTGTGGGTGCCCACTGAATTGTGGCCATATAGTGTACTAAAGTGATGCCAGACAACAGTGTTGATGCCTGCTCACTGAAACACAGACACTCATGTTTATAAAAAGAGTTGGTGACGACATTTGGTACTTAGGGTTGAGCAGAATTCCTGGAATGAACACAGTGAAGTGGGTGCGTGTGTGTGTGTGTCTGTGATTGTTTTGGGAATGTTTGAGGTATGTTTACATGTTTGCAGGCCTTTTATAAATACCTTAGCACAATAATAACAGTCTTAATTCCATTGACGCACCCTCCCTTTTATCTTTCTTACACACTTACTCACACTATCTAAGTACTAACGGCTTCCAGCCCCTCAGTAGATCGTCACCCTGCCACAGTGCCACTTCCCGTCCTCACAACACTCACTTCCTGTGTTTTCCCAGCGTTCCTCGAGGAGCCACCCTTATTGCGTCTGTTGCCGTTGATGGTATCTCATAGCATAACACAAGAGAGCGAAAACACATCCTCTAATGTCTCTGCAACCCCTCGTGCCTGCCCTGTTTTCGGATGGGAGGGCAGAGTCATGAGGGAAGACTCAACACCAACAGCAGTTGCTTTAGCTTTTTGGGTTTGTTTGTTTTTATTGATTTATCCATTTACAACAACCGAGAAAGCAAAACGTTTCCTCTGGTGGATGAGTATGTCTCATGTTTTCGTGATCTAAAGAGACAGGAAACGTATTTAAAATTCCTGTGAAGGATTTGATACCAGGGTTGTGTCCAAAAGCAACGTGTGTGTGTTCTATATGTGTTTATGTGCATGCGGCCAGACGGGGTCAGATAAGCTGTCAGCTAGAACTCAGATAATATCTGAGCAGCTGGACTGAGGTTTTCTCTGCAACTGGAAGAGAACACAATAGGCATAATTACAGAGTTGGGTGGGTGTGTGAGTGGGGTCTCCTCTTAGTCATCCGCATCCACCGCTCATGTGGAGTTTAGTGTGTGTGTGTGTGTTACTGAAAACTGACACGAGTGACTTCACTCTGCTCCAAACCTCAGTGAATGCTAAAAGCTGCACTCACTTCCTGTTGTATTTGTGGTGCACAGCAAATAAAAAAAAAAAAGACATGAGATAGTAAACTGGTAAATTCTGTCTGCAATGAGTGTGTGACTTGGCCAGGAGAGTTGAATTCTCACGGAAATGAAAAGAAGAAGTCGTATCCCACTGATTCTATAGAAACACAGCCTTCAATTGGAAAAATGTAATTTTCCTCCTTTGAGAGCTGGTGGTGTTTCTAAAATTAAACACAGGAAAGTGAGCTGGGAGGACATTTTGGTGCTAGGCTCACAGTGGCATTTAATGAAGTCATCACGACCGCACTTTTCAAAGAGAACATTTCTCAGTGTTTGATTGCACATTGCCAACTTTGAACACACGGCTCGAGCGAGGTTCAGCCGGAGTCATAGTGACCACAAGACAGCAGAAATGTCATCACTGAGCTTTCTTGTTATTTACATTTATCTCTAGGGATGCAGTATATATTTTTCGACATAACCAATGTGAAAAATCCTGCTTCTGATGACTGATGCATTCCAATAAGCAATCATTTCAAATTTTTATGCCTTCATGTCGGAGATCGCAATTACCCGACCAATTACTGTATGTTTTATGGGTTTCTGTTCCATTCTATGTAATTTGATGTCTCAAAAACACCATGAGCAAATGTTTTCAAATTTTCCACAAATATTCACTCGGACTGTAGGATGAACTGGTTAGATTATATGGTGGATACATGGGGAAAAACAAATAGAAAAAAAAAAAAAGGTACTATTTACATGTTAACTTTTTTAGTTTCACTGCTGTTTAAAGCTGCAGTATCTAACTATTATAAACTATTCTAAAATATAAACTTTTTGTCATGGTTGATAAAATGATCCCTATCTCCTGACATTAATACATTAGAAATGTCCGGCTCTTCTTGTCCCACCTTCCACTCCTAATGTTGTGTGGAAAAATCTCTCACCTCCCTAAAACAACCAGAGTGTCTGTAGGTGTGTCAGTCTCTTCTTGAGAGCCTGCAGCAGGCAGCTTGTCTTGCCTCACTATCTGTACTACAGCAAGAGCAGCAAGAGCTTTATTACCAGCAATGAATAAACTGCCCACTCCTGGACATACAATGAAAATACCCCCAAAATAACTGACATTAAGCTTTTTATCACATGCACTAAATTTATCTTTCTCAAATGACTGTATTGAAGAATTTATTTAAAAAAAATTAGCTGCCATTAAAATGTTTTTTTTTTCCTATTAATGAAACTAGCTGAAAAGATACTTTTAAATTTACAGTTGAAATTTTTAAAGAATTCTGCCCAGAGAGTCTCGAGATAGATTTTCACCAAATCGCCTGTTGTGAACTTGACCTTTGACCCGTCAAGTTCAAACCTATGTTGGCATTAAAGCTTTAATTAGGAGCGAATTGGCTTGAGTTTGGTCGTGTTGGGATTGTTTGATTGAAATTTCTCCCTATGTCAACAAATGGGAATTTTTCCTGACCTCGACCTTTGACCAGCAAAACCCCAAATTTCTGATTTGAAGCAGCAGCCACTAAGAACTCACAGAAAAAAAGAAATCAAGACATCTAATTCAAAACAGTTCGAACAATCCAAAACACTACCTCTTTGGCACAAATAACAAATATTTTAGTCATAACTCCAGAATTGATTAGTTAATTATGATGTGTGAAGAATCATTGTTTGAGAATGAACAGTTATAGCCACCACACCGCAGCAGTGAAAAAAACGCCACGGCGTGTTTGTTCTTTCCCATCCTCTGCAGGCCTCTGTGTGTGCGTGTTTGTGTGTGTGTTTTACGGCCTGCCGTTGCAGAGTCAAGTATCTGAGGCGTTAGCAGCTTCAGATGGAGGTGACGACTCCTGGCCCTTTGATATGGAGGACAGGCACAGGGATGTGGGAACACAGACGGGCTCTGCAACACACACACAAAAGGACGAAATGCAAAACACTCATCCCCTTTAGAAAGGAAATACATTTAAATTTCAAACGCACCTTAAATGTTTAAAGTTGCAGATATTTTCTTCAACAGTGCAGATCGCCTATGAACCAAATGTCAAGCTAACTAGGAATTTGCTTATATGCAACCTAACATGAATTAAAATGACTTGTTTATTGTTGTTTCCTCAAAAAAAGAAAAAAAACATTGAACTTTTTCTTTTAAATGCTGGTGAAAGTCACTTTTATCAGGATTTAATAGTGGGACTTTTGTGTTATTGGTAAACACATTAGCGCATTGTTTCATCAAGCGTGAAGAGCTCTCTGGTCTTACACAGTGTGTGAATGCTTTGCAACTTTCACTCTAACAAACAACAACTTCAATCCAAATAAAGTGGTTTAGTGTAAATTGGGGAGAAATTTATACAGATTTAGATTGGGTTTGTTCAGCTCTTCTTCCAGGGGCTGTGAACCACAGTGGAGCCATTGTCTTGGACAGGAAGAGCTAATCTAATTTAACCCAAACCTCACCCTTCAGCGCCCTCGCGGCCTCCCAACATCACCACCCACCAAAATACCTCCAAACTAATTGGGTCTAAAATCAACCCCCCCCCAAGGGCCCTGACAGACTCATGCATCACCTTATACACAGAGCGCTGAGGGATTCAGGTTGGACATCAGTGTTTAAGTGAGCAAACGTGAGCTCGACGTTAATCAGTCACATACTATTTTCAGACTTATTTTTATTTATAGATAATACTAATTATTTATAAGTTCAAGACAAGGCAAAAAGAAACTTTCCAGTTTAAATAAGGATTCCAGTATTTCCGAAACAAAGCCCTATGTCCTAGTCTTTTAGGCTGTAAAATTTCCAAAAAATATATCTTTTTTTGAAAATTATTCCAGTCTGGAGTTTAGTCAGTAGGACCATTTACATAAGGCTATAGGATGACAAGGCACGGGGCACAACAGAAATAATTAGTTTTTTCCCGTATCTCTCTAACTACACTCAAACTGTGTCAAAGTGTCTGATAACATGCAGTAGATATTCTACCTACATTTAAAAACCTGTGTTTTTAACTCAATAACCATAAAGATACTGTATAAAATTAGTACAGATGCAGCTTTCCGACGTTTAATTTGATTTAGAGAAAGTTGACGTCATGAATTTGTCTTCCCTAAAAAAAATGTTGAACTATCCCTTTAAATACTCTAACCTGTCCTTCAATATATGTACATTTGAAATGGTCCCCTGTCCATCTTGTTTAATCCAACAGTTGAACTGTCTAAAATGCAGTCCCACATGCCGACTTGTTTTTCAGGTCGTTCCCGGTGAATTATCAGCCGGGAGTAACCTACTTTGCTCATTGTAGAGACAGAGGCGGTTGTTCTCGTGTCCTTTCCCCCGGATCACTCATTTACAGTGGATGATACAGATGAATGTAGGCGAACGAGCTGACGGCGCTGAAGGACACTCATTAAACAGACCTCGTCCCATATTGCCACAATAATCTGTCAAACATTAAACCCACTGTGTTTGTCGGTGGTTCGTCTGAAATATGACGAACCACCGAACAACGACGACAAAACGTGTTACGTGTCACTAATTTGAGCTGAAACTGTAATATATACAAGAACCTTGAGGTGGCGCTAGACTTTTGATTTGCGGCAGAAATGGTATTTTTGAACTGAAAGAGCAGTGTGGGGAAAGAGAGTTTAATATTGAAGGGTGGCGTGGAGTCATATGTCTGTTGTTTAGGGTTTGCAGGCTGTGTGCAGTTATTAATCACAGTCGGCAGCCTGCGGTGTTTTGCAATCCAAATGTGTGAATCTGAGATGACCTCAGTTCAGTCAGATAGATCTCTTGGTTTTTTTTTTTTTAGGCGGTTTAAGTAAGATGAGTTGAATTGAAAAAAAGCAGACGACATCCACAATGATACATCAAATCCAGTGTTTTGTATTTTTACTTTAAACGTCAACCCAAGTTTTCTTACATCAGCAAGAACCAACCACTGTCAACTGAAAAGTTTATATTATAGCAAAACCTTTCTGCAAATTTTCAACCAGCTTTGTATCATCACAGCGTGGAAAGTACGAGCAAATGAACAAGTACATGTACCTAAAATAAAAGTCCCAACCTGTCATTCTGCAGGACATGTAAAAGTCAGTGGGAGAAGGACTCAGTGTGGTTGTTCACTCTTGCAGCAAAATCCATCACTGGTTCATCTCACCAGCACCAAATGCACATATAACCAAGTAAACCCTGACACTATTCAAGCTTCTTGTTTTTCTGCGAAATCCTGCTGTGTCTAGAGGAAGCAATCGAGATTGTTGACATCATGGACACGTACGCTTGTCTAAACAAAAAAAGGATGTTATTTTACACCACCCATTTACATTCATCATTAGGAATTACTCCTCAGCCCTCTGTGGGTCTCAAGTTTTCCAACATTAAGATAATGTGATCCTGATGAGTGGTGTCTTTTTTCATCGACTCTTGTATTAGGGAATTGTGGGTAATCCAACATTTGTGGGGCTTAAAAATGCAAAAATGGGGCGCAGTGGTGCAGAAAATCCGCATGCAGGTTCCAGTGCAAATTATCCATGATGTTGTGCTTTATGTATAGAAAAAAAAAAAAAAAAGCAAAACATTTTATATTTACTACAAGAAGACAGCATCGTTTATTGTTACTCAAACTTGACATTTAGAAACTGATACTTTTCTTTATATCAAGCAGATTTGACTGTTGTTATGCTCTCCTATCTAATCTGCCCAAAAAATACCATAAATACGGTGAGGCAGCTCTTAGTTGTTATGTCCTGCACCGCTGGAACTATTAAACTCTTTAAACACAAACTGAAAACTTGCCTCTCCAGTCTGGCTTTTGATTAATTAGGGTTTGTAGGCATTACTCATTTTACATAACTTGCTTATCATGTTGTCTTCTGTATTATCTTTTATTTCTATTTTATTGTACTTCTCCTGTGTACTTTCTTTACTTGAGTGTTATCTCTTTTCTCCCTCTACAATTGGTGTCTGTCTCTGCTTTCATCTTATCAGTCATGTGTGAAGCACTTTGACCTGTAATAATCTGTATGAGAGGCACTATACAAATAAAGTTTGATTGATTCAAGTTATATGTTTAACGTCAGTGAGGTTATATTAATTTAGCAGTATTTCAGTTCCTTTGGGACTGAAAAACAAAATTACATAAGAGGGGGGAAAAAAGTATGAATGTCAGTATGTTTCAGTGCACATTTATAAGTATATTTGATCATTTAAATTTGGTCCTAAGCTCGTCGGCGTTTCATGAATGAGGCCTGATAAGTTCTCTCTGGACCCCAC
The DNA here is from genome assembly GCA_001698575.1 of Mola mola. Taxonomy (NCBI): domain Eukaryota; kingdom Metazoa; phylum Chordata; class Actinopteri; order Tetraodontiformes; family Molidae; genus Mola; species Mola mola. Next base: position 6,199,549 of record KV751317.1, on the reverse strand, counting down.
ATTTGATACCGTTCCTATCCGTCGTGACAACCCTCTTTCCGTACCAACTCGTAACATTTGCAAGCGAACATCAGCCACACCTTCATCATTGGCCTTGATTTGCTTGTTCGGGCACTCGTAGTGGTGTTTATCACACAAAATTGGCTGTTTCGCCCATTTTGACCTGAGGGTGACAAAGACACTTAAACAAAGGATTTCATTGGGTGAAAATCCGCTCAGATCAAGGTCCATTTGAAGACTTGTATTTTTCCCCCCACCATTATACTCCAAAACAGTGTGCATACATCAACGGTGTGGTGGCCAATGGTGATCAGGATGGGGCCTCTGTGTGGCTCCCTGTTGAGGCAGCCATTGACTTGTATTGACTGAACCAACCACTGACTGAGATTCATGACTGCTCAGCATATTATATCCTCAGTCCACCATTCCTATGCTAATGCTCACTACCCAAAATGTTTTGCGCCATTACTTTCATTCAAACTAATGTTTCCTGTTGTTGTTGCTGCTGCTGTCGGCCTCCATAGTTCCTGTTTCTTGTCAGTCGCCGGAGGATGTCCGGGCTGTAAAGAGTGTTTTGTTTTCACACCTCTGTCTCTCCCTCTCACACCTATGCTTCCTGGTGTCTCAGCTCCACCATAGGGTCTTGTGTGAGCCAAAATGCTGTCTTCTTGGACGCAGCCCACACACGTTTAAATCCTGCGTGTGTAGATGTTTGGGTAGACAGTAGATTTGTCCAGGTTGTAAAGAATAAAGAGTGGACTGCTGGTCCATGACCAGTAGGAATGAGTGTAGTTGGAGCAGGAAGTAAAAGCTGTATCCCTTAGACGTGGCAGTCTGAGCAGAGGAATTAATTCAGGGAATGGAAGAGTGCGGGTGGCAAGTCTTATCTTTCATTTCACTGTCCTGACAGCCCGCCAAAAAGCCGACCCCCCCGCACCCCCTCTCATCATCCTCCTCTCCGCTCAATGGGACATCTGACCACCCCCCCTCACCCAACTGCAGAGGCTTAAGGGGCATTTACAGAACAGCAAGGGCCTCTTCTCTCTCTTAATTCAGTGACTTTAACGACACACAGCAGTGAGCGAAAGATTGATGCTAAAAACACAGCTAACTGTTCTCAAGCAGGTGATTTCTCTTCCACTTTCTCACCACAATAACATCAAGTTTGACAATTCAACACAAGTCAGAAATGTTTATACCCTTTAGGGAGTTTTTAAATGTAGTTATCATGCATTAACATGCATGCAGACCTAATCATTGTTAGCCTGGATATATCAAAATAGAGCTAAAGCCAAAGCTGCAGGAACATGCATGTGCGATGTTTTACAGTGTTAAAATAATTTCAGGCAAAAAGACTTTCATTCAGATTATCAGGCTGTAACCATCAACTTGTCCCACCTGAATCTAGAGTCCATGTCATTGCAAAAACACATTTATTTACTCACTGTAATTACTGTATATTTCATACTCAAGTACTTTATTGATGTGGGATGTCGGGATGCCAGTTGAACAAAATCAGAGTTCCCCAAAGCGAAGCCAGGACATCTTGATCCGCCCCCCTATTCACTGGCTGCAGTATAGGCCATAGATCCCGCCCCTCCATTGAACACAGGAAAAGTACATGTCAATTTAATGTTGCTGTGATTTTAGGCCATTATTTTTACACTGATGTATGTTCACATGTTCTTTTTTTCTGATCAGTTTGGTTTTAGTTATTTATTGCTGTAAAACAGGAGTGAAACGTGATGATTGACGGCCAAACCCTACTCGTGATTGAACAGGAGGGCATATCACTACTGTACTGGCTCTGACTCAAAATGAGATCACTTTCACAAGATGGCAGTGCCAATGGCTGGGATATTTTGGCTTCGTGGTTGTACCAGAAATGGAGAGGCATCGTCTATCCTTGTGTCGGTGGTGTGGACTGAAAAATCTGTTGCAGTAAACGCTTGGACAATATCACTGTTCCATTATTACTTTGACTTTCTCCTTGATCCTTCATCAGGTAAAAAAATTAATAAATAATATTATATATATTTTATTATTTTACTATTATGTATTATGTTTATTGGGTTTATGATCACATCCCATCAACTGTAGCTTTACTTTGTCCAGCCAAGTCTGCAACCATAAGCTGCCCCTTGACTCATCTGTTCGTCCAGCTATTAGCTTATAAAAATATTTAGAGCTCTATGATTTGTCATATAATTAATTAGCAACTTGGTCCATAGTGGTGTTATAATACTCATAACTGGTCAGTCTCAGGGCTGCTTTTGATCTCGGAATCAACCGGATTTTGACTAAATTGTCGAAGTTGCAGTCAAAAAGGACAAAAGGGGGCTTTAATTTCAAGACCACAACTGCAGGGACATTAATACATTTTGTACTTATGATGCTGTCTGGGGTCACAGAAAAGGATGATAGTTGGAGAAAAAATGCATTTGATGTGTTGGTAAACATGGAAAGGTTTGTTGAGTTGAGCCGCTTAATATTTGTATTTATTCCTTCACCAGATTTACCTCTGCAATGCCTTTTGGGATTGAGAGCAGAATTTGGAAGAATCTTTGTTTTCTGTGGCTGTTTTCATGGGAATGTGGATATTTCAGATCAATTTGAGGATCGATTTGACAGTGTCAGCGTGTCAGGCACTGTTTTGGTCTGGACTCAGTTGTGCCCTTGTTTGGTCTTGGCCTTGAATTGCCTCCATCCATCAAAGTCTCCTTTTTTCTCAATACAATCTGTTGTTGGATGGATAGAGAATTATTTACTATTTTTAAAGTCATTTTTCAAACAAAAATGTCAAACAGTTGTGGGTTCCAGCTTCTTAAATATCAGGTTTTATATGCATCTTTGGGCTTTGAACTGATGGTTGGACAAAAGGAGCTGCTGGAAAATGTGAAGGGTTCTCTTCGTCTTCTAAATTGACCGATTAATCGTGAGTCATGACAGGAATTATTAGTGGCAGTTCTACAAACGCGGTCGAGCCTCGAACAAGGCAGCGGATCAGAGTTCAGTTTAAAAATAAAACTCCTCCGAAGCTCAGAATGGTACAAATGTTATAGTGTTTCCAGAAGCGGCACAAGGTTAAGTTTTTCCCTCGTGCTCCTGCCCTGCCCAGCTCAAATATACTATGAGACTGCCAGTGGATGGAGTGTGTGCCAGCGGATGCCAACTGCACACACGCGGGGCCTCACCCTTCTTCCTGGAACCCATTCATTGACCAACTGGCAATGAGATTGTCCTTTGCAGAGACAAGATGTCTGAGATGAACTCACACCGTCTTCCAGCGCAAACGGTCCCCACTCAGGATTAAAGTCACTCCAACACACACGCTGCACATGCAACGCTAACACCAGCACCAGCATGAAAGACTATCCCCTTGAGAAAAGGAGCATTTTGCGGCAAAAGGTCGGGGAGGTAAATCGCGTTAAGCGACGTGTGAAACCCTCCGTAGAAAAGCAGATAAATTGAATGCAGCTAAAATTTCCTATTATGTTGTTATTACGGAGGCTGCGACGGCGCTACATCAGAGGCAGAGCTGTCCCAGAGAGAGGCCGCTCCTCGGTAAAGAAAGGCATTTGTCACTCAAGCTCCTAAACTCTTAAATCTTCTCTAATACGGTACAATCAACAGCCTCTAATGTTCACAGAGCGGTTTTCCCTCCGCGCTCAGACTTGAGGCTCTGCTCAGATTTTACGCCTCCTCTATGAAGGGGAAAAACAATCTGGCTTCCCAACCCTCACTGTGTGTGTGCTGATGGGGGTCCATGGACCTCCTCCCCCTCCTCTCGTCCCATAGCTGTGGTGTTTTGGCTGGTGGCTCTGAAAGCCTTTTGAAGTCTCTGGTGTGATCTGGGTGTGTAAGCTGTGGTGCGGATGGTCAAGGTGGGAGAACAACACTCTCACACATGCGCTTGTCAGAGAGTGGCTGCTTGGACAACTGGAGTCGTTAAATGAAGTCATCCGTTGTGTTTTCCCTCTGTTTGAGGTGTGTGTAAGTGAGTATCGAAATGGGCCTGCCTCTCAGTGTGCACATGTGCGTATGTGCGTTTGTGTAGAAGCAGAGGACTACAAATAGCCAGACTGCAAAAAAAAAAAAAAAAAAGAATTTTTGTGACACTTATGTGAGCATATGAAGTTACTCTGAGAAAAAAAAAGAGGAAGTTATCACTGTGTGTGTGTGTGTGTGTGTGTTTGGGAGCATATTGGTACAACATGCAGCATAGCTGAGAGTCCACTCATGCACCCCGATGGCAGTTGGTTACATGAGTTATAGTTTTGTTTCTCAGAAAGCCGTCCAGGTCCGGAGATGACACATGTGCACTCACACACTTGCGCCATTTTTGGAATAGTCATATCAGCCCATTTAAAATCTGTCAAAGAAATGATTAGATGCACAGGAATCAAAGTCATCATTGTTTGGATATACAGTATGTAGGTGCCTAGCAATCAGATTTTTCCATCTCCACATGCCACATGTTGCAGCTGGAATATTTGTTTCACATTTTTGATAATCCTGCTGCCTGAAATGTATTGTTCTCTTTTGGAATTTCATCTCTGGAAAATTTGGATTGAATCATTTTGGATACAGGCATATTAGGCAATATGATACTACACTGGCTGGGTCCACTAATGCATCTAAAAAGAGTAGAAAAATTAAACTTTCATACATTCTACGGCACATGCGTTACATGTGAAGTGAAACAGTTTAAAGATTTTTTGGTTTTCCTCTGATACAATCCTCTGATACTTTACGATGTGTGTGTTTTTGTTTTGTTTTTTTGAGCTGGCCATAATTATCAAAATTAAAAAAAATTTGAGTTTTCTTGTAGTTTAATGGATCAAGTATATGAATCATTATGTAACTAGGCAGCGGCCGCCAAGATGCACCAAGAATAGAAAATTACTCGCATTACTGGTATGCGTTTCGTTTGCTCGGACTGATTAGCTCAAACAGAGCTATTCAGTGCAACAGCACAGCTGAAAACAAAAAACGAAATGAGACTTGATCGAATTACACCAAAGCTGTTTGTGATTTGGACGTTGATATCCGTTGGCGGTGCCGTTGAGACGGAGTAACCCTGTGATCCTGTCTCTCGTCAGGTGTGCCCGGCGTCTCCGTGTGCCCTCCGGTAGCCCTGGACTCGGGTGTGGGACTCCTGTGTCGCCTGTTGGAGCTCTGGGACCAGGTACCAGCCGGCGTCCTTGCCCTGACAGAGTGGCTGCTGGGAGAGGAAGAGGACAACGACGACGCAGCGGAAGATGAAGCCCCCAGTCTGGTGAGAACGTTTCACGTTTATTAAAGAAACACTCCACCCCAGAATCATATTATTACGTATACACACGTGCCAACTCACGTAAGAAGCACTGCAGGTAAGAGGAGAAATTGGTGACACTTTAAAATAAGGGTACTTTAATAACACTAGTTAATGCAGCCATAAGCATTTGCTAACAGTTAATATATTTGCCAACTAATCATTTACTAACGGTAAACGGTAGATACAAATTTAAACGTTATTCAGTAGTTTGAAACCTTACTGTTAATGGTCATGTAACTTTGTTAGGGTTAGGAGGCCAACTTTGTGTAAATGCTTGCAATGCAGATGGACATTACAGCATTAAATAAAGACTTGAAGGGATTGTTCATGAACTCAACAACTCACCACTAATATGTTTCATATCCATATATTAGCTGTGAAATCACCACTAACACTGCTTCCTTTGGCACGTCATTACCATTGAGTTTTAAAATAAAACATCTGTTGGCATCACATTGGGCCTGTGACTCCAGTTGGATTCATATGTGGAATCACACATGGAGCTACATTTAGAGCTCCTGTGTTGGTTTGAGGTGTTCATTGTTTCTGCTGTCTGACAACAAATCGTTTATTTTACCCTCTCTGGGTTGTTTCCTGTTAAGTCATTTGTTTTTGTCTGCTCGAGGCTTTGATGAGTATCATTAGAGATTACGGTCACTTCTTTAGAGGGAGTCAGCAGGTCTACAGTGCAGTGTGTCAGCACAGACACGTCTACTGGAAGCGTCTGTGCATAAATCTGAAAAAAAAACCCATTGTGTTATTGATTAATCAATTTTTAGCCATTTTGACCACATTGAAAAACAACATTCATAGCAGGAGGCACACGAGTGAAATCCATTCAGTTTAGTCTCAAAAATGTTTGAAACTTGGCAAGTTTGGAGATTGGATGGTGAGCTCTTCTGCTGTGAATACTGCTCTTACTGTCACAATATCTAAGAGAGCCGTACATTGTCTGAAGAACCTCGCCCTCTGGTTTCGTTTGACTCCGATGATCCCAAAGGTCACAAAGCACGAGCACAATTCAAAATCCACAATCTCATCTCCCTCACAATTAAAAGCTTGTTAAGGGACGCAAAAACATTTAAATACACCATTTTTTGGATTAGGCTAAAATTACACATTTGCGCAGACTAATATAGGATCAGCATGAAGCTGTTGTGTCTGAGAACAGGAGATTCATAGCTACTCAGAAAAGCCATTTTCATTCAGATATCTTCCCCTCACAAAACTTTGGAGCGTTAGCCTCTTTGCCGACCAGCTAGCAGGAGATGGAGGGGCACATTAGATCGTCTGCAGGACAGTAAGTCCCACCGAGATCAGCGAAGGTTTGGCAGGGCTCTTAAGGGTAGCTGCTCATTTTTGTGATTTTAAAAAAAGGATCATGTCTGAGGTGTGGCAGCACACACACACCGTCCAATGAGTCGTCTCCTTTTTCTCGTGCCCAGGACGAAGAGGAGTTCCTGTTCGAGAAGGGGGACCTGAACCTGTGGGCCGAGCCGATCCAGTGGGTGAAGCTGCTTCACAGACACCTCGGCTCCCTCGTCGCCATCTTCAGGCAGGCTGCAGGAAGCAGGATCCAAACGCTGTCCTCCCAGGCCCGAGCCAAGGCTCTGAGCTCCCAGCAGGCCCTGGACTCCCTGCCCGCTTTGCCCCAGTTCTCCTGCACCATGGAGCACGCCCGGCTCCTGCTGCGGCACCAGAGGGCCACGCTGGCTCTCGACGTGCTGGACAGGCTGAGATAGAGGAGTCGGCGACGTTTGGCTGCGGTTCGATGAGACGAAGGAGCAGCTTCAGTGAACTAACACACAAGAACAGAGTGAACACTTCTACTTTAATTGATCACGTGTTTTAATTGGTACAATGTTTTTATGAATTTGACTGTTTCCTCAGATGTCAAGCCTCTCAAGGTTAAGGATACACTGCTTCTCTTTTTCATTTCTGACAGAAAAAGGAGCCATTAGAAGGCGTTTATTCGGGCTCTGAGAAATCGTTGACAGTTTTTGTGATATTTTATATTTCTAACAATAAATGAAATGACTCATTGTTGTGCCTAAAATTGAAGTCACGCAGATGAATGTCTGACTGGAAACAGCGAAAACAGACAAAAATAACATGAGTGTGAATGTGCGGGGACAGGCCTGGCAGTTTTGAAGCCATAACAATAATTGAGTGCGAGCTTGTGTAAATCAACACTTGATGTACTGTTCTCTTATCAGTGGGAATGTGTCACACGACAACCTTCAACAGTGTCCGTATTGAGCTGCGCCGCTTTCCCCACGTCTCGCAGGGATTTAAGGTCGGAACAAAACAACTTGCCGCCTAAAGCTTCCAGCGCCAACTTCAATGGCACGATTGTGTGCCGAGCGAGCTTCACGCCCGCGGCATGGGAAGTGTTCTCTCTGACACGTCACCGGAGTCGTACTTCAGTGCATGCTCTGTCTCTTACTGTATGTTTATACGAGGTGTCATTTTCCTATGATATTTAATTTACTGCAGGATTCTTCCCATCAGGCTGCGTTTTTATGCTTCCCTCTACTTTTCCCGGTTATGTAATTAGGACGGCACAATGGTCCACTGTCTTGTGTGTGTGTGTGTGTGTGTGTGTGTGTGTGTGTATTCATGCTGCCCCCTCTCATGCAGCTGGACCCTTGTGCCTCCACAGTAGCCATGTTCCCTCTTACAGTAAAGCTGACGTAATGTTGTGGGGCAGCTCGACATCCCCCGGTAAAAACACAGCCGTGCGATGGAAGAAGCGGTTTCTGCGGACAAGGATGCGTTCAAGGGATTACTCAGGGTTCTGTCCTTGTCTGTCCTTCACATTAAACTATTTATCACAAGTACGAGGGCTCCAACAGTCCCGGGGCAGCCCTTAGCCTAATTTTAGGGTTGATAGTAATAGATTCCAGGCTCTTATGTCACTTGTTTTTCACCTCCCGTGCTTCTCCAGCCAAGCCATTCAGCACTTCTAAGAGAGAATACTGAATCATGTCACAGAAAGAAAAATGATTTTATGACCACGCTTTCCAGTTATACTGTTGCATGGAAAAGACTTAACAGTGTCAGAGAAACCAGCAATTTCTGGCGACATGGGTTGCACTGAGTTTTTACACCCTCCTGACCAAAATATCGGCCCTGCGGAGCTGTGATATAGAGCCCAATCTTCTGCTTGCCAAGCTCTGCGATCTTTCCACTGCGGGTTTTCTTTCACTCCTTTTTAAAAAAAACAAAAAACAAAAAAAAAAACAAAAACACTTGAAATTTGTCCAGGAGCAAATTGGACTAGTTTGGCATTTTCATGTGAACATTCTGCCATCCTGGAGAGGTTACATCACGCTGAGACAGGCAGCTCATTGCACCCTTTGACTGCAGAGAAAGGTTTTTGGTGACTGGGTGGCTTTGTCGAAAGGACTTAAACGTCCCTAAAAATAAGAATTGTGCAGAAATTCACTATTATGTGACCAACATTGGAGGCCTGAATGGACCTGGAGAGCTTGTTCCAGCTCTGCTCAGCAGGAGGCGCCCGCACCAAACTCCAATCAACTCCCGTTTGGCCCACGCGGGGGCAGTGTTGCTCCGCAGAGTCGCGCTGAGCGCACATTCCTGCAGTGAGAGATTTGAGTGTGGGGAAAAACAGAGCTGAGGGAGGAACTTGGAGGAGA
>KV751317.1:6168482-6184625 GCA_001698575.1 Mola mola | reverse complement strand
CAGGGGTCTCTCCCCTTTTCTCTTCACCCTGCACACGTCGAACTTCAGGCACAACACTCCCACCTGTCCCATCCCGGAGTTCTCAGACGATGCTGGATGTGTACCAGAGGGGGAATCGTCGTGGAGAACGTAGATATTGTTCGTATACGGTTCATGTTCACTGTATAACCGACCCGTGAATTTTCATGTTCTATAGCCTGAACAATCCCGCTGGGCTGTATTGATGTTTTTGTACGCACTTAAGCTGCCCTGCAGTGTATTTCTACACACCATGTGCGTATGAAAACCACTGGAGGTGTTGAATCCCTGAAGGCAAATAACGAACATATTGTTAGTTTATGTTGTATATATACAGTATATATGTATATAAAACTTCATTTTACTACTGTCTGTAGGATCAAAAATCTTGTCGAACTAACTCTGAAAATTACTGCTCTAATTTTCCCAAAAAAAGATGTATTTTGTGAAGTTTATACCTCTCAGAGCTATAAAAAAAAAAGGGGGCTTTGGTTAAAAACACAAACAAGAGAAACACCGTAATTCTCCTTGAATGTGTCCGTTACATTTTGCTGCTGTGGCTGTTGAAGCTCAGGCTAGCAGCCCCCTGTTCAGCTGCGGGATCACGCGTCATCCAGCTGATCCCACACAGGAAGGGCGTGAAAGAGGGTAAGAAATGAAGAGAGGCGGCATTAGCCTGTGCGAGCACTCGGGCGGCGTGTGGAGGTCAGACGTGTGACGGACGTATCAATCTGAACACGAGCCATTAACCCACAACCGAGTAAGTGTGCAGCAGTAAATGTGTGTCTCCGATCGGTCACTTCAGCTGGGGGGGGGTCGGACGGACCACCGCCCGGCGCCCCGATCGGAGCGCCCTGGCCCATATTTTGGCGTGAAGCCGCCGCTGTTGTGGTGCCGTTCAAAGGGGCGCTTTTTTCTCCGAGTTATCAGCGGTAGCCAAAGGCTTTAGGAAAACGGGCCCCGGGAGTCATGCGGTGCCTGGAGTTCACGCCAAGATAAGGCAGGCTGATAAGGGCCCCGGCAAATATTTACTGTGTCCTCAGGATTTCATAATGAAGTGTTTATCAGAGCGGAGCCAAAGGGCTGCACAATGCGCCGGGCCCCGCCAAGGAGGTCCCGCATACCTGTGGCTCAGAATGGACAATCACAGCTCGACTGAGCGCATCGACGTTTATATCTGCGAGGCCTGTAAACCGTGAACTTTGTCTGTATGAGGACGTGTGTGTGTGGCTCTCGCCGTTTAATGCACTTCGAGCTCCTACAATGAAAGGAAACACTCTCTGACTTGTGATTAGGGCAGGAAGAGTTCCACTTCCTGGCCCACCACCCATTTCCACCTCTTCTTCGTCCTGCTGTTTTCCCTCCTCTGTGCGGGCCGCTTCGAGCCGTGGCTATTTGCGTTCCAGCGCTGCGCTGGGAAGCTCGTCTCGTCCTGGTATTGTTTTGGCGTGAGGAGGTCCGGGCCGCGGGGTCAAGAAGTAAAAGCGCACGTTTTTTAGACTTTACGTTCCCGCGGGAGAGCCAGATGGGTGTCGCTTTGCCAGACGAGAAAGTGTAGATTAGAGGTTGTTAATCATGTGAGCGGCTCGAACCCCCCCGACGTCCACTCAGATACGACGTCAGCTCTGCCCCTGATCCGGTTTAGCCCGAGTCTTGTTTTGTTTCTTGTTGTTTTTTTTTTGTTAATGAGGTTATTATATAGAACCACTGTCTCTCAGTCCAAACCGTAATTACAGCGGGATCATGGGGGTTGTGGTCGCCGTTAACCACTGTTTGAAATGACAACCTGTCTGAGGTGACTCGCCTGAGGAGGCCAGATTTTGTCGGAGCGGCGTTGTCCTGTACGTCTGGACCGCTGCGGAAGCTCGTTCCAACTGTGGTCCGGCTGAAAACGGGGGCGTGGTGCCGTGCGCTTGAGGTGTTGAAGCAAACTGTGGACCAAAGAACCAGAGACAGAGAGTGTATCACGGGTAAAAGGAGGCCAGAAAACCTGCAGGCATTCGCTAATGACATCAAGTCGACGCTACAGGATCGAGGTTAAAACGTGTCTCTCGGGCAGACGTGTATATATAACAGAGAAGGTCATTTTTTACGCATTTGAATGTAGAAATCTACATCGCTTTAACGTGGTACAACTGACGCTGAGACCCCTCTCCTCTGTAGGCAATGTAGATACGTAAATAACAACAAACAAGCTGTCCCTCCTCTCACACATGTCAGTGGGATCCATTTCTTCAGTGGTCTTCAGGGGTCTAAAATTCACAGAGACCTGAAAATGTGCAGTCCAGCAGCTACAACAGCCCCATTTATTGTTAGAAAACGGGAAGTCCACCTGCTGTCAGGTATTTATTCCCAGTTAATATGTGTTTTATTGTTGTTTCTTAACCATTCACGTCAGTGTGGCCGCTGACAGGAAGTCACAGTTTATATGCCAGCTTCCCGTTGGCTGTCGCCTCTCTCATTGTGAGCAGCTCAGAACATAATCTTCACTTGATTTTCAGGAAGCCGCCACCTCCCCAGCTGCCGAAGGTAAGCCAAGGTAAGCCGCGCTGCACGCGTGCTGAATAAGGTGATGTTGTTTGGCCAGATTTGAAGTCTGGTGATGGCCGGCAGCGACGGGAGGGGCCCTGCGGGCGGTCTTGGCTGAGGCCTGTAACGATTGGCCAGCGCCACCCGGTCCCCCATGTTCCGCTGGCCCGTTAGCCTGCCGAGCTGTAAATATTTACAGTGCATCTTTTCAGAGGCATGAATGTTTACCAGTGCTTGTGGCTACTCAGCGTGTGTGTGTGTGTGTGTGTGTGTGCGGCTCCTCGCGCTGTGTGTGTGGGTCGGATGAGGCACTTCCCTCGGCTTCTCCACAATTTGCTAACACTGGCCCCTGGCTCTTGTTCAGGACCCGGCTCCCGGACCCGCCTGCGGATCAACGGAGCGAGCGAGCGCTCTACCTTCCCCGACCCCCCCGCAGTGAGAGAGAAAGACGGGGGACGTGTGTGTTTACCTCGCCCTGCCCTGTGTACGAGGCCGACATCAGCTCTGCTCATAAAACATGTTTTCTTTACTCCCTTCCCAGTGTAAATAACGCCGAGGGTGTAAATACCATTAAGGGCCCGGCCAGGCCGCTCAGCGTGACGACGTGTCAGCGTGCTGCTAACGCAGCAGGGTAAAGTTTTGATTTGTTTACTCGGTCACTTTTGCTGTTGTTAGTCCTTTACGTTTCACCGAAATTGATTTGTTTTCATTTAATCTGAACGTCCACAGTAATTTCTTTTAGCGCGCGGGGTTTATTTTGGTGCAAGGCTCCCCTGGGCTCTGTCGCAACGCCATATTTTCTCCATCCGGAGCTGGAAAAAGATACAACACCACTGATACAAGGTCGTAATTTTTGTTTTTTTAAATATTCTTTTAAAGGTGCAGTCTGTAGAATTTCGGATTATCTGTAATACAATCCTCAGAACTTTGGTAAAGTTAGTGTGTAATCACCTTAAATCAAAAACCGTAGTGCGCATGGAAGCAGCTCGCACAGCCATTTTACTGAGGTGGCAGCTGGAGCATAACCAACGAAGAAGACCCACCCCGTTAAAAGACAATGAGGAAGGAGGAGTGGAAAGATTTTGTTGTCAAAATGGAGGATCAGACAGCAAAGGGGGCGTATCCCGCCGTCGTCGAAGAAGTGAAAGTGCGATGAAGCGAAACGAGATGCAGCCGTAGACCTTTTCACTCCCTTCTCCTTCGTGCTTGGAGAAGGAAGGGTTCAGCGAGGCGCTCGGGACTTTCAGGTGCTAAAGTTCCACAAAACATGTAATTCTTTGGAAAATGTGCAGTGTTTGGCCCAGCGAGGCTACACGATGCCACAGCGTTGGGAAAATCTACACGCTGGGGACAAATAGCAGTGGGTGTCTGGTAATGTGGAGTAGATACCTACAAATGTGTTTTTGACTCATTTACTGTCGATAACAGTTGCTTTTTCTTACCTCTGGAAAGTTTCCCAAAAGACAAACGAAGACGTGCGGACTTATTTCAGATACCTGTGGTAATCTGCTAGTTAATCAGACTCTGGGATAAAGAAAAAAACCCCAGAAAACTTGGGAAACTAGTGCGCTTTTGGCAGTTGTCTGGGTTGGACTGTCAGTAACAGGAAGAAGAGAACGGTGGGACAAACACAGACTGTACAAACGTTTGTTTTATACAGTATCTGTGCAGTCACTGAGTCAAAAACATACAGGCGTTTCAGTCCATGTCACCAGACACTTCAACAACAATTTAAAAAGGGGATTTAGCTCTCATTTTTTTTGACTTGGGCCTATTACAAGACACCTGCAACAGGGGTCCTGCCTTTATCACTACAATGCAGGATGCTGGATGCGAAAAGAGGCTTTCTGATGGTAAATGCGTAGTCACGCCTACTTCTACCATCTGACTGTCCTTCCTCACTCATGTCGGAGCCACGTCTGTCTGCTTTGCTTCTCGTCTCTGTTGCTCGTACAGAAGCGGATCCCGTCACGTTAAGCCGAGGTGACACCTTTATTCCAAGTGAAATGTGGGCAGGAAGCTCCAGTGAGCAGCATCGTCGTATCAACTCGAGCAGTGTTGAAAACAGATGTGACTGCTTCTAGCACCCACTTACCTGAAAATAACATTCCCCATCGCTGCGCTGTGTGTTTGTGCGTCTCTCTGAAACCACTTCCATGTACTGTCAGCGAGGAAGCGACCGAGGGCACGTGTGCATGTCTCAGCTCCGGATCTTTGAGAGGCGCAGCTGTAAAATGTAACATGTCCTCTTTACTTCAGCGAGGGGCTTTGCTCAGAGGAGGCAGCCGAGCTCAGGGGGCGATAAGGAAGTACCTGTGAGGCGAGAGGGGGAACGCATGGAGCGCGCGTGTTGACGTCGCGTCCGCTTGGCCTGCTTACACTCTCTGGCCAATGGCGTCAAGACCGAGGTCCCGGCCGTGATGAATGAAGCTCCACGGTCAGCGCCACGGTCTCAGGGAGCACACAGCGAAAGGGCAGGCAGTGAAATTATGGAGCACGGCAGTGAGATTGACATGAAAATGTTTAATGGGGGTGTTTATCTGGAGGGGATGTTGGCAGCGAGCGCGCCCCCTCACTTCTTTCATTTGCCTCATCACTCAGGGGGCACTTTAAAGCGTGCAAGAAAATCCCTGAGGTTGGTGCGCGATTCGCGGGTCCATCCGAGGCCCCTGTGTGTGTGTGTGTGTGTGTGTGTGTGTGTGTGTCCGTGTGCCCGTGCTGCACCGGGTAATTACATATAATCATCCAAAATGTTTATACTGTACAAATAGCAGAACTATGCTGACTGAGTGGCTGTGTGGGACGGGTATAGCTGGCGTTGTGATCGGGCCAGGCCGCTCCGTGATTAGCCCGGCTCAGGGCCAGGCCCAGATTACCGTGTAGCCAGACCGAGGGGCCTGCTAACACTCTTTATGACCACCTCATCCATACCAACGTACCATAATGTATAGCCACTCTTTTAGCAGAGCTGTGGGAAGGAAGCGTTCTTCAGTTATATACCATAAATAAAGGGCGCTCTGACACGCGTTGCATTTTTTTAATATTTAATTCAATTGTTTCACCAAAGCTGCCTTTTTTTTCCAACACATGTTGGTGTAATTTTATGTCATTTTGCACTTCCCAGTTAATAGGGGCCACTAATCTATAATTTCCTGACTGAAACATTCTGTTTTCTGTTGTTCCTCTTTAATCAGCTCATTTCATGTTGTTCTTGGATTAAATAAGTGGTGTTTGGGGAGGCTTTTGGGCTCCTTTTGTTGCAACACAAGCAGCAGGCATCTAGCAATAGGCGACGTTGGTCAGTCAGTCCACCGCTGTGGTCCAGACTGAAATATCTCTCCGCCTCTTGCAGGGTTTCCATATGAGTTAGAATAGGTATGCATGCAGACGATGAATCCCAATACCAATCCGGCGATCTCCTGCTTCTCTTTGTGCTTGTGGCTCGTTGGACTGGTACAACATCTTACGGAGAGGTTCGCGGTACCCGCAGGAAAATCTTTCACTTCTCCTGGCGAGTTTGGTTTCATTGAACCGCTTTGACAACTGTTGGGTACATTGGACTGAATGTCGGCACAGTTTTGGACCCCTCGTTGAAAACTACAGTCGTCCCGAACGCCACCATCAGCTCACCCTTCAAATTTGGCCCAATGCTTTAAAGTTGGAATTGAAGAGGTGTCCATCCACCTCAGCTGTGTTTTGTTAATGTTAGCATGCTAACAAGCAAAGCTAACATAGACCACACAAGAGTTCCCAAAGAGGCCAAATACTTCAATAATAATGCTTCCGTCATTTCAAGTAGTTCTTGTCACACTGATGTATGTTCAGGAGTTTATTTTCTGATCAGTTCAGAACAACTGTGTTTCCTTTCCAGACCACCGTAGAACCAGCCTGTACTGTAAGTGCACCAGCTTCAAACGCTAATGTTGATATTATTACATTATCACAAGTGAATCGAACCCCAAGGATCATTTTGCTACCACACGGTGTTCTGCTGGGAAACATTCCCCCTCAGGGCTCCTCTGTCCATCTGTCCATGTCGTGACTGTTTGGCTAGCATGAGAGGGGTTGATACAATATTAGAAGTGTGGTTTTAAGGCCGATCGCTTTCTGATACCAATCTACAATATGAAGTCTAAACCCAATATTTTGCCATGTTGATGTTCTGCGTTATTAAAGCTCATTAGTAAATCTGAAATCAGGCTATGGAGGTGCCGCTGTCTCTCAGGCATTTCAGAATGCCTTTGAGGTCTGACCTACATCAGGCAGAGAGTTAAAGAGGGCTCAGGCTCATCGGGTCCCGGATGTGGTCCTCGTAAGACCACGTGTGTCTCTGTATGTGTGTGAGACGGAGGGAGAGGTGTGCTGCTCGGTACGTCTCAGTCTGGTTGCAGTGCTCTTACTCATGTCCATATTTCATATCTTCAGCTTTCAAACAAAAGCTGTATGTTGATACAAGCTGCTGGCCAGCCACAGGAAATGAATGTTTGTGCGCTCACTAATGATGTTTCTATTTCTCCTTCTAATGCGATCCAGTTTTTTTCCACTGAGCTCATTTGATTTACCCCGTTTCAGTTCTCAGCGCGGCCACACATCTTGTCATCTTTGGGCAACAGAGAGCAGAGGGTAAAGCAGAGAGTTCCATCGTACTCTGTGATGAAAGACACACTAGGGGTTAACTATGACCTGTGATGATGATGAGTGCTGCATGTGTTAACATGAACACATGATGCTACAGGTTTTAGGTGAGACTTTGGTCTTTCTTGATTGGCTGAAACTCTAATGCGCACGTACAACCTGAAGAACATTTCAGGTGCAGCACAATCGCTTCTAGAGTTGATGTAGCGAGACGAGTGGACCATGTTTAAGTGATAATGAATTGTTAATAATATGCATTGGTGTTGAAGATGCATTATAGATGAAGGGTTTATTCACCTCCGTCAAAGAATTTGAAAGAGGCTAAAGGTCAAGGTCACACAAAAGTTATAAAACAATTTTTCCCCCGAAGGAATTGACATAGAGAAGTCTAACTGGTGTCATTTTATAACTGATCCCAGGGTCCATCACATAGCCAGAACCAGCTGGCTCTGCAGTCCATGTGTCACCCATCAGGTGGCGCCAACATGTGCTCTGTCTCGTAACAAATGACGACCTAAAACCCACACTTAGGAATGCTCAAAACGAACTCAAACACCAGTCGGGTAGAAATGTGAAACATGAGGTCAGAGGGAAAAAAATGACTTTGAGAAGTAACCATTTATTGCATTTGTGCCCTTTTAATGCAAAGCTACACCAAGTTAGCAGCTGCTGGATTAGCTAACCTTTATGTTTCTTTCAATAATTGACAGTAAGGTTGGTGCAGGGGGTCCCTGACATATTGGCCCTTAAACGTCCATTCATACATTCAGTCATCAGGTCTAATTTAACTACATTAACTCAAAACGTGCTTGGAGAATGACCGATAGTGGTTTTAAGGTGGGTCCTGCCAGAATCGCGTTCAAAGGGACACCTCACCTCCAAATCATCCATCCATCAATTATCCATCACCACTTATCCTCTGCAGGGTCACAGGGAGCTGGGACATCTGGGAGAGGCTCAGAGTAGAGCCGCTGCTCCTCCGCGTTGAGAGGAGCCAGTTGAGGTGGTTCGGGCATCTGGTCAGGATGCCTCCTGGACGTCTCCCTGGGGAGGTGTTTCGGGCATGCCCATATGGGAGAAGACCCCCGGGGCCGACCGAGGACACGCTGGAGAGAGTATATCTCTTGGCTGGCTTGGGAACGTCTTGGTGTCCCCCCGGAGGAGTTGGTGGAAGTGGCCTGAGAGAGGAGCGTCTGGATCTCCCTGCTCAGGCTGTTACCCCCGCGACCCGGACCCGGATAAGCGGCAGAAAACAAAACGAAAACGAAACAAAACTAAACTAAACTAAAGAAATTGAAACGAAAACAAACTAAACGACACGAAATATTAAGCCCCACCTCCGTAACTCGTCAGGATTGGTTCCTTAGGTTTTCCACACAGGAGACTCAGGCTGTCAGAATTTATTTCAATGTCACTGCTGAATTGCAGAGCAATAGGCAAAAATCCTCAGCCGTGGCATCAGCTGCTTATTTCTTTCGTGGTGTGCAGTACATAAAAACAACACCATATGGACATGTTAACACAGAGAAAAACAGGATTCTTGTCACAGGCTTTAAATAATACATGTTTCCTCCTGTGTGGTGTAGCTCAGTAGGAAGAAAATAGGGCTTACATGAAACTGCTTACAGCGAGGTCTGTCAGTTATCTTGAGTAAACAGGTCATGATTCCAGGAAAGGTAAAGTGTTTCATTATATTGGAGAGAAGGCCGACATCTCTACTGCTGATTTCTCCAAAAGTGACCAACTCACACCAGATGCACAAATATCACTACAGGTTAGAGGAAATGAGACTTTTCATTCAGTTTTGTGTCTGTTTGTGTTCATGAATCTGCACAAAGGGTGGCAGAAACATGGAGTAATGAGGGCCCACCAGCTCACAATTGCGGTTGAATTGCAAACATTCTTGAGTAGATTGGCCACTAAAAATCCAGCCGGCTCATTCAACAACTGTTTTCATGTGTGCTCATGTGGAGGACAAGCAAAACCACGGTGGCCTCACATACTAGAGCTCTCAGCTGTGTTTGTACACTGACGGAACTGATATTTGGCAACTGTGGCCATGTTCACAAGCTCACTATTAGGAGCCTTACTGTACGGCTCTGAGACCCACCTCCAACCCGTCGTTCCCACCCTCTCCATCTATCCTCCTGTGTCAAACTGGAGCTGGATGAAGGTCCTGAGCTGCAGCAGCCGGCCGGTCCACCCATCAATGCCTCCTTTAAGGGTCAGTGGACCAGGGCTGAGCACAGACCACCTTTATCCCGGGCTCTCAGGACATTCATTCATAGACCAGAGGGTGAAGGAGGGCAGGGGGGGGGGGTCTGCAGTAACACACACTTGCACTAAGCAAGCTTGTGTATGTGCTTAATCAAACACCATCAGGGAGCAAGAAAACACACCTCCTTCACTCATTTGCAGACTCTGTATGTGCATCTGTGTCCGTGTGTGTTTTGCATCTGGGACTGCGCACACACACTTCTGTTTACTGTAAATAAAGATAGATTTCATTTCATAAACAAACTCCTGTTTATCAATCTGAAACTTGCGCCTGTGTGCAGCCATTCAGCAGGTTAGCGGTGAGTGGGACGGCCGGCACCGGCCACTTCCCGCCATGCTTGATTCACCAGCGGGGCATTTCACTCTGATAACAATGAAATTATTTCAAAGGGGAGTCATAACCAAGTTTTCTGGTGGGCTTATTTATGTTGGACACACAGGCAGACACACACACAGCTTTGTTGATACTGCAGGAGCGAATACGAAGAATCTCTTGTTGAAAAAAGTTGAGTCATCATGTAAACGCACAGCAGGAATAGCCTTGAATCACCCCAAGTCCAAGTCCAAGCCAAACAGTCACTCAGAAGGAAAAAATGTCTACCAGAACAAAAGAAAGTGGACTCGGTTTGGTTCTTGTTTGGCAGTCACATTCATTCATTCACAAATTGTGCCTCTCGAGGCGGATTACTTAGACAGCGGCCTCATTCCGCCTTGATTAAAGGAAAATTTCACTCCCACTGAGTCACTTTTACAGAAAAAACAGCCGGTTCTGAAAATTGAATGTGTTTGGTACTGTTACCCATAGTTAATGAGATGGGTATGTGAGGAGCAAAGGGAATAATAAAGGCAAACTGCATCAGACACTAATAATAAATGTATGACAACAGCAAATATGAGTACAATTAAATAAAAATGTTTGTACTAACTCACGAAAGAAAAAAGGAATAGCAAATGTCATTTTAGATATGCAAATACAAAGATTCAATACAAATAAATAATTGTAACACAATTATGAATAAAATAAATAAAAACACAAGTAATACAAAACACTCACACATTCATAAAAGGATTCTAAATTTGTGCTTTAGGTTTATGTTGGATTAATTAGAGTATCAATATCTTTTAACAGGTATTGATGAATGAGTGGCTCGTGAGCGTCGGCCCCTGCTGATTCGTTGGCTTCATGACAGCAACAAATGTTGCATCTGTTTTTGTTAATTGATGGAAATATTGAACATGGTGACGGTGATCCCTGCTTGATCTAAAATCACAGACTGCCTGTCATGTTCCTCTCTGTGCATCACTAACGCACAATATGTCAGTTATTAACCTCGTGACGCACCTTTTTCATTTCTCTTGAAAATTCCTTAACTTCCCAAAAGCCGCCAGCACAAGGTCACGAGAGTCTCATCGCAGAAATTCAGTGAGAGTGGAACAGCGATAATGTGGGTTTAAATTTGAACGTGGGTTTAAGTTTCTGTGTGCTTCTTCTTCTACTGAACCACCAAAACTTCCGGTCCCTACAGTGATGCAAGGACAATATTTGAGTATTCTTTGGTTATTTACCACAACAGGAAGTTGATCACCTTAAGAAACGCATTGACAGTTGATCAAGGTCACAGTCGACTGTAATGTGGAGCTGCTTTCGCGTGATGAGAATACTCTAATGAGCTCGACAAGAATCAAAATCAAATCAAATTTTATTTGTATAGCCCGAAATCACAATTTACACATTATCTCACTGGGCTTTGACAAACTGTACAGATGTGACATCCTCTGCCCTTAGACCCTCGAACCGGGTGAGGAAAAACTTAAAAAACCCTAAACAGGGAAAATAAGAAACCTCAGGAAGAACCACAGAGGAGGGATCCTTCTTCCTAGGACGGACAGACGTGCAATAAATGTCACTTGTACAGAACACAAAAACATGATAACAACAATTCATTTAGAATGTATAAAACATCCATGAGTCCCAGAGTCTGTGAATTCTATAAATCCGGATGTGTGGAAAGTCTAGTGATCCAGACGCAGGTGGACTCTGTTGGTCATTGTACTCCATGTAGGAAGATCTGGGTGTTGCTGAGTCCAAGAGTATGTAGAATCTGTAAATCCAGGGATATGTGAAGTGTAGTGGTCCAGAAGCAGGTGTAGTCTATTGATCCAGAAGCCATTGTGATCTGTGGGTCCCGATTTGCACTTGGAAATCCAGCCTAGGATCCAAGTCACAGGATCCAAGTCACAGGATCTCCTTTCCTAATGTGGCCAGGGGGCATCAGGCAGGACCACAGCAGCACCTCCCACCGCGACCTAGAAAAACCTGCAGGATGGTAAAGCACAACGACTCCGGGGAAGAAGTAACGTTAGTGTAAGGATATGGACATTCGGAGTCAGAGGGGGGGGAGAAGAAAGCTCAGTGAATCATGGAGTGTTCCCCCAGCAACCTAAGCCTATAGCAGCATAACTAAGGGCTAGATAGGCCAGCCTTAACTATAAGCTTTATCAAAAAGGAAGGTTTTAAGCCTACTCTTAAAATCAGAGAGTGTGTCTGCCTCCCGTACCAAGACTGGAAGATAGTTCCACAGGAGAGGAGCTTGATAGCTGAAAGCTCTGCCTCCCATTCTACTTTTGGAAATTCTTGGGATCACCAATAACCCTGCATCCTGGGAGCGTAAGGTTCTGGATGGGCGATAGGGTACTATGAGCTGTTCAAGATAAGATGGTGACTGACCATGAATAGCTTTGTAGGTGAGAACAAGGATTTTAAATTCTATTCTGAATTTAACTGGGAGCCAGTGCAGAGAAGCTAGTATGGGGGAAATATGGTCTCTGATATTAGTTCTAGTCAGTACACGCACCGCTGCATTTTGGATTAACTGAAGAGTTTTTAAAATTTTGTTAGGGCAACCTGAAAATAAAGAATTACAGTAGTCCAGCCTGGAAGTAACAAACGCATGAACTAGTTTTTCTGCATCTTGTTGAGACAGAATGTGCCGGATTTTAACAATGTTACGGAGGTGAAAGAAGGCGGTCCTTGAAATATGTTTAACATGTGAGTTAAAAGACAGCTCCTGGTCAAAGATATAACACCCAGGTTTCTGACAGTGGTGCTGGAGGCCAAGGCAATGCCATCCAGATTAACTATGTTGCTGGATAATGAGTCTCTAATGTGTTTAGAGCCCAGCACAATGACTTCAGTTTTGTCAGAGTTTAACATTAAAAAGTTATGAGACATCCAGTTTTTAATGTCCTTAACACATGTCTGGAGATTAGCTAACTGATGGGTTTCATCTGGCTTCATTGATAAGTATAGTTGTGTGTCATCTGCATAACAGTGAAAATGTATGGAGTGCTTTCTAATAATTTTTTTGAGCAGTGAGCTGTACGCCATTTTACATCATACGTCATTACGTGACTGTCTGTTTGTTCTGGTCCCCTAACTGTTTTCTATTCCTGTGCTACAAAACAATGACGATCTTCAGGGAAGCTTTTTGCTGATAAGGAAATGTCGGTAAGCTAAAGAAACTGTTCCAGTACTGCTCACCTAGCTGGCTGCGATGTGATTGGTTGTGCTCTGAAAGGTAAGCGGCAACTGAAGTCAAAGGTGAAAAAATCTTAAAATAATAAAATAATAAAAAAATAAGCACATGTGATGACCACAAAAGCGAATTATAGCAATACTGACAAGCCACTGTCACATCAGCTCATGTCATCTGCATGTGCTCATAGAACCTTTGCCCGTTTGGGAGCATTTTGTTTCTTAATCAAGTCAACTAATTTAGAGGCAATAATGTAAAATGAATTTTGAGGTCTCAGACAGCAAGCTATCATCCAGCCGCAGAATCCAATGCGTTTAGGCTGGTGCAGCCAGTGGACATGTTCTCACAACAGGTCTCTTGTGAAAGCACAACTCCAAACCCCGCAGCATGAGCTCATGATTGTAAGACACAAAGGTCATATGTACAATCTGCTTATGTAAATGTCCTGTATTTATATGGTGCTTTTCTAGTCATTGTTGACCGATCAAAGCGCTTTTACACAACAGGTTTTGCATTCACCCATTCATACACTGGTGGCAGTCACTACCTCGCAGGGTACCACCTGTTCATCAGGAGCGTTAACCAATCACACAGACTCGTACACTGATGGCGCAGCATCAGGAGGACACTTCGACGTGATCGAACCAGGAACCTTCCGATCACTGGACGACCGCTCTACCATCTGAGCCACAGCCGCCCCTGTCTGCTTCGATAAAAAAACCAAGATCAATACACAGGTAGGGCTGATTCAGGGGGTGGAGGCAAAAGGTGGGGTAATTGTTCAGACTGAGGGCAACAGTGAAGTTACACACATGAGGCGAGTGAAGGTGATTGGGCACAGGTAGGTGGACCACGCCGGGGGAGAGGTCGACAATCACAGCGGCAGGAAGTGGGTGCGAATCTGGAACAGAGAGAGAGAGAGAGAGAGAGAGAGAGAGAGAGAGAGAGAGTTGCTGAGTGACAGAAACCAAAACAGAAAAACATGACAGAAAATGAGTGAAGGGTTTAAAGCAGAGGATACGTAACTTTAGCTTCCTTAGGAGACATGGGAATATGGCGGCACCGAGCGTCCCTGACTCACCGCAGGAGAAACTCCGTCACAGTGACAGCCCTATGCAGAACTCAGCATCTTTTCTCTTAATCCTGACCATAGTGATGCTGATGGTTAATAAAAAGACCATTAAAGTGCTACTAATTTATGAGTTAGCCAAATTAACGATCGCGTCTTTTAATTAGAGTAGTTGGCCGTAATGCTGGTGTTTTTCCCCGCTCCACCACGTGAAAATAAAACTCCACCGAGCTGTGGTTGCTCGACTGTTACTGTTCGGGGGAGGGGGGGAGTTCCAGTTCCAGTTGGAGGCCTTCACAACCACATGTCTCTGAGATAATACTGACGGGAGAGAATCACACCATCCCGGCCTGACATGCAGGCAGAACTCCCCGAGGACTCCTGCTCTCCAGAGGAAATGAGAGGTTTCAGATGGAGGCAAACCTGTCAGTGCGTGTTTACACGGCGGCACGCTCGTGCTGCTTCCCGCCGCGGCGCCCTCGGGCCTCCTCTGCTGCAGTTTATTGGAACAGCGTTGGATAAACATTCTAGGTAAAAAAGTTGTTTTCTTATTTCATTCCTGGAGAAGTGTATAAAGTGATTCATTACAGTTCCGAGGGGACTGAGCCAATCTCGGGGCTCCGCAGTAAACGTCTTTGTCAGACCCAAACCAATGTGAGCACGGCTTCACATTCATGGCGGCAGTTTCCAGCGCCGAGGTGGACGTTTACTGATGCCTAATTTCATGTTCTCGTAAAAGACTTTCCAGATGAGGTGAGGATGTCGGCGCAGCGAGAGTCAAACTGTGTAGACTTTGTGAGAGAGAAATTAAGTCGAGCTGAAGCTTAGAAGATCTTGGCGGATTAGCTCCATTCATGCAAAATTAAAGCAATGCAAAGTGCTTCACGTTAAAGCAGAAAAATAATAGAAGTAGAACAATAAGGAAATCAAAGTGAAACGGCGGTATCCGACTAAGATTAAGCTGCCACCTCAAAACATCAAGAAAAAAACAGATAAAACAGCAATTAGAAAAGAAAAAAAAGTTTAGGAGAATGCAATAATGAGGAGATGAGTGTTAAGATTTAGTCTGAAAGAGTTCCTCAGCCTGTTGCCTCCCTGTATCTGTCAGTCCTGACATCAGGGATAAATAAAAGGTTTGAGGCCGAGGGTCTCAGGGAGCGAGCACGTACGTATAATTTCAACATGCCAGACTGATAACTACTCTGCTGTTATGTTTCAGCCACAGGCTGCTGTTTCGTCAAACTGCAGCTAAAGTAAGTGGCTCGCCGGTGAACTTAAGCCGATGTGTTCAAAGCAGCGACACGGCAACTTTATCCGCTGATTAATATGTCAACGTTATGCTTTAAGCTTGTTCCGCTAAACCTAAAACAAAAGCAAAGTCCTGCTCCAGCTATTGACAAAACATTTAAACTCATAAATAACTCATGTATTTTGAGTTTTAAACGAGTCTACTATACGCTGCACAGTGGCAAGTTCTAACGTCGGAATAATTCAGCCCGACATGTTTGAAGCAGACAAGCTTGACTACAAGCCGATGTGTCACAACGCTGCGTTTCATTAACGTTAAGCCCCGCCCACGTACGTCATCAGGACTGGTTCCCCGGGTTTTTCCGAGTCGTAGACCACGGCTGTCAGAATTCGTTTTTTTGGAGACCGTCATTGGTGGATTGCAGAACGATATCAGAAATACTCTGACGCTTATTTCGGTCATGACGTGTGTCGCAGATGGAACGTGATTTCTTCTGGAGTTGGACTTTAATGTTACGTATCATTTTTACCTGGGAACAGTTGCTTTTGTGCCCTTTCCTTCCAAGGAGCTGTAAAAACCGTAAGGCAAACATCAGCAGCGTTTTCTAGGAATTAAAAAATATAAATATCTGCCTCACATGGAGCAAGAGCTGTTGTCTGTTATCATATCTAATTTCTCAACACGGGGCATGAAGGGCTTTCTAAGAAACCTCAAAACCTTAGAACAAGAGGACAAAAGGGAAGCGTGGAGGGAGGAAATGTGAGGACAGATCGGGGTGCTGCAGGTGCAACAGGAGCTTTTTGTCAAGGAAATGTCACAAAAAACTGGAA
>KV751317.1:6145212-6162560 GCA_001698575.1 Mola mola | reverse complement strand
TTGCAGGCTGGAAGTGGGTCAGGCCGTATTTGTAAAGTGGCCAGTGTTTATTTTAACGTGTGGGGCAGCCAGGTGGGCGGAGCCATCGTAACCAGGACAGTCCAGGAGAGTCGCTGTCAGTTTTGACAAAGTACACAATGCCACGGACATATTGTCCTGACAAGTATCTGAGGTTTTTTTTTTTTTTTTACTTATTAGCTTTAATACGTTTCTACTATTCATACTATATATTATAAACACTGATAGGATAACAGTAAAGTGGCCACTTAGTTTTGGGCATGATTACAGAATATGAGCGTGAGTGCTAATACGTTTCCCATATTCATATTCATATTATTTATATTAATATTTGGAATGTGTATGTAAATATGGTATTTAGCGTTTATGAATTACACCCATTTTATGCAGAGTACCTCCATTTTCAAAAGTATTTAGACAAACTAACATAATTGTAAATATAACCATAGTTTTTAATACTTGGAGGAAAATCTTCAGTCCCTGAAGTCTGGTGCTCCTGGACATCACCAAAGGCTGAATTTCCTACCTGGAAATGTTTCTCCAGGCTTTCAGTAACTGTTTGGGGGTCTTTCTGCCTTCAGTTTTGTCTTCAGTAACTAAGAAGCAGCTTTGTTGAGTCAGGTGACTGACTTGGCCATTGAAGAATATTTAATTTCTTTGCCTTCAAAAAGTCTTAAGTTGCTTTCACAGTATGTTTAAGGTCATTATCCCTATTGCTGTGAGGCGTTGTCCTGTCAGTTTTGTAGCGTTTGGCTGAATGTGAGCAGAGAGTATAGCCCTATACACCCCAGAATTCATCCTGATACCTCTGTCAGCCGTCACATCATTAATAAAGTGAGCCTGTTCCACTGGCACTTCCTTCAACATGTTTGACACATGATGAGGTGCTTTGGATCATCAGCTGTTTCTTTCTGTGTCAAGACTTTTCTCTTCCCTTCATCCTGATAGAAGTTTAGTTATGGTTTCATCTGTCCAATGAATGTGATTCCAGAACTTGAGAGGCTTTTTATAGATGTTTTCTGGCAAGGTCTAATCTTTCCTTCCTCTTCTTTAATGTAACCAGTGGTTTGTATCGTGTTATAAACCGTCTGTATTTGCACTCATGAAGGCATCTTGATTGTGGACTTTGACAATTATACGCCACCTTCTCCAGAGTATTCCTGACTTATCTCCATGTTGTGAAGGGGTTTTTCTTCATCAAGGAGAGGATTCTGCCATCCTCTTCCTTAGTTCTCTTCAGTGGTCTTCCAGGCCTTCTGTTGATGAGCCCACCAGTTTCCTTTTTAAGAATGTACCGATTTGTTGATTTGTTGATTGATGGATTTATTTTGTTTTTTCAGCCTAATGATGACCTCCTTCACTTGCATTGATATCTCCTTGGACTTGATATTGATAGCTCCAGTCGATCAGGTTCCAAATGCCAATTCAACACCTCAAATCAACACCGGACCTTTAATCTGCTTCATTTGTCTTGAAGTAATGAGGGAATGCCATGAAACTTCTTGTCAGTCAATGGTGTAAATTGAGTCCAAAGTTACGTGTGATCTGACTAACAGTAGACAAGAAATCCCAACAGTTGAGGCGACGGAACAGCACATATATCTGCCATATTCCTGAACAGGTTGATTTAATCAAATCGGTTAATCAGCTGATGTTGTCTAGTGTCTAGTGGTTGTTGTGAAATGGTAAACAAGTCTGCTACGAACTGTTGACCTTTCATTTCTCTCGAAACATCTTCCCTTGTTTGCTCTCTCCTCCCCCAATTTCCTTGCATCTCTCTGTGTATGGAAGGAAGACTTAGGACGTAGCCTTGTTCTCTTCAACTCCACCCTCCTCTCCTCTCCTATAAAGCTATGGGAACACAGTAAAGTGTGGTTGAGAAAAGAAGAAGTAGAAAGTGCTGCATGAGTTAATTTACATTTACATTATATTTTTCTGGCCTGATTCCTTCCTTCCTACCGAAGTCTGCAAAGGCCTGATTATCTGATGGTTCTGAAGATAATTTTGCCAGATTATCCTACGTTGTGAGGTGTGTTAAGAGTGATCTAGAAATCCTGTCAAGTTGGGGGAAGATCGAGGACGGCCGAGCAAGCACTCAGATTGTCACATGGATCGACATGAGCAAATCAGGAAACCACCTTACAGAAGAAGGAAGCACAAATAACCATTGAGATAGAGATCAGAAACGGAGAACCATCATAACGTTGACTTGACGATAGATTTGTTTGTTTTTGTAAAATAAGTATGAGAAAGGGAGATGTTGTTTGAGTTATGGGGCCATGTTTGTGTACTTTAAAGTCGCGTTTGGCTGTGTGAGATTTCATGTTTGGACAGTCGAGACTCTGGGTGTCAGCTTATGGAATCTTTTAGTATATGGTGTGATATGAACAGAACAAAACGATTAAATCTGTCATTATGTAGCCCCTCCCACCCAACAGGAGCTACAGGATTATCAGCAGCATAACATACAAAACTTTATTGTACGGGGTACAGGTTGGCTGTCACTCAAGCAAACACATCACTCGTACGCTCTTTTTACACAAGTTAACCTCTGACAAGGGGCTAAAAATGTTTCACTGGGTGATAACAGTCATTCACCATATGCAGGATGGCAACTGCACACAATAAACTAACATAAAAACTTATAACCCGCAATGCAGCGAATCAAACAAACGACAAGCCAATAGTCAGCTGGCGACTGCACACTGGGACAAATAACAACTATAAATGGACTTTCAGGGACCACAACAATAAAACAATTGAGCACCAATTTAACACAAAGCACATTGCATAAGGACAATATAATGAAAACAATAGCAGCATTCAATATGACAACGATATGTTAATGGTCAGGCATCATCATGTCTTAAAGAGCTCACACAACCAGAACCTTATGCTCCCACGATGCAGGGTTACTGGTGATCCCCAGAATCTCCAAAAGTAGAATGGGAGGCAGAGCCTTCAGCTCCTCTCCTGTGGTACCATCTTCCAGTCTCAGTGCAGGAAGCAAACACACTCTTGACGTTTAAGAGCAGGCTTAAAACTTTCCTTTTGGATAAAGCTTATAGGGCTGTAGGGCTGGCCTGTCTAGCCCCTAGTTATGCTGCTCTAGGCTTAGTTTGGTGGGGGGCCCCTCCATGATACACTGAGCTCCTCTCTGCTCCTTCCCCTCTGACTCTATCTCTGCCCCTCTAAATGTCCATATCCTGACAAAACATTATACTAACTTCTTCCCTGGAGTCTTTGAGCTTTATCATCCTGCAGGTTTTCTAGGTCACGGTGGAAGCTGATGTTGTGGTCCTGCCTGATGCCTACGGTCCACATTAGAACAGAAGATCTTGTGACTTGGATCCTGGTCTGGATTGCCCAGCATAAATCTGGATCCATGGACTTCAATGACCTCTGGACAATAGACTTCACATACCTTAGGATTTATAGATTTTACTCTTGGACTCCTGAATTTCTTCCTGAGGTTTCTTATTTTTCCCTCTTCAGGGTTTTTTTTTTTTTTTTAAAGTTTATCCTCACCTGCTTCGAATCCCCCAACCAAAACACCAGTCATTCATTTATCTTATTAAAGTGATCCAGCAGCACAAACCCCTACACCGAAGCAAAATAGCTTCCAGACACTGGGCCCTCATACAACAAATTTATTTATTAATCTAGTGTCTAGTTAATGCTGTGTTACCTTGTAACATAGCATATACTTACTGTGGCTGGCAAACGTGCGGACCATCTCCTCTTCCCACAATGCTTCAAGGAAGATCGTGGGAAACAGCATAAGCGACAGATGGCCAAACTCTGTGCGTTATCTTCAACGGCTTCCGCCACTATCACCACCTATTGAGACAGAAGTGAGTCAACAGGTGCCTGTTTTCAGACAATGACTGTCGGCGCCCCACTGCGGCTGCAGACCGCTGGACCAACTGCCCAACAACATCGGTTCTGCCTTGCTACATTTATTCGTGCGGGGTTAGGCTTACATTTTCAAAATTGGTCAAGATTTAAAAAATCTTTTAGTGTGTGCCAGCCTTAAGGAGAGTTTCTCAATTTAATGTTATTTTTAAGCTTATGAAGGGACTTTCAGAATTTCAGTGATCATCTTGATCAATGTGATCAAGATGTTTCCTGCAGTCGATGTTACTCATTATGAAAGTAATTCAGCCCCACGGAATTGTTGAATAGTTGGTTCTCTGAATGATAGAGATATTAGTATTCTCTGAAAAAAACAGATGCTGCTGCTTTCCCAGGTTCATGTTTTTCTCACTGATTTTTGACATAATAATTTGAGAGAATATGAACATGGTAATGAACTCTTTTCTCAAGAATAATCCTCTCCCTAGGCTGTGTGATTTTTATAATATAATGATCCGCGTTCTATAATCAAGATTGCTGCAGGCATGAAAGAGTTATGTCACCAACAATATAGAGAAGAAGAACAACAAATGGCTGGAGGCAGAGATCTTAGACATTTCTCAAACACTAGACAGCAAAATTAAATGCTGAGTCTGTAGATAGAATCTATAGAGAGATACAAGTAAAGGGAATTGTCTTTTTCATAATTTCGATAGGCTAGCCCCTTAAATTTTTTTATTTTTGCAGCAATGAAAAGGTTTTGATTCTCGGCGATTAAAGAAAAAACCCTGCCAAATGATATGTCTCAACATTAACAGCTACAGCACCGCTAACATATTTTGTACAATCCATAATTGTACAACATGCAGGATACTCCAGGATTATGGAAGACGCCCAGCCCCGCACCGACGTGGCGCGGTCGGGGGCACGTTGACCGCTGCCCTCTGCCCTCCACAACCTGCGGCCTCAGCTAACCCGACCTGTGTGTGCTGGACGTCAGACAGGATCACGTACTGCCGCGCCGCTCATCTGACGTGTGCGTGATTCTCGCTCCAGACCGCAGACCACCTGACCCTCAGCGGGACCCCGGGCGGCTTCTGGCAACACCACAGGAGAGACAAGGAGCTGTGTGTGTGCGTGTGTGTGGGTGTGTGGTAGCAATGTCAAGTCAGTGCTTATGTATGAGGCCGTTGTGACAATTTGTACTAATGTTTTCCAAACCTGACATGCAGCAATCTTCTATAGCGACGGTGCTGACGGTGGTTTTGGTCAGGTTCAGATACCAGAAACTACTAAGAAAAGTTCTTGATTTTGGCAAAAGAAAGTTCGCTGAACTTTTAACACAAATAACGAATGTACGTGAGCGTCCAGTGACTGTAGAGTGATGGATCACGTGATCACGTACTGCTGGGTTAGCTGCCATCGGTAGATAGCACTGAAACATGGCACCCTCTACAGTGCACTGCATATTGAGCAGGGAGGGATTTCATTCGCTGACCGCATGACGCCACCAGCATAAGATGGCAGCGTTCATATTTGGATAGTTGGGCTTCTTTTTGTACAGTGAAGAGGCGGCGGGCGTCTAACGGCTTTTGGATGCATCAGTGAGGTAAATCACAGGTTCAGTGAGTGTGTGGAACAAATTTCTCTGAACTATATAGAATTATTTATTTGATTTCAAGCCATTCTTTCTATCCTGAGACTCTCACAGGAAACACGAATCTAACTCGTGTGGAGCCAATCACATTGCGGTCTTTGGCATACTTACTAGGTGGAGTTAACCCGGCATGGTGCAGGAATGGGCATCATGTGAATCAATGATTGTGTAACTGTGTCGTTGCCATGCCCTTATCCCTTCACTTTGATTATTCAGGACAGGGTTACTTTTGAATAGTGCTGGTGACCAGTATTTTCATAAGTGTTGTCTAATAAATGCAGCTTTGGTATATTTGTATCATAAATTTGCATGTGAAAGCACGTCGGGACTGAAAATACAGTTTAAACCTCGAAGCTCTGACTCATCCTGGCCCACTGGGGAGCCAGCTTTGTCATGCTGTTACAGCTCTGCTGAGAAGCGGCCTTTCATCTCTCTTCTCAGAAGATCTGGGGATGGATTTATTCTGAAACACTATTCAGATGACAGTGAAACTGAAAAGGGCTCCTGTGACACGAGCCGTTTGGGTCTTATCCCTTCCCCAGTCGTACCTGCTCTCTGACTCAGACTCTGCTTTCTGGCTCACTCATGCCTGCTTGCAACAATGCATAATCATTATCTTTGTCCCAGCAGATGGCTTGTCCGTGGTTTTTGAGTAATTGAAAACATCCTCTTGTTACCCCTACACACACGCTGAGGGAACAGAATTAGAAAGATAAACCTAATGCGGACTTTGCTTTGAATTTCTCATGATAATAATAGAAACAGGATATTGAACATCATGTTTCTCGATGACATTTACATTGGCGGGTATGTGAATATTCACTGGGGGTGAAATTTGAAAATTAAAAAAAGGATTTTTTTAAGCATAAAAACCCCATTTTTCCGTATGTTTGTGCCTCTCGTCCACACACACAAACATTGTTTATGTCGCTACGTACGGACATTTTTCAAAATAAAGTGGGTATTTTCAAAAACTCCGCTTATTGTGTACATGTGTGTACATGCAACAGGGGTCGTACATACTCTCCGTGTTGAATATGCAGGAGGAACAACAGCACTTTAATTTTGTCTGTCCACACAAATTAATCCCCTTTACCTTCAGTTTCTCCACAGGCTGTCTGCCAGAAGGGGTTGTGTCCAATAATAGTAAATAAATGATAATGAATCAATGATCCCTCAAATGGAAAAACACAGAAGACCTAGACTAATACACGTGTATGAAAGCAGCAGTTGATTTGCAACTGATAAAAGGAAATATGGCTCCGACAGGCATGTACGTGGTTTTGAATTTGTTTTTGCTGGGCTTATCTCTCCAGTTTTTTACATACTCAAACGTTGGTTGTGGACATTTTGTTCAGGTTGGAGTGTCACATGAACTGTAAATAAATATCACCTATCATACACGTTCAGCAGCAATTAAAAGATAAAGTGGTAAAATCCTGCATGTAATAAAAAGATACGCATTCTGAAGAAGGTTTTTATACACACTATGGACTTTTAATCTGTTGATAAACTACAACATTTTGTTGCTAATTCTTCAAAGCACAGTTATTGCACTTGCAACACATAATTTCTGGTGGGCTTGCAGCATTTAAATACAGATGAGTCAACTCTGTCACAACAGTCATACGGCGCTTTTACGAGATGACAGCGTCTGGTGTCATCAGCTTGCCACATGATGCAGACTCCAGGTTGGTGACGATGGACTTCAATCAGCCGCCTCATATATGTTTTTATGTTCCACGTAAAAATCATGCTCCTCGACAAAACACAGAAATATGTGCAGATGATTCGGGTGCAGTTTCTGTGCGACTGAGGCAGATTTCATGCAGTATTTTTGTATTTCCTTGTACTGCCTGGCTTCAGAGGCCCGTTTGGGACAGCCAGGCCAGGAGGAGTGGAATAACAGCTGGGTAACTGTATCTGCTTGCGGTCAGAGCAGTCATAACTCATCATGCAGGATGAGGAACATCTCTGGCCTGAGGGGGGTAAGGGGGTTATGAGACAGTGGTCCAGCTAATGCTATTTAATATGGTTGGCAGTGTCTCTCTGGGCGTCTACCTGCCTGAATGTCTGTCCATCTGGCCAGCTGTCCTTCCGTCTGCCTCTTACATCATGTCAAATGTGGTGCGTTCTTAATCTTTTAATGGAAACTATCTTCCCTGATGTCGCTACTTCCTTGTCTCAGGCCTCCCAGTCACACCTGACTCAGTCCATAAGCCGTCCCTCTGGACAGACACGCGTCCCTGCTTCACCCCATATGTGTGTGTGTGTGTGATAGGAAACCTTTGCTCATTTTTAATTGCATGTGATTATGCATCTGAGCACATCTTGTGATTTGTTTTTGGGTTGTTTTGGGACACGGTTAAAGCTGTTTTAATGCCGCACCTGTTGCGCTGCAGGATATACACTCAGATAATAAATTGTTCACATGTATCATTATTACATAAGTACAATGCATGATTCAAAACCATGATTGGATTACAAGACCTGGACACATCAGTGCCACACAGAGGTGCCTCCAACTCTGACCAGTGAACTCACATGGTGTCAGAGCAAAAAAATAGAGGAAAACAAGGTAAAAAAAACCCCAAACAAATCTGTGGTGGTTTTACCACAAACTGCCTTCATAAAGAAGACATTAGTAAAACTGTCGACAGGACACCTCAAACTGCCAACTCGAGTATGACTCTTATTAGCGCTCATCATGAGCTTTTGATCTGTGGATTTGTCAAACTTTCCATGCGTTGAGCAAAGTGAAAGAACCTTTACGAGGTCACCATGCTGTAAAACAAAGGGGTTTCTGTCTGTAAAGAGTGTGGCGGTGGTGGTTGGTGCTGCTTTTCATAATTTCTCACAAAAATGTTCGATTCAGATACGTTAGGCTAATTGCTGCACCGATTCCCCTGTACTTGTGACTGTCCTCGCTTTGCAAAGCAAACTGTGACTTCATGAGCAATCTGCAAAGCTGAAAACCACCTTCCACCCTGCATTTGTATTCCTCCTTTCACCAGAAACAGAAAGTTGGACACATGGGTGTAATAAGAAACAGTGACAAAGTTGAACCAGTTGTGTTCACCAGTTGTATCATTAGTTTTCACAAACACTGAACATTTTCAGGGTTGGTGGCTGCTTCTAAAATGATCATGCAGGAGAAACCCTGTAAAGTGTACAAATGTGCGTATTTAGTGGGCCCAGCAATTAAATAAAAAGTAAGAAATAGTTTTGGAGAGCGCAGACCTCCTCCAAGTCCAAACAATCCCCTCTCACATGTCAGTAGGCCTGCTCATATTGCAGCTGTGTGTGGAAATATGAAATTAGTTTTTGTTTTGGTCAAGCTCATTTGGCCTCACCTGATGTGTGACGCATGAACAGCAGAGTCAGCTGGTTCCGGCTATGTGATGGCCCCCGGGACTAGCAACAAGATGACATCTCCAAAAAATCGGTTTGACCTTTACCTTTGACATAGAAAGCCCCCAAAATTAATCATCCGTAGCCAGTGCCACATGACACCGGTTGGACCTTTCTGTGTCAATTCATCCACGAATTATGTCCTAAAAATGTTTCTTTCAGTGAAATTGACCTTCAACCTTGAGCCAACTAAGTCTGATCAGCTACAGGATGGGCGAAGATACACCTTTGATGAAAATTTCATCAAAATCTGTCTGTAACTTTTTAAGTAATGCTGTTTAAACCCCCCCCCCCCCAAAAAAAAAAACCTGGTAAAAATACATAAATAGCTTAAGAAAAGAATGATCAAATGATCCGCTTGCATTGTCAGTGTGGCAGGACACACACACACACACACACATTCACACACCTCCAGTCTTCTAAAGTGGAGCTCAGTCCAGTATGCAGGCCAGCTGATAAGAGCGATGGCAGTGTATAAGTAGTTATCAGACATGCAGCGGTGTCAAGAGAGTAATTTATAACCCTAAATCAGCATTGTCCTGTTTAATAATGGCTGACACCCCTCGTTATATAAGCGTTATTATTTACTCTCAGCTCCCAGCAGGCGCTCGGAGCTATTATGAGCCTCTGCAGCGTGATTAGAGGTCAGCGCAGTCGAGCCGCAGTCAACTGTGAAAGGCTACTCGCTCGCAGTCCAGAGTCCAGGGCGGAGAGATAGGAGAGAAAGGAGGGCCCAGTTTATGGATTTTCAACCGAGGAAGAGACGTTATACGGTCATATATGTCCCGCCTCAGCAGTTCGGTATGAAGCCACACGCACATGAAAGTCATCCCCTCTTGTGCTATGTTTGCACTTTAGCAGGCGTGGGTGGACACAAGTGCATGAGGGAGTCCTGGTTAAAATCCAGCCCATAACCAGCAGTGTCAGCTTTTTATCCGTCCCTTCGGTGTAAAGGAAGAGACCCTTAAAAAATGAGACGGCCTCTAGAAGAAGAGGCAAGCTCACCGGGCTACAACCGTACCTGCAAGTCTTGTTTTTTTTTATTACTCTAAAGCAAAATGATCCTGGTCCAGATGTGATCTCCATCCACACTGGCATGCACGCACCTACTGGATAATTGTTTACTTAGCCTACATTCTAACATGTCACAGCTACTGGTGCACGGATCCAGTAAACAGCGAAACACGGCGGCTCCTCACAGAATTTTCTCAAATATCCTCATTTTTATTCAAACATTGTCAGTGGCTTTTAAGCTTTTGTCTTTCTATTCCATCATTGTATTTTCAATGTCCTTGTGTGTTTTTGTAAATACAGAGCATTTAACGACCTACTACGTCACACACGCATGCATGTACTCTTTCACTTGGACTGTTGTTTTAACTGCCTTGGGATTTGATTGGCTTCCCTACAGAATCATCCTCTGTCCTTAACACACTGCTGTAATCAAAACCACAGGCTTGATTAATGGAACTTTCTGATATTTTTCAACCTAAGCCCTATTTATTAATTTCAAAATACAGGACGGGGCAAAAATTCTCAGGTACAAACTGCTTTTGCTTGCACTGATCAACCTGACAAGGCTATACAATACAGCCACATGGTGCATAGTGAATTCTCCTTTAAAGCATTCCTGTCAGTACTTCCTGTTGCTCAGAGACACTCCAGAGGACTAATAACTCGGCCGGACTTGGTATTTGGGCAGAAGAACCACTATAAAATGCAGAAATGAACTGCTGCTAGCATCAACATTGATTTTGCTGTCTTCGGGAGGTGTAAGCTCTTTGGGAGGGGAGGGCATAAGGGCAGGACAAGAATCGGCCGGTAAAATACTATCATGAGACAAACGTGCCAAAGGTTTCAAAAAAGTTTCAGTTTCAGCCCATCCACAATGCAGCCCTGGACTTTTCAAGCTCAAGAAGCAAATGTCGCCATTCCGAGGCCTCTAAATGAGTAACCTCAACGCTTAAATGAAGCAAAGGTGATGCATTTAAAATAAAAATGCGCAGCTGATTTGGCCTCGTTTTATTGTTTTGCGGCAACATCTTAAGCACAAAATCCACAAAGGAAACTATTATGTAAAGCTCATGAAACACATTCGGCCGAACAAATGTAAAACAATATCCGTAGTTTTGTGAAAGCAGAGAGCACATTTTGTAGGGAATTGTCCATGTTGAGCACGGAGGATTATATTATTTACATACAGTTTTTATCTCTACTTTTCAAACAATTCACCCCTATACACAACACGTTATGAATGAGTTGTTTATGTTGATGCTCAGCGGTATGAGCCGGCGTGCTTCACGGCCACATCCCCTTCAGGATGTTTTAAAGGTGGAAAACCTGGAAAAGCTTGAAAGCTGCTGCTTTGCATTTTGCACATAAAAGACGAAATCAAGTTCAGGGATCTTTTGTACTTCCTCTAAGGGGTGAAGGACAGCGAAGAGGCCATCTGCAGGATGACAGGGGTGAACTGTGGGACGCGGTCAGTCGCGGCACTTATAATGATGATGTCCGTGGCTGAGTGAGCAACACATGTGACGGTTGTGCCTCTGGATTCACTCGACAGTTGGTACAGTGAAAACTGATGGCCCTGCTGTAAAACACACGTTTTTTTTTGAATGGAATTCGGTTGGCCACTTGAAGGACCGCCAGGGTCGGAGGGTATTTTAAGGTTAATAATTAACAGAACTTCACCTTCTGATGACAAACCCTGTTTACAGCATGACGCAATGAGGAAAGTGGAGATAAAACTGACCTATTACTGTCTTCTTTTGCCTTGTGAGATTCAATTTGTTGCATTGCATTAGACAAAGTTACCAAAAGGCACAAAAGAAAAAAAAAAAAAAAAAGCAACAGATTCACTGGAAATTCAATTCAAATTTAATGGCGCGCTCAAAGGACACATCATTTTTTTCTTCCGTATTAAGCCTTCCGAGCTTCGGCCATGATTTAAAAAGTAATGTAAATAAGTTAAATACGGCATTTGAAAAAACGATGAGAAAGCACTGATGCTTTTTAACTTATCAGCTCAAATGAAACGACGAATGTTCAGATTGTTTACTAATTTCTTTTAAAAATCCCTCAGAGTAGGACTTTCTGATTCAAATGTGACCCACTGTACTTGATGCGTGGGTAAGAAGCGGCCGTGTGGAGGAAACTCACCTGATCTGACCTCCTCCGGCCGGCCTCCATGACGCAGCTCGATCGAGCTCCATCCACTATTCATCACCAGCTGCGGCCGACTAGCCGCTGCAGGCACGGCGCTCGGTGTTCAATATGGAGGCGCTGCAGAGATGGATGAGGATAGAACGTGGGGGCAGGAAGGACACTGGTGGAACAAATTAGGCTGGAAAAAGTGTTGTGCTTACTAAAAAACAACAACAACGACAAAAAAACTTTTTGGAGATGATCACGTGACCGCTCTTTGCGATGCTTTTATTAATAAAAGGATGGATGGAAAGATTAATACAGATTATTAGAGGATTAATTGAATAAAAGACATTCTGTGTCCAGGTTTGACTCACACCAGCCTGTGTGTTTGTGTGTGTGTGTGTGTGTGCACTTTGTGAAAAGGTGACTAATAGGCTTAAACAGACTAACCTAACAGTCAGGAGATTGTGTGAGTGTGTGTGAAGGTGGGAGGGGCCCTCTCCTCTCTGTGTGAGTATGTGTGTTGGGTGGGAGCATGTCAGCGAGTGTGTGTGCAGCATCCTGCTGACAGCAGTGTCCTGGCTGTGATGAGGACGGTTACAGGTGCTGACAGGCTTGTATTGTCTCATGGCCCCGCTGGGGGCTGTCCAGGCGCAAACGCTGCCGTCTTTTAACGCTGTTTGTCGGTCGTCCGTTTTACACATTTTGCATACAATCAGCCGGTAAATTTAGTGGAACCTTTAGAACCACATGTTTTTAACTCAGGAGACACTAATAAGTAGCTACTAGGAGCGCAAACATTCAGGAACATGACTCCAACAGTGTGTTTACACCTGGTATTAACACGAGCCGATTGTCGCACCACATTCTGCGCTGGTCCAGGCAACGAAGGACCACATTGTTTTTCGGCCAATGTTCCTTAGGCCACGTCGTTGGACCACTCAAGCAGCCACAACAATAGGCCCAATTGATGAAATGCTGTCTGATTTGGTTGACTGTAACGCTAATTACATGATCTCTCTTACCTGCCAAGGTAAGACGTTTCACAGTCGGCATCGCTGTGCTGAGCTCTTATACTCACTTTAAACAATGAGACAAAATCAAGTGCAGTCGTTCATCTAGTTTGACTTGCATCACCGACAGGCTGGTCGTTTGGAACATGTGCCTGTTGGACTAAAGTCTGTAACAGATCCCAATCTTCCACTACAATGTGGGTTGTAAAGGCAGATTGGCGCCGGCCGTGTTTTGGTTTAGAAGAAGAAGAACTCCTCTTAAAAATGGCGAGATTATCATTAACGCTGAACACCACACTCGTCCAAACGGCACCAAAAGCACACATTCACGTCCTCGGGTCATTAGCAACACAGCCGCTAATTTTGAAGTCGATGTGACAAATGGCGTTCGTGCCATGTGAGTGACAGACAGATGGACGGACATCTTGCTGTAGAAAAGGATTACAGGATCTTTTTCTCAGGAGTGGTAGCTTGGCTGACCTCAGCTGTGCTCTAGTCTAGTTTTCTCTCTTTTTTTTAAAACATCAGTTCTTGTGGCCGCTGCGTAATCTCTTGCTATAGTGAAAGTGCGCGGTACAACCCTAATCAATCATGGATGCTAGCGATGATGCTTTGGTGGTGAGTTTTTCAAACCAGCTGAATGACTTTCAAGCTCAGCCTGAATGTAGATGTAAAAAGTCCCTTTTTAGCGAATGCTGCAACCTTTTTTATTGCTTCCTTGTGTTTTTTTCTCCAAGTTAGCACAATTCATCGGCACAGCTGGAAACAATTTATAATGCAGGTGAAACTCTGATTGCTGGGTCAATTCCTCCCATGCTGCCCTGAAACGACTCTTATCAGACATCAAGGATACGGTTTCATTCTTCAGTGATATCTCGTCAACATGCAGCTTAGGGAGGGAGAAACCTTGCCATGTGTGAGCCAAACTGTAATTAAAATGACTAATAAAATCAGACATACGTGCGCCGTTCCCAGTTGGGCTGTTGTTACCAACAGGCTCCTGCCCCAGGAAGGCTGGATGTACATTGGCCTTAAATCCTGCCTGTCATGTTTCTGTTTCACTGAAGGTTGTGAGGTGTTTTACATGTCAGAGTCATTTCCCCTTTTTACTGGGCATGATGATAAAGGGAAGTCAGTGCTTGTTGATGGATGCACAGATGTGTTCAGTTCATGGTGGGGGAAAAAAACCCAGCCACATTTCGTTGGAAAAGGTGGACATCTGATCGGTGTTAGCCTGGGCGATCTGTGTGTGTGTGTGGGTGTGCACGGGGCCAGTGAGACGGCCCACAGTCTTTCCATAAATGTCATATCCTGTTATGAAAGAGATCAGTGAAAAGGAACATAAACTCCCACAAGTTCACACACAGACCTGCGTTGATGTACTGTCCACATCCTTAATACTGTTGGCCCAAAACCTTCTATTCTGTGTGTGTGCCTGACAGTTTGTAATCTGTGTATAACCAAAACCAAAACCACCAAAACAAATTCCTGGAGTCTTTCCACCTCAGTGGCAGCAAACCAATCGATTGATAATGCATCAATCACATCTGTCCTGGAGTCAGCGATGGAGCGGAAGGACAAAAATCTTCTGACTCATGACAGGAGAAGGATGAGCCAAAACTGATATTTCTTTCTGATTCAGATGGGTTTCAGAACACTTTGTCCGCCTTTTGTCAAACTTCCATATTTTCCATTAACTGCTTCTGTTAACAGCGAGCGAGGCCGTCACTCTGCGGGAGGTCGCTCTATCACCTCTCCTCCACACTATCTTTGCTTCTTTTGTAATTTGATTTCACATTTCGGTCTCCCCCTTCCCTCCCCGCGGTGCCCTTGGAGAGCTCACTGTGCGATAAGAAATATGCTAATTATAGGGCCAATTGGGCCATCGTGGCCAAGGACGTCCGACACAATAAACACTTAACGGCAGACGTTGGCACAGACACACACTCTTATTGAGGCTATCTGAGCAGAGATACTCGGCAGTGTTGTTTGAAAGAGGAGATAGTGGCTCTCAGAAAAGCCAAACTCAGCCTCGCATCCATTCTGCTTATGTCTGTGGTTTTATTTTTTTATGGATCCTTGTCATAGCCGATGGCTCTCAAGTGTGTCAATGAGTAACAGGCACTATTCCACTTTAAAATTCTGGGACCTTAACAGTGTTTCCTTGTACGCAGCACAGTTCAGATTAACCAGGGAGTGTGACGTTCAAACGTAGACGATCCCTACAGGTGAACTACAGCATTAAAAGTGACCACATTTAGACAAGAAGTAAGCAAATTGTCACGCCCCAAAGTGTCTCTTGATTAATGGTCTGTTTGACTCTAAATGGGATC
Source organism: Mola mola (assembly GCA_001698575.1). NCBI lineage: Eukaryota > Metazoa > Chordata > Actinopteri > Tetraodontiformes > Molidae > Mola > Mola mola. Next base: position 6,147,123 of record KV751317.1, on the reverse strand, counting down.
GTGATTTACAACATGAAAGTTGTGCAGTACTGAAGAATTACAACTACAGACCAGAGACCAAAAACATGAAACAATTTCTTGAGACAAAGAACAAATGAGAACAAACAGTTGGGTTATTTTCCCATAAGTTAACACACAAACCACATAAAGTACAATGCCCCTTTATAGAGCAGCTCCTTTATAGAGCATATTTTTCCATTCAGAGAAAATTCTGGTATTTTTCAACCTAAGCTTTGAGGCTTTAAAAGATGTGGAATATTGGAAGTAAATCGTTTTTTTCACTACTAACTACGCTCAAAAAGTTTCTGCAAGTGTCTGGTAACATGGAGTAGATACCTACAGTGAAAAAACTCAATGTTTTTGACTCATTAACTGTAAAAATACAGTATAGTGAAGTAGATTTATCCCATTTGAATTAGTGTGTCAATGTTAGACAGCGGAAAGCTGTGGAAAACGGTGCCTCTTTATGACTGATCGTGTCAGTGACAAGAGGCAGAATCATCCATTTTTACATAGTATTTCTACAGTAACTGGGTCAGAACACATGAATGCTGAATTCACTGTGGGTATCTTCTCCATTTTACAATCAAATTAAGAGTGTTTACTGTGTGCCGTTGCATTGTTTAGCCTTATAAAGCTAATCAGTCCTAGTGACTAAATTCCAAACTGGAGTAATTCAATTATGGATGATTGACTAATTCATCTACCTAGATTGAAAAATAATGTCATTCCTTTAACACACAGTCTATATTGTATAGTGGATAAACAACATGTTTATGCCTTTCAATAACAGTGAATAAGTAACGGACTGTTATGCGTCCTTGCCTGGTGTGTGTATATGTTGTCCGGGAGGTGACGGTGTTTCTGTTTGGAATGCAGCCCAGGAGTCTATGAGACCATCTGGATTGAAGATTGACCTGTCACACTTGTGAATGATTTACAGCCTGATGGAGTCTGCCCCCCCACGCCCCCGACACACACACACACACACACACACACACAGGTCTGCGCAGCTATCCTTGTTAGGACTTTGCATCGACCTCCATGCACTGTGTACAGCCACACCCCCTCTCCTTCCACCTCTGCCTAACCCTGACTTTAACCCAACCCTAATTCATAGCATAGGACTAATCCTGACCAGCGCCTCAGAAGTGACATTTTGCCTCGATAGGACTGGTCTTTGTTCCCCATGAGGACTGCTGCCAAGGTCAGTGTTTATGCCAGAAAAGGTCTCCAGTAGGTCACAAAAACCACACACTGGCCGTTTGATAATCTGTGTGACCTCCATCCTGAGCAACAGACGTGTAGACATACACACTTACAGGTAGCTTTAAACACACAGGACTGCAGCACGGTGCAGACACGCGCAGCTCTGTGGGCAGCGGGATGGCCGTGAGATCAGAAAACAAAGTGGGATTATATCACCTCCTGGGACACAATGTTCTGTACGAAGCCACTCCAGCGAGGATCTCAGCTGTCACGTACATCTGCATGCATTAAACCAGTAAATTTCTCACTACATACGGACAAAAAGCCTCGTAGCGTTTTAGGCGAGAGAGTTACAAGTTAAAATACGTAACAGATACAGTCAATATATTACCGTTCCAAGAATTAACGTGTAAGAATTTTGGTCTATGAATGTATCGTGATACGTATCGAATCATGTGTATCGTGATTTGGATCGATTGTGAATATAGTCACACCCCTAATAAAAAGATTTAAGAAAGAAAAAAAAAACCCCAGATTAACAGCTTTAATATTAAAAACTGCCCAGTGACCAGACATCACCCACTATGCATGACTGGAATGTCTCCAGTGAAACCACTGAGGGTGAACGGGCAGCCAAGGGTCAGAACTCCACTGTAAGGCTGAAAGAAGGAGGGTGAAGACGAGAAGAGCAGAGTGGACGGA
>KV751317.1:6079634-6115863 GCA_001698575.1 Mola mola | reverse complement strand
CTTTTTTGTTGTCTCTTAAATCTTAACAAAAAGAGCCAGAATGTGTTATTATTCAAATATATATCGAGTTTTAAGTGTTTGTACAGCATTTCTGGTTTTGAATCTCACTCATGAAAAGTTGTGCTGCACCAGATGTAACAAATGTACTTCTTATTTTTATTTTTTTCTCTGTATTGTCAGAAAATTATTGCGTATGTCTGGTATATCTATATAAATATTTTGCCAAACAACCATTTTCAGCTTTGAAAAGCATATAATTCACTATCACTATCAGGTATTTGTATTATGATGGGCCCAGAGTGCTTGTATGCTTCCAGCTTCTTGCTCACTCTCACACTCTTTTGCTCTTTTTAGCTCTGTAATCCAGTTTGGTCAGAGGCATCAGTGCACATACACACACATACAGTGTCTGTGGCCCCTGCTAAGTTGAAGTTCCTCTCCACCCCCAGCTGGCAAAGCTGCACCGGGCAACAATGTGTTTGCAGGATGGACCAGGACGGGTACGGGATGAGGGCCCCACGGCCCCGCTGAAAGGCTGCTATTGTCCAGCCCCAAACTCCATCAGGGGCCATTAATTATGGGCCGTGGAGCAAGGCTCTGAGTCAGAAAAAGTCCAAACTCCAAATACCCTCTGAGCTCACTCCCCCCCCATTACAGCACTAAAACACTGAAGGGGCTGAGGGGGACCAGCTCCTTCTCCCCTCCGCCCCTCTGCCCCTTTTCCCGTCTCTGTCGGCCCTTAATGAAGCCAAGCTGAGTGCGGAGCGGAGCAACGCTCCAGCGCCGTCTTGTTTTTTCAAGAATTTACACTTGGGGATTGAGAAAGAGAAAAAAATGGTCAATGTCCACAGAGGTGTTTTTCCTCCATTTCTCTCTCTATTTAAGGTCCTTGTGGCTTTTGTGCAGGTCTCCAGGGCTCACTCTTACTCATCCACCTTTATCTGTTCCTCCTGGCTCGACTTGGCAAAGAAGAGCTGCAACAGACAACTGATGTCGGCTGCCAGAAGAAAGAAAAGACAAGCTTGGTCCCTCATCCGAACCTTTCTTTGAACCAGAGCCGAACGCAAAATGTTTATAGCTCTTTCAAAATACCACACTTGACAGTGAACTTGAAGGAGGATTTCATATCCCCACCACAGGCTGACACACATTATATGTTAGTATATAGGCAAAAATATTAGTAGTGTTGTAAATTTTGATCAGCCAATTAAATGTCAAAGAAAGGCCACAATAATAAAAGCATCGAATCAAAGAGTTAAATAAAAGTGAAATGATATAATTCTGTGGCACGAAGCCAAAGTGACATCATCTGCCGTGGTTAATACAGTGTGCTGTTCGATCAACCCTAGAGGATGACACATTACATTACACATCCCTCAGTAATGCGACGCCACCCAAGAGCCCGGTTCCAAGTGGGGATCTGAATGAGCCGCTCTGGGCCGAGCGAATGTGTATCGCATTCAAGCGAACGGCCCTCAGAGAAACACCAAGACTGTTCCAGCCGTTTATGAGGCCCCGGTTCAGGCTGAGCTTATGTTTGCTATTTTCGAAAGGCCATCATGTCGTATTTACAGAGCTCATGTGAGTTTTACATCCAAAACTATTTGTTTAGTGAGTCCGTGGCAGTTCAAACTGAGTCTGGTCCTTATGTAAGTGGAGATTTAACGTCTACCAGCACGACTAGTTCTTACATAAAGAAGATGACTGGCCAAAAACTAGTGAATATCTTTTTACGAAGGGTTTAAATCTCTCTCTCATATGATAACTCGATTCTTTTTTGATGTGCGACGGTTCAGTGTAATCCCGACATGATTTGATCTGATTTAATTCAGTACACTCCTGACATTTTTATTCTTATGACGTTAGTATTTCACATTATGAAATAAATGCAGTATGAACATTTTGACATCATGACTATAAAATTAAGTCTGTCTCACACAGTCCAGGTACCTAAATTTGCCAGTGTGGGGGAGAAATATGGAAAATACACACACGAAGCCCCTTCAGAGCGTCGCAGCTGATGACATTTTCAAAGCCAATCTAAAACTGAAGAAAGTAGAAACTGAATCTTCACTAACGGCACAAATAACATGTAGTGAAAATAGAGTGAGGAGATGCTGGAAAGCGTTCTAAATATCGGTGTCTTCATCTTGCTCGTTACCTAGCCGGCCACTGGCTAACAGCTATTTAGCCGTCCAACGAACCACGTTCCTCTCATGAGGTGAGCGTTCAGATGTGTTGTGCTGCCCGCGCTCTTTACTCGCTCTACACGTCTCCCACACTTCCTTACAAAATCAAAATATCTTCAAAAACGTGTTGGCTCCGTGGAAACAACATGTTAGTGGGACTCGCGTCAGCCTGTCAAAGATTTCAGATAGTGAGGATGTTTCCACGATAGGTGCCACTGTGAAGCGATTTGATAACTTCAAGGGTCGGTACAGGTGTATCTTCAGTGTGAATAAACGTTTCCCCGCTCAGATTGGTTAATCTATACACCCGTAGTTTTTACTGACTCTTTTGCATTAAAGTTGGGTTCCGTGTTCTTATGTTCTGCCAACAGGAAACAGCAAAATCTGGGTTTCGTGTTGATAATTTTCATCGCCCAAGGACTGTCCTTAACCACCACTCAATTGCCAATATTCGTTTTTCAAATAACAACAAAGCCCAGAGATAACTGTCATGTTTAACCTATTCACATTGCTCTGGAACATGTGGCAAACTGTGCAATACATACTGTGGTTAAACTGATAAGGACACGTTTTCAGGAGTTCTTCATCGCCTCATCACTGCTGCCCAAAGCATGATCGTCCCCCCTCCCCGATGCGCTGCCGGCAGCTGTGGTCCCCCAACAAGGGAGAAGAGTCGGCTCAGTGTTTTGAGTAAACACTTGACCTCTTCATCAGACAACCGCAAATCTTTTTCCGGCACTTCAAGAGGAACAGTTTGACTCAGTAACTGTACAAATACTGTCAAAATGAATGTTTCTGCTTCCTGTCACTTATGGAACTCACCAGAAACAGTCTACAGGGGCTCTGTTTTCCATTGCTTTCTAGTGTTTCCCAAAGACAGAAACATCATATTGCAATAAATTTACTTTACAAATCCTTCGTCTTTCATAAACATCGGAAATCTATTCCTGATGTTCCAGCATATCCTTTGCCAATGCGCTGCATAGCCTTGTCAAGCTAGACGGTGCTGTCAATCAAACTCCGCAGTAATTCTCACAAAAGATGCATTTTGTCTTTTAGACAATCACAGTTTAGGAAAAATGGCTTCGGTTGAAAAATCTCCCATAGACTATATGCAGAAAAGGACAACATAAGTGACTCCCCGAAAGTCATGTAAAAACATTTTGATCACCCCCTGGTGGTGGGCTGTAGTACAGCTCATAAACGCCTCCCTCTGCTGTCAGGACACAGGCCAAACTAAAACGTCAGCGTAGACTTTAAATCAGTTTTCTGTCATTTTATGTAGTTCTCATCACGCTGACATCCAAGCTCTCATTTCTCTGGCCAACTTTGATTAGATGTTGACACATTCATGATTTACTGTTGAGCTGTTTGGTTGAGACTCTATTTTTGTACAGCAGAGATGCGGCATCCATCTTTATTTATGCGGTGCAACCATATTTGGTACGTTTTCTGATTTGAAAGGAGTTGTCACTAGTTGACACAAGTAGTTATATATTTACAAATTGCTTTTCCCAGCTCAGTCCAAGGCTATGAGTGAGAGAAAAAGAAGAAATGTGTTTATGATGGATTGACAGAATAAGGGACGGGTGGAGACGTATTCATTTAAGGAACAGTATGTGTTGGGTGTTTATGTAAGAAGGACTGAGAGAGCAGGAGAGAAGGACATCTTGTTGATATATGAACGAGGGAGGGCCGAAACAGAGGAATAGACGTAGGCCGAGAAGAAAGAAAAAACCAGAAGAGACTGAAAGCTGTTTCTTCTTCATCTTTCCTTTCTCATTCCAACTATCGTCTTCTCCCTCTCTCCTCCCTCGGTCTGACCCTCGCCTCTCTTTTTCCCCGGAGAGGACATTACATAACAAGTTTCCAGACCCTGCAACACACGCACACACACTAACACCTCATCAGTTCCTGTCCCTCACCTACACCCTTACCTCCCCTCTCTCTCTCTCTCACACACACACGCACACACACTAACACCTCATCAGTTCCTGTCCCTCACCTACACCCTTACCTCCCCTCTCTCTCTCTCTCACACACACACGCACACACACACACACACACACACACACACACACACTTGTCAGCTGTGAAATATTTCTCCCCCAGATCTCCGCTGGACACTGAACAGACCCTCGGACGCGTCGAGAACCTTCTCATGCTCTGACTCTTCTCTCTCTCGTTCTACATTCTCTCCCTCGCTCTCTCTCCCCTTTCATCTCTCAAACAAGCACCCAGTTGCATAAATCAGACCCCTCACCACCCCACCCCCCGTCCTCTTGACAATGCCTCTGTTTTACATCACTGATTGTGGATGTGAACCCCCTCACACACACGACACACATACATATCTTATACACATTCACCCCACCTCTTCCTCTCTCTCTGTCTCTTTCTATCTCCCATGATGCAGCACCAAGAGCGGCTTGCTTGGAGAAAGGGGGTCAGCACCAAAGTCAGCCCTGTCAGTTCCTGGCTGAGGGTGGGAGGGGGTCTCCAGAGAGAAGAGATGCACGGAGAAAAGGCTCAGTATCTATGACCGATTTGACAAAGGCCTTTGTGAGAGCCACTGTTTCACTGAGACGGCAGGTCGGGGGTCTTTCTGTGGATGACAAGTATGTGTAGTACAAGTGTGTGCTGGAAGAGCTTTGTCTTTAAGCTAAGCAAGAACCATATCAAGAAGTCAAAACACATATGATGTGAAAATATGTTTAAAAAAATAAAACACATGCAGGATGACTTGAAATGCAGTTTGTCATCTCTGCTGATAAAGATTTCTAAATTAAACAACTTCTAAGTGGTGTCATGGGAGTTCTTTCCACAATCAAAAGAGCAACTACTTAAGAGCCTTATGCACTGAATGAAGAGGGGGCAGCTTTACAGAAGACAGTATAAATGGACTTACAATTAATTAGCACCTTTCAAGTCTACTTGACTCCTCAAAGCGCTTTACTTTTGTCACAGTTACCCACACACAGGTAGCGGTATATTATCATCTAGGGTGGGACGTGCTCTGGCTCTATAGAATGGGAGGCAGAGCCTTCGGTTATCAAGCTCCTCTGCTGTGGAACCATCTTCCAGTGACTTTCGGGGAGTCAGACATACTCTCTTCCTTTAAGTGTAGGCCTAAAACTTTCTGGCTGGCCTATCTGGCCGCTAGTTATGCTGCTATAGACTAGAGGCCAGAGGACATCCCATGATACACTGAGCTCATCTCTCCTCCTTTCCCTCTGCTTCTCTAAATGTCCCATTAATGCGTTCATGATACTAACGTTAGATTCTGTTCTTCACGATAAGTATCTTTAGATACATTTTTGCTTTGATTGGATGCTATTCAAACAAAAACTGACTGGACTTGACATCAGGAGGGATTTGGGGTTCAGTGTCCTGCTCAGGGACACATCAACAAGCTGACTGCAAGGGTGAGGAATCAAACCGATGATTCTCTGATCAGAAGCCGACCTGTTCTACCCCCTAAGGCACAGCACAGTTCAACATGCTCAAAAATATATGGCAAACTTTTCAACCGACAGCAGCGCAAATGTACACAGAATTCGACCTGCTTTGACGAAACAATGCTGCAATATTATTTCATGTGTGTGTGTCTGCATAGACTTTATGCTACAGCTGGCTTAGCTCAGTTTTGCCAAGAAAAGCATCACCATCAAACCATTAAGTTAAATTAATGCCATATTTTAACCTTCGACGACAAAATTAGCCGAGGTTATGTTTTTGGGGACATTTGTTTGTTTGTCCGTAAAGGGAATTGCACAAAAACTATACCTATTTCAAAAATTTTATCAAGAGGTGTGTTTTTTACAACTAGATTTTGGTGTCCAAATGTCAAGTCTAGGTCACTCAAAGGCCAAAAAGCACGAGTTATTTGGCCATAACTCCAGAAAGAATTGAAATAGAGAGGTCCAACTGGTGTCATTTTGTAGCCGATAGCACTTGATAAAAATGATTAAGTTTGGGACTTTGGAGATCCAAGGTCACCGAAAGGTCAAATACATTTTTTTTGGACATATTGCCTTAACGAATTGACATAAAGAGGTTTATTGTATGTTTTTTGTAGACAAAATATTTGACACATATCTCCTTAAGGATTTCATATAGAAAGGTCTAAATTGTGTCATTTTGTAACAAATCCCTGAGTCCATCACATAGCCAGAGCCAGCTGGCTCTGTGGTTCATGTGTCTCCCATCAGGTGCTCTATATTGGACCAAGTGACCTTCACCTAAAAATCAAAATGGGGAACGCCCAAAACAAACACTAATACCACAGTCTGGTAGAAAGTTCAAACATGAGGTCATGAAAAAAAATGACCTTGAAAGACAATCGTTTATTGCTGGAGAGCACATGTTGTAGGGAATTAAGCTTCACTGGCAGAAGTTTGCACTCTCTGATGCCTTATTGTAGTGTACTAAATGCTGTCATTACTTGCACACAAGATATGTTTCAACAAACAGCCTGATTTATATGTCACTTACCAATCTGAGAGAAACGTTACGAGTTCAGCATCAGACTGCATGTTTTTACTTAACAGTTGTCTCCAGGGGTGGAAAGCCATGCCAGTATTTCCTCTTGTTTTGCTTGTTGTGCTTCTTGTCCTTATCTTTGCTCATGAACCTGGTCTCTTTCCCAGACAGATGTTTGGGTCGGTGATAAAGCTTGATTAGCAGCAGTCGCTGCCATCACTGAGTTTTTGTGACAACAGGAGGCTATAACCTCGATCTGACACATTGTAATTTGTAAACTGAATCTCACAAATCGCCCCTTTGGATAAATACCATTCCTGATGAAAATCCATCCGTGATGACTCAGGCAGAAATGTTGTGTTTAGTCACTTTCAGCAACTTCCTTCCTCGCTCTCTATTTTCTCCTGGAAGGCGAGTAAATGAAACTCACTGTTAGCTCGAGTAGAGCTACGGATGTCTCTCTGGTTAGAAACATTCAGGATAATGTAACACAAGCCTAGTTGTTGACCGGGTTTTCCGGATCGGGAGGTGGGGAGGTTGGCAAGTCGTGTGACAGCTGGGCACGATGGCAGGGACCACGGGTCATGACCGCTTAAACCAACAGACCAATCGGTCCATTTTAGTGGCTGCTGGGACATTTTGTTGCTGTGTTTGTGGCACCAAAGAGGATATTTTCAACAACCATTTCAGGAGATTATATAGCTGTGATTGTGGATATTTTGGATGACACTACGGGAAATTTTTACAGCCATGTTTGTGGTGACAACACCAGGTATTTTAAGGCAAAACATGATATTTCTCAACCCTAACCAAATGTTTTGTGTGCTCAAACCAAACTAGACCTCAGGCACGGCCTTGTCTAAACCTAAAAATGCAATATTGGAATTTTTCACCATATCAGATGTAAAGTTTCAGCATAAACCCTGGTTTACAGAAATGTGTTGCGCTTACATTTGATTGGGCGATTTGCTATAAACTCCCTCACTTTCGATTTTGCCTCCATTATAGCGAAACTGTTGGCTCCTCTACGACCTATGATTGTCTGACCACTCTTGTATTTGTTGGACCTTATATGATGTTACCATCTTCCCAGTTCTCAGCAATTATCTCAGCGAGGACAATGTTTTCATAATCCAGCAGAAATGGTGGCTGAAACTGCAGAACTAAGACCTATGTTGTCATAAACTGAAATTACAACGTTCAGATTTTGCTTTACCGCTGATCAAATTGGATGCGAGTGCTGCAGTGGAACATAAGAACGTGTAACAATCAAGACTGCGAAGAACAATAAATATGCAGTAACATGTTTACTGTTCGTTTTACTGGAACAATGGTAAGAGAGTCACATGCGTGTCAAAGAGCCGAACAAAACTGTCTGCACACTCTGTTATTGTGTGACACTCCGACACTGCAGGATTAACTGTTCGTTTCATTCCTGAGCTGTCACACTATATTTTCCATAACATCAAACGAATGTGAAGTTAAATCCGAGGCGCCATTACGTAGTTATTGAATTTAAATGTGAAATCCTGTTTTGGCTACATCCTATCTTTCATCGCTTATTGGCATCGGAATCGAGGAACATCTGTGTGAATGTGCACACGTGTGCTTATTGTGTGCATGCATCCACATAGCCTGAGCCGTTTTTTTGTTTTTTTTTCCCATGCCTCATCCTCTGCTGTTCATCATTAACTGAGCTAAAACCACAGTGAGGTCAAGCTGTGCTGGCTCTGTTAGGTGTTAGGCTGAGTCCAGCACGGTCTGGGTGGCAGACTGAGACTGACTCAGCTGAGAGCCTTGTGACTTGTACAGTGTGCCCGGGCTTGAACCGCTTCAAGTCCCATCAACACGTTTGAAGGAGAAGCAGAGAGCGGTGGGGGGTTTCCAGACTGGCACGGCACCCATTCGGACTTGGCACGGGTCACTGGATCAGGGGCAAACTTCCTCTAACCAGGGCTGCTGGTGGCGGGGGTGGGGGGTTTGATAAGAATGGAGCTGTTTTGGGATTCAGCTTTGTAGCGGGGACTTTTGTTCGCGGGAGGCAGGGAGATTGAAGAGGTGGCAGGAATAGGTGAAGCGGCTTCAATGGGTATCATATTTTACATCTCTAAAAAGCAGCTCTGACAAAAAGAGAGGTGTCCGTTCCCCTGCCTGACCCAATAATGCACGGCAGGACCCAAACAGGGTCGCCATGCTAATGAGGGCATGCGATTAGTGCAGCACACTGAGCTAGCAGAGAGAGAAGGGGTATCTATTGGCTCTCTTAATGAGTAGTGACCCCCCCTTCCTTTCCCAGCCGTGGTCCCCGTCGGCTGATTTTGGAGGGGTCATTTCAGGCTTTGCTGCAGATTAATGATGGCCACATACCAGCAGACAGAGAGGGGTTTCGGAGGGTTAACCAAGACAAAAGTAAGCCTATGGAAAAATGCTAATTCACCACTGGCTCGGGAAAAGGGGCTGGGGGTGCATGGGAGGGGGCGATGACAAAGAGGCAAGGGGTGGAGGTGGAACAAAAGGCAAGAGTGAAGCTTGCAAGAGATATTTTGGGAAATGGACTTAGAGTGTGTGTGTGTGTGTGTGTGTGTGTGTGTGTGTAGGCACGACTGAAAGCTGGAAACAAAGGCTGCAGCCGAAATGTGGATCTCGGGAGGCCCCCAGCGCAGAGAAACTCAACCCCATGTTGTTTTCATTTAAAGTCTGAAAGCTCATGATAGATTTAACCCAGAGACTGTTGGACGGTGACATAAACGCTCAAACAGCTCTGACTCACCTCTAAAAGGTCCAGCATGCGAGAGCAACTCGGGGCCCCGTGCTAAAACACCAGCTCTGCTCGTCTGACTTCACCTTAATGGTGATTTATTCAAAATGAAATATCGGGCAACCTAGAAATATATGGTTTTCAGTATTATAAGGGAGGGGATGAGAGTTCGCATGTATTACTATTAGTTTCAAAGCTTTGTTGCCAAATATGTAAAGTGAAAGGGGAAAACAGAGCTAGAAAATGAGGCACACCTGACCTGTGTTCCTGGGCGCTCATGACTAACTATATGATTCGTGTCATGAGTCACGATCAACGTTAGGTTTCATTCTTTGTATACGTTTCTAGCCCTTTTTGCTGTATCTTAGTACTAGCCTATGGAGGACCACAAGAATCATGGGAGAAATAATAATAACAATAATAATAATAGCAATCGTTGTATGAGCTGCCAGGTGACAGCCAATCAAAAAGATTGTTACATGGTTAATTGGCATTTTTGTACTCATTTTAGCCACACGGCCTCCAAGTGTCACCTAAAGGATAAATGGCGATGCTAGAAGGAGAAGCTAAACTGCCCTTGTAAATACCTGATTAAAATCCCTATTCTTAATTTCATTTGTAAATCCTGTATGTTAAATTTCACTATTTAATTATAAATTCATTATTGTGCTTTTAAATACTAAATACTTACTGACTGTTTTGAGAAGTGTTTTTTTTAAATCCCTTTTGTAATATTAAGTATGTATTGATGGAATAATATCTCATTTGTAAGTTCTTTTGATAATTAATTTCTTAATTCATACATCAATACCTTCAACTTTTAACACGTCTATTAATCCCAATTTTTATTAGAACTAAGTCATTGTTTAAGGAAAGGCTTTATTATCATTTCCATGACTCTTGTGGGCCTCCATACAAACACAGGCAACTGGCAGCAATCACTCTTGTAAGTTCCTTGAAGGAAACACATGTTGGAAGGAAATCGAATAAGAGTAGTGGTGGTACTTTAACATCTTTATCACCCCCAAGGAGGCACTGCTGGTCAGACTTCGAACTCTAATGTCAATGCAATTTCAACATTTTCAGAAGAATCCTGGGCGAGACAAGAAACTATTTGTCATGTTAGGTGATACTAGAATCTAATTTTGGCCCTGGGCCGCCTCATTATTTTTACAGCCATTGTTTTGTACTGATTGTGTTCTGGCCAGTGTGCATCATGTGATCCTGCATTTGGGAGTGCAGCCACAAAACCAACATCCTCTTAAAATCTGGCACCATTGTTGGAGGCTTGGTGGGGCCTTTCAGAAGCATGGGTTCATGAGCTCTGAGATTATGGACAAATCTCTACATTCAGTCTGAGTTATCGAAACTTCAAACCCTTTTCATTAACCCTGATCTCCCGAAGCTATTTCAAAGATTGTTAGTTCACACAGATTTATTGTGCAATAAAGCTTGTAAGACATCAGCCCAGCAATGCACACTGAAGCTATTTATATATTTTTATTGCAGGAGAACCTCGACCAACAGAATATTTGTGCTACAAGGATGTCACCCAAATGTATAAACAGTGAAGGGAACACAACAACAAAAAAAAAAACAAAAACAAAACTGACCCTGAATCTCACAGATGTTTTGAGAAAACACAAACAGCAATAATAAACAAGCTCTTTGTAGCCCAAAAGTGTTTGTACTTGTAAAAGGGAAAAAAACCAAAACATTTTATGTGATAAAGTTTACACAACATTCACACTTCTTTGGAAAAAATGGTCAATTTTGAGTTTTTTTGTGTGTGTAGCATCACTTATGTGATTCCTTGCTTTTCACAGCTTGTTCAGAGGCTCTACAGTATGTTTATAATAATAATGCTATTATTTGCTCTGTAAACCTACCCTATAAATGGATAGTCACATTAGTCTCCCAATGGAGGACACGTCGCTAACAGACAGACTCTGACCTGAGCTCTCCCGGAGCACTATGGGTAAAAATATGGCCATTAGGATCCAAACAAATGCAGATGTTCAAAAGATGAATAAAATACGGACCAAAAACATTTAACACAGGAGCTACGATTATGGATTAATCGTATAGAGTCATCAAAAAGAGACCAGAGTTGCAGGCTGGATAACAAAACTTTAGTAAAGGCTATGAATGAATGAGAAAAACTGTTAAGCAGCTATTTATGGTTCAGGAGTTATTAAATCATCAATAAATGAGGCAGAGGCAGACTGGTGTGACTAGTTTACAAAATGTTAATGAAAATAGTCCTAATCGAGTGCTAAATAAATCGTTTCATGGTTTTTGCTCCCCATTAAAGGCATGAAACCTTACAGACTCGCTCTCACTAACAGTGAAGTTCAGGGGTGTGAGCCCTAACAGACACCCACACAGCCAAGAGGAATAGGTGGTCTTGCATCCCCACTGCTTTCAGATGGTTCCAGTAGTGGTTTCTGTTGACCCACTTTCACCAGCTGGACAGCTCTGCGGTCTAGCAGCGGCAAGAGTTCACACCCTGGGAATAGCTGGCAGGCGTGGAGGGAGGGGCGGTGGAAGAGTGGACTACTGTAAGTGTGATTAATGAGCAAGTGTTATGGCAGCACTGCGGAGAACAAAGACACTAAATCTACAGCACATGTAGAGGGGAAAACACTGCACGTACCAGAAGGTGGATCCAAAAACACGCATGTCTGCTAGTTCGGATCAGAGAACAGCGGCTGCAGACGTAATGAAGGTGCACACATCTGCACTGATGTTGCCTTCCATAAAAGTAACTGAAAATGAAGAAGATGATGCATGTGTCATCGTGATTGATAACTGACGGTACGGTTAAAGTGGTGGGCTCAGACTTCAGGCTTCTCTCCTCTCCACAGTCTGGCAGGTATCTGTGTGAGTACAGAGAAAAGCGAGGCTCAGTTACTCACCGCGTCTATAAATCACACACAGGCTAATTGATTCAGCTCTGGCTCTTATGCTGCAGATCCTAAAAACGGTGACCAGGCTGCTATTGCACAGAGTGTTGGATTCTGTCGGCCCCCGTTAATCACTCATGTTCTCTTCAAAAGACGGACGATTCATGATCCATGGACAGCAGTTCAAGAAACCTTCTACAGACTGCTGAGCTCTAACCAATTCGAGCTTCCCAGTGTGACCCGTGTATATATTTCAGTCACGGTTTTGAAGCATTGACAGCCTGTTTCCTTCTGGCCAGAGCAATACATTCAATTCCTCCTGAATCTATACATTTTTTGTTTAAGTAAACCCCGTTGTTTCTGTCAATTGGTAAATTCGTCGGTAAATCAGCCAATCACAAGTCATTTAATTTTTATTATACAATGTCTCAGTCATCAAAATTTTGTCTCAACTTTGACTTGATACATCAGTATTTTTACATATAAAACACTTTTATTTCTGTGAGAGAATTTAACGAGAAGCAAAAGAACTTTGGGTTATCTTTAAAAAGTCGTAGAAAATGTAGAAAATTTTATTTTGACAAGTTATTCATCAGAGATCACTGCAGACCTGAGGATCAGGGTATTGGATTAAAAATTCAAATAGCTTGTGAGTATATGGTGAACTCTCTGATGAGGGCCGGTTTGGAAACCTCTTTGTAGATGATGTGGTTCTGTTGTCTTCCTCAGTTTATCTTCAGCACTGGGTTGAAAATCGTCTCCTCCATGTTCGAGTCCGGGGCGTTCTCTCTGGATCGGGGGTCAGTTGCTGCTCCAAGCAAAGGAGTTTACGTATCTCGGGGTCCTGTTAGCCGGACAAGTTGTTCATTAGTGTAGTAAAAGACCTTTGTGGAGCTGAGCCAGGCGGCAAAGCTTTTGATTTACCAGTTGATTTATGGTCAATCTATTAAGCTTGGAGTAGAGCCGCTACTACTTTGCATCAGAATGGGTCAGTTAACGATGCTCGGACGTCTGATGAAGATGTCTCCTTGGTGCCGCCCTTTGGAGGCGTTCCAGGTATGTCAGAGGAGAACCCTGGGTAGATCCAGACTTTAATGGCGGGTTTTACATATTAATTCTGGCCTGAGAACGCTTCACATGGGGTCCCTCAGCTGGATGATATGGGGAAAGGGACGTTTGGAACATTGTGCTGCCATCACAACAAGATCACCAAAAGGGGAAAGCAGATCACTGGATGAATGCAAATAGATATTTGATGTGCACAGAAATGAATGGAAAGCAGGTCTTTGTTTGCAAATGGTTAGTTGTGATGTAAAGTATATACATGCAGTATATAGGCTAAAAACTGCACGCATGGTCCTTTAAGACCCAATAATTACTTTGGTTATATTACATGATTTGCTGCCAGGTTTCTCTGGCTGACTGGTTGTCTGTCTCTCTTTTTCTCTTGTGAGTGTTTTGTCTGTGGGTCCACTTGGAAACATTCTGCAAGGCTGGCAGGGAATGAAAGAGCTCCCCGGTTCATCCCTGATGCTCCCCAGCCACCGTCCAGCAGACCTTCTCCACAGGCCTTCGTCTCCGGCCCTCCATGGTGGGGACCTGCTGAAGGAACCCTCTGCGATGTGGGCTGCAAAATAAAGGCCAGTGCTAGCTTGATTCCCAGCCCCCCCAAGTCTTTATCTTTCACAGCACTGGCAAAGATTGAGGGCTGCCGGAGAGTTAGATTTCTGTCGGCTCACAAAAGGTCGTCTTGCTGTTTTCCTTTGCCAGGATGCGGCAAAACCGTGAATGGAAGGAGCTGATGCAGCTTGAAGAGTGTCTGTTTCAGCAGTCCGGTTTCCATTCAGTGATTGGAATGGACATAAATTTCTTTAAGTCTTAAATTGAAACACAGATTGTGATTGTTGTTGGTCCCAGCGTGGTGAATTTCTGTCAACACTATCCATGTCAGTGGAAGCATTCTGTAAAACCATCTGATGGGAATCCAGGTCACACACTTGTGCTGACAAGCAACCGGTTCTCATCCCAGCTTGTCATATACCAACGTTTTTGTCATGTGCCTTTCACGTCTACATCCAGTCACACAGGGTACCGTTTGGTTTGGCAGGTCGAGGTGCTGAGTCTCCCTTTAGCGACACACAATTACTAGTGCCAGGCATGCTTTATCCTAAGGCATGGTTGTGTTGTTTTGGTTAAAAATCTAAGTTTAGGAACGACTGGCGGTGCTTAGCCCCTCTTGGTATTTTCTTACTTTCTCACTCCTCACGGATGGCTTTACATTTCAGGTACATTACACCCATCTCTGCCAAAGGCATCACAAAACATTGATATCTGATGAGCTGGGAACGACAATCATGAGACGTTTGCGTTTCGTGCATGGTGAGATTGAATCATCGGCCTTCAAGAGGCATATTTTAAATCCATTTTCAGAACATATATCACATGATTCTTTGATGGGCAGCACCTCAAGAAATTTGATTCTGTTTCCATAAGCTCCCTCCTGAAGTTACAAGTCTTCTCTGATGCAACCTCATGAGCGTACCGAGTGTATCACGTGTCTGAGCGTGAAGGTGTAGTCGTCAACATGTTTGCGTTTACCTCAACCCAACAGCTGCTCTGACTGCTCCCTGGTTTGCTGCAGAAACAGGAAAAGCCTTATTTAACACTGTACACTGAAACAGGTGGGCACACAAACACACACGTAAATCTATATGAAGAGTAAGCTGAGCTGACACAGACATGCACTTGTATGTGTAAATGAACAGATATGCATAGCATATATATGCATACTAGGGTCCCGTATAAAACCTCACATAACAGACGCAGAGTTCACCCAATCAGTCTCTCCTCGCAGCAGTGAAACTGTTTTTCCATGGCTGGGCTCTTAGCGTGACATCGTGGCCCAAACAGCAGTGAAATATTACATGCGCCTGGGTTATTAAAACTGTTATTAGCACGGCCAATTGGGGCTAAACACGACCTGTCACCCTAATGACAGGGTGGCTGAGGACTGTGGAAAAGGGGGGAGGTGGGCTGCTGAAACCTCCGACCGTCATCCACCGACCAGTCCCAGTCGATTCCCCACCACTAACATCCACCCTTCTCCCCTCTGCGTGCACAGAACTCCCAGGATCCTCTGCTGCATCAGAGGAACGGCACACAGCCGAAGGCACAGAGCCATGGAGACAGAGAGCAAAACAAATACAAACAGATGCTGACATGGATGCACAAAGACACACGACAGTGCATACGAGGACAAATTGTTATACTGTAGACACATAAACATTTCTCTGCAGTAGTCGGTATATACACTCGCTCATCAAATGTTTATCAAGTACATACTTTTTTTTACGTTCTGCAAAAATCTGTTTAGAATAGCGGCTGTTAACTGATTATAAATTTTATAGTTGATCATACAAAACAGCATAATTAAGTACTGGGCTGCGATAGGCGTCATTTGATTTCTAAACCATTTTCGGCGATGGAACGTTTGCTTGTTGAGGCTGATGTCAGCCAGAAGGCTGTAACGATTTTCAAATGGCACTTTTTTTTTTTTTTTAACTTATGCAAATTCTTGAGGACTTTGAGACGTAAAAATTAATACACTAATACACACTGTGAACTCCAGTTTGCTCAGTTTTCATTCCTGAGCACATTCATGTTTTGTATAACTGTACATTAAAATTCTGTGTCATGGGTGGATTTGGGATTAAACTGCATGATGCTGTGAGGCCCACCAGTGTTCTCATGAAAAACTCCCCGGACAAGAATAAATATCGATATCAACTTCTGATGTCATACAGGATGTGAACTCTGGCCTTCAGATTCAAGGTCCACTGCTTGATTGTCGTGTCTAAATATGCATGAGAAAAGTTCACTACAGATGAACCTAAGTGACACGCAACAAGAACAACGTGTGGTTTTGATATTTACATTACTACATTGGCATGTTATTTAGGTGCCATTTGGTGGACACGGTAGCGCAAAATGTGCTTTTGAAAAGAGAAAATGATGTGAGGGACAGCCCTTAATAAAAGCAATAAAACGTTCAAAGTAGGTATATGGCGAGGAAACGATACGACAGTAAATCTGGATTTATTACAGCAAGTACTGAGAGCAATGACAGCTGAAAACAGCTGTACAGAGTGACATCCTCTGTAGTGCATTTTTCAAAATTTTAGATGCATTTTTTGGTCACATTGTTCATCTGGTCAATTATTGATTTATTTTTATTTTATTTTATCACTCCTGATAAACAAACCATACAACTAAAACAATAAACATATGAAAAAAAATCACAAATATCACAGGTGACTTTTTTTGTTTCTGCTTTTTTGATCAGCTGCAAATCAATATATGTATTTATTTAACCAAGTTAGTCCTATTGTCAAAGACGAAGACAGTCAGCAGCAAAAACACAAAGTCACAGACAGAGACACAAGGGGGGACAAAATCCAATTCGCAAGCACTACAATTTGCAGTTAAAAGTGAGATCTATGAGTCTAAAGGGGAACTTTCTGGGAGTCAATTGTACAAGCAAGTGAGCTAAAACCCTCATCGTTCTCCAGAAACAGATTATGAGGTCGCTATTTTAACGACATCAGTTTCAAGTCACTCTGCAACAAATTCCAGGCCGACGCTGCAGAATGACCATCAGCCTGAAGCCCTTTTCCCAGTTTCTGTCTGAGCGTTTGGGACGCAGAGCATAAAAATGTTAGGACAACACAGTGAGTACAGTCCAGCAATTCGTTGCCTGATAAAAACACATAAGTATTGTGGGAGCAGAGGAAGAACTGGTGAGACTGACCAGCAGAATGTCAAGGTGCAGTTCAGATTTCTGAAGCTGAAAAAGTATTCACCACTGACTTAAAATGTTCAGAATCACTTGTGTCATCGCAAACTGTCACCGTCAGACGAAAAACTGTCAAAAACATATCACAAAATATCCTGTTCCCTCAGATTTTTTGTTCCACGATATGAAAGATTTTCAGATATCATGCATTTAAACAGGGATTCAAAAGGCGATGAACACATATCCGACGTTTCTTTCCTCCTACTCAGCTCTATAACTCTGCCTCGCTCTTTGTCTCTGTCACCCTCTCGTGCTCCTGACGCTTTGAGGCCTGCAGTCAACAGACCGACTCGCCTCACGCTGCAGACACACACACAGAGCGTGAGACAGAGCTGCAGCCCAGCGGTGGGTAATGCTGACCAACCACAGCAGGGTTCAGCTGGAGCCAGAGAGGCCACTGTGGTTCTTATTACGTCTAACAGTCCACGGCGGAGCTGTGCGAACCCCCGCAGCTTCCCTCTCAGCCCTTACAACAGAGGCAAAACACTCAGAGGCCCAAACACACAAAACCATCCGCATAGTTTTAATGTATTCAAGCCTTAATTAGAAGAAAATAAATCATTTTTTCTCCTTTAATTAGATGCACAGTAGGAAGCAGTCGAATTGGTTAGGAAATGGTGAAAACAGGAAGCAAAGTTTTTCTTTCATTGATGATTCCTTGAAGGTTTTTTAATCCATTTCAAATATTTAGAAATCATCATGATTTAAAATCACAAACTTTACAGACACACCCCAGCGTCATGATAAATGACACCATTTATACCATTTTTAACTGTGTTTGTACTTCATTCGATATGTCCAGCAGCAGGAACGTAAAGATTAGGGTACAGTTTTTTTGGTATCCCTTTTGGATTATCAAAGTTCTAAGTAATGCACAGTATATTTTTTGTACTATGATGCCAAAGTAGCAATTATACCGTAAGCTTACTGAAAATAAACATACATTTTAATTCACTTAGTTTAAGGGGGCTAATTTTAGCAACTTTCTCTAAAGTTGTGTAGACTCCTTCTTTGATTCATCTGTAATATAACCTAAGTAAACAGTCAAAAGAAAACGCGTGTTGACTGAAGAAAACCACTTGAAATGCATCCATATCCCACCAACCATTCATTCATTCATTAGTCCCTGCGTGCACAGAGAAGGACAAGATTATTTCCACCTCAGGCTGGTCTGAACCAACAAACGCAAAGTTTGCTCTATGAAATAGGAAACACAATGCCCTCCCTTCAGTCGTATCCCCCCACCCCCGGCCACCGCACACTCGTTCTCACAGGACCCTTCACCTTCTCCACTTCCAGCAGTTAATCACGGGCAGGGGGCTGGAGGGGGAGGTGAGCTGGGGGCGACGCTGGGTGAGTTGTGGCCCGTCGGACAGTCGACATGGCCAGAGCTGGTGTGTGCGGTTAGGTTTATTGCACGTGTGTATGGGTCTCATCTAAGATTTACCCATAATCCCTTGCCTCCTCTGTGTTTTTTTGGCATCGGTAATGGTGGCTGTCACGGCCAATCGGCCAAGCCGGCCGCTGATTTAGTCCAGGTGGCGCTCAGGCTATTGTCCAGCCCAAGGAGCTGCCTTGACCCTTGACCCATGACCCAAGAGGTCTGCCCCGTGCCCTGGGCAGAGGCTGGGGCTGGAGCTGTTGCTGAGGGGAGAGGCGACATGGGGATTAGACCAGCCCGAGTGGTTTGTGCACGGAAACAAGCACTTCCACAAATCTGGGGTCCCCAACCTGTCAACTCACCGCTGATTCTGATTCTGACACAATGTATGAGCCACATAACGTTTTT
Organism: Mola mola; assembly: GCA_001698575.1. NCBI lineage: Eukaryota > Metazoa > Chordata > Actinopteri > Tetraodontiformes > Molidae > Mola > Mola mola. The sequence goes on along the minus strand of KV751317.1, from coordinate 6,096,887 downwards.
GATTTTTTTGTATGAGTTGGGGTTACTTTTATAGGATGTTTTATCAAGCGCCATCATCATACATGACTAATATCATTAATGTGACAGATAATCTCATTACATACATGTGCAGTGTGCACAACTGATGGTTAAAGATGGATTATTTAATGTTCCATCATATCATCTGTTCATCAACTTTCTTTCTCTCAGTAAGCTCTGTGGAACATGTAATAGATTACAAAAATCATGGCGTATTCCTCTGGAACAGAAATGATATCTGGATATGTATTACCTTTTATCTCTACTCTATGTATTGACTGAAATGCCATCATTGCCAGATATCTGATCATTTCAGTAAAAATCCCAGAAAAATTGGGATCTATAGGTGTTAAAGGGATCGATGAGCTCTTTAATATATGACAGAGCCTGAGTATTAATGGCTTTAAGTTATTTTGGGGATTTTAGACGTCGCCAATGCAGAGTTGCTGTTATAGGAAAAATAATTTATTTTCCATTAGTCCTTCTTCGTACATGTGCAGCAGCGCTCCTTAACTGCTGGAGAGTCATGGCAGTTATGATAATCCAGCCTCGAAGTACCAAATGCATGGACTAATTTTCTTCTTCATTTTGTTCCAGATTTTTGTGTTACAGTGAAAGATGGCCGTTTTTGAGTTTTACGAGGGACAAATCCTGATCAGAGATAACTCATAGTGGTGAAAGTGTAATGTTGTAGAGAGTAGTTATCTTTATCTTCAAATAATGTTAAAAGCAGAAGATTGCAAGTCATCCACGACTTTAAGTCCTTCAGATGTGCCTGAGCTTTGATTAACTTATTGGTTTTATCAATTTATCAATTATTAACAGTCAAAGACAGGATGCTTTCTGACATTTTAGACTGTCAGAGCTCCACTGAAACTCAAACATTCACGCTTTACCTCCCTTGAAGTGCATGGCTGCAGTTAGCACAGCGGGACAGAAAGTGTTGGTTCACAGGCATGACCCTGCTAAGTTTGTCGCACTATAGACAGTAGAATATGGAGCCATATGACCAGATGTACAGCAGAGCTCATCTGACCTTTGCTCCACAAACAACAGCAGTTAAATATGGTACCGTTAATTATAGCTGGGTGAGTAACACATGATCAGTAATTACATTTACCAGTGTTTATCTATAGGTATTTCCCCACCATAGCACTGCTAAAGGAGGTTTGTAATATGAAATGAATCAATTGTTATTGCGCCGTAGATCTGCAAACGAGCATCATCCCAGCATTCATACACTTTCTGTTTGATTGGGCTATTCATAGTCCTTCCACACACACACATACACATACACATACACATACCGGACCTGGACCTTTTCTGTGATCCTGCGTGCAGCCAGGTGGCTGGTGCTCGGTACGTGCACAGTGTCGGTACACGATCCGGAGCTGATGACAGAGAATGAGCGGACAGACAGCAGCTGTCAGTCTGGCTCAGTTACAGCTGATGACAAACACCACCAACACTGATACACTTCACCAATGCCCAGAGGTCCTCGTCTGGGTCATGGAGCTCTAAAGTTCACAGTGACCTTTAACTCCCATCTGCCCTCGTCACACGGAGGTATTTTTACATGTGTTTGCTCTGTTGGGGAGATTCTGGCATGGATACAGTGTTTTTATAGCAGCCTTTTGTCAATGACATTACATTTGTGCTTTATACTTTGCATTTCATGCCAATAATAACAGTGTGGTCACGGTGGATGGTAGGCATAATTTGTCCTAAACTTGCATCTTAAGAAAATGCAAATAGACAAAAAAAAAACTAACAAATTTTTAAAAATTACTTTGTTAATTTGTGCAGCAAACTCACAAAACACAACCAAATAGAGAAACATGCTGCAACTAGCATAGATAGCAACATCTAGATTGATATTGATATTGATTTGTGTCTATTGTGACTCTCAAAGTTAGCTATGTGAGCTACTCATCAGTGGTGGGGCAGAAAATACAAATATATATATAATATAACAATAATAATAGTTTGGATGTTACCCCCCACGTGGGTTTCCTCCCAGAGTCCTAAAACATGTAAGGGTTGGGTTAATTGACTCATTTTTTTCAGTTCATTTTTTTTCCACCACAGTATAGTTTGCTATACAAATCAGAGTTTTATCACAAAAACAAATGACACTTGCATTTTGGATTGTGATCTAATAATTGCAAACATTAATGACAGTTTGGTCCACAAATATCTGGACAATGACACAGCTTTTATCATTTTGCCTCTATGTGAAACAATTAAGATGTGATCAAAATGCAGAATTTCACCTTTAATTTAAGAGGTTTCACAAAAATATGCTGTTTACTGTGTAGGAATTACAGCCACGTACGTCCATTTGCGGGGGCTCAAAAGCATTTGAACGAACTAACTTAATTGTAAATATAACCATAGTTTTTAATACTTGGATTCAAATCTTTTGCAGTCAATTGCTGCCTGAGGTTTGGAGCCAAAGTCATCACCAAATTCTGAGTTCCCTCCCTGGAGATGCTTTGCCAGGCCTTCACTGCAGCCACCTTCACTTGCTGCTTGTTTGTGGGTCTTTCAGCCTTCAGCAAATTCAAATACTGGTACAGTTTGAGTTAATGTGATGTGTGATGTTTATGTCTATGCAGAAATGAGGGTAGAGTGACATTAGAGTGGGAAATGTGTAACATCAGAGACATTTTATTATTATCAAAGTAAGCCATGCCACTTATATTTTATTTAGCCGACAAACCATAGGAAACATTCTTCAGATTTTAGCTATGTCGTCATAAAATCAATGCTTGTGTCGTGTTAAACAGCACCATGATTTGTGCTTTATTTGTTGGATTTTTACTTCTCCGTGTTTATAAGATTTACTGCAAGGACCCAGTTTTACTCCCTGAGATTATTAAAATTTCATTGCATCTTCTTGAAATGCATAAATTAAACGCGTTTAAGGTTCCTTAGGTTGCCGTTCCCACATTTTACGATGCCGCCCTGATTAGACTGCAAACCAGCGCTTAACCCAACACAGACTTCTGCAGAAGAACGAGACTGTAATTCAGAAGACCCCCATGTGTGTTCGTTATACAGCCTTACCCCCCAGTTTACTTCCCTGTTCCGCATGACTGGCATGGCATAGACATGGGCCCTCTGTCTGATGGGCTCCGGTTCCTCGGGAAATACGGCCTGATGGGGCCGTACACGCACACACATCCAGCCAAAGCTCACACACAGATGTACTTGGCCACTATAACGGCTTCTATAAAGATAGAACCATTAATTAAAGCAAACTGTGAGCATACAGACAAATACTCAAAAGAGCGAGAGCGCTTAACATTAAGGAAAAAAATGTAAAAAAGAGAAGGGGAGTAATGAGAGAAGATGTCCAGAGCAATAAAGGCTTGTACCAGCGTCCAAAGTTTAAGGGCCAACAAGGCTTCGGATATGAATCTCGCTGAAGCACGGCAACCTCTGACCTCCTCCCAGAAGCCTCCTGCGGGGCGCAGGGCTGTTATTGTCTTCCTCTTTCTGCCCGACTCTCCCTGACCTCCTCTGTCTTCCATCTGCATCGCATCCACTCATTTCATCGCTACGACTGCATGAACTGCTCAATTCACTCGCCGTCGCTCCCGTCCATTCATGGCCCGAACAGAGCCATCGATTCATGGGCCGGACGTGACCGTATTGTGTTAGAATGTGACGACGAGAGCGGGAGAAGCCGGGCGAGCCATGAGGGCGACACTGAAAAGCCAAGAGTGGTCCCAAGGTCAGCGTGGAGGACAGAGGACAGGGGACAGGGGTGCGTGGCACCAACACGGGACTGACTGTGCTTTGCAGGAACTTTCACTCAATTGTATTGTGGCTCAAGAGGACAGCATACTGATTTAGGAACTATCAGTCATCCACTGTAAGCTGCAGCGGTTTTGAAGTTACATCTCATGGGAAAAGGTCTATTTCCTGATGCTAATTTAATATCCATTACTCATTCATTTGCTAACTCGCATGAACAAGATTCTATAGAGTGAGTCAAAGGGAGAAGGCCTTTGGGGATGTTCTAATCTGTTTGTGTCATCCTTCACACTTCAATTTGTCTCAGTGTTTATTTCACAGTCCCCCTCTAAAAGTTTTGTATTGATTTCAAGACTTCGCTGTATGATTTCATTGACCTTTCTATCTGGACAGTGCAAAACTTTGCGATATGTCATGGGAAAAGCCTTCCGGGGGTCTTTGTCGAACAAATGCAGAGGGGATCCACAGAGCAGAACTCTCCCTGGCAAACTTCTGGGATTGATTAGAGTACAAAGACGGTTGTTGTCAGGATATGAGCTGCAGCAAACTCCGACAAGACGGCACTGTCCATCAGCAGGATGTTTCAGCGGCTTTGTGTGCGCTGCGATGGCTGATTAGATTACTTTATTTGTTCTCTAAGTGAAATCCTTCCCGGACAGCTACGCACACACTCGGCTCTGTGCTCTCATGTCTTTCTTTGAAAACCAAGGTTATCGAGCCAATATTTTAGCCAAACTATTAGCAAATGTGAACAGAGTTGTGCAACAACATGTTGCTTTTTAAGGAGTAACTGTATGTAGCGGCGAGCGGTGAGCTAGCTGCTTCCTTAAGCCATCTCTGAAAGCAGCTGGAGGGAGGCAGCTATGGGAATCTGGGGGTGCTGCTACACTTTCAATATTTGATCTCTGGCCCCACCATTATCTGCAGCCCCTGGAGGGAAATCCACAGCCCTCTTCCAGCGTTCGTTTTAGCTGCTCGACACTTTAAATCATGACATTACCTCACTACATGACAACAAACAGAGCGGGATGTAACCGGATGACCTTTGAATTTAAGGACCATGAGCTAGCACATGGAAGGCGTTAGCTGCAAAGGCTTTCTTCCAGAAACGTTATTGTAACACGTGGAAAACATTTTGAAAGTGTATATTTTTAACCCAAACCATGATGTTTTCGTCATTGCAACCAAGTGTTTTTGGCTATCCAAACTCTTGTGCAGTGGTGCAATGGAACTATGTTTACTGTAGTACTCTACTTAAGTACAATTTTGATGCACTTCATTTTATTATTCCAATTTGCTGCTACTGCACTACATTTAAATACTGATAAAAAAAAAGAAAAAAAGAATTCCAGTATTTTTCAATGTAAGCTCTATTACCTGAACTTTGAGGGTCCAAAACCTCACAAAATAAATCTTTTTTAAAAAGATTCCAGTGGAATTGGTCACTAGGACTGATTAGCTCAACAAGACTATAGAATGCGAAGGCATGACTGAATTCCCCTCCATCCACCCACCCACTAATCAGGCTCAAAATGTTATTGCAAGTGTCTGGTAACATGAAGTTGACATCAGGACTTCAGGCTGAGGGTGGAAAAATACCTGAATTCCTCTTTAAGTTACTTGTTACTTTGCATGGACATCAGAGACAAACAGACTGATAATTGACCGTGATGATAAGCATTCAACTTATGTAAATATAAGCACATTACAACATGACTCTTGGGTGTTGTAAGAGAATCCCCTCAGCCACGATTCTTTGCTGTCTCCACCCGATTGGTTAGGATTTATAAGACTTACATGCTTTCTGATAGAAGAGGCTTTGAGTCAGAAAACAAGGCAGAAACCTCTGTTGGTTTTTTGGCACAAATGCTGCCCATGTTTCCCCTAATTCCTCATCTGACTCCCGTTCCCCCTCAGGCCTCCTGGGCACAGCTGAGGAGCGAAGCCGGGAGTCAACTCGTGAAGCAGAACAGATTAACATTCTGAGCTGGAACGTATGGACAGAAAAGACATTTCAATTCCACTCCTGAGCTTCAACTAAAATCAGAGACTTTTCTCTTTTTTTAAAGGTTTGGCTTTATTGAAATGGTGTATGATTACAAAATTTGCAGGCCTAAACATTTTCTGGTGCTCGGCGTTTCATGTGGTAAAGGTTTTTACCGTCAGTGTCTTCCATGTTCAGCTTTTTCCTGACCCAGTAAAACCCTTCAGTTTGGAAATTCCTTAAGACTTTCCACTGGCCACCATTTTTTGAGCGTGTTTAAACTTTCCCTCACCCTCAGGACTATTATTGTGAAAAAAAACATGTGTTTTTGGTGAACCTGCCTGCTTAAATAAGGACTGAGGACTTGCATCTCGAACCTCACCCGGTCGGCCCCGGCGACAGGCACTTTCCAGTGCATTGTGGGCCGCGAAGCCTCACAGCCTAATGAAGATGAGGTGAGGTGTGATGGGAGATGAAGTCATCAGGCGAGGGGGAGGTGGTGGGAACGCAGGCTGAGAGTCGTAAATCACAAACTCATTGTCTGTGTGGGTCTAAGGGGGCAGTGAGTGGGCTGGATGTGGTTCAGACACAGGGCGGTGGATGAGGGGGTCAATCGCAGGGGATGAGTGAGATCAGGGTGCGGTCAGTGTGATGTAATCCGCCGGACATCTGTGCTCCGATGACAGACGAGACTCACCGTGTCCCGTCACCAGGAGCTCTCAGGCACACACACGCACCTCCCCTTCCCCGGGGTGCTGCCCCCGTCTGGGAGATAGAGACTTGGTACTAATGAGACTCAACGGGGTTGTGGTCTCTCTCTGGAGGTCACAGCTTGTCGGACAGTCAGTCAGGCAGCTGCATGGTTGCAGTATTGATTCAGTCAGTTTAACACACTATAAGCTACTCAGTCAGTCAATCAGGTAGTTAATCAGTCAATTGGCTATGGAAAGAGTCGCCCAACCAGTCACCATCTGACCAGGCACACTTACAGTCAGGTCAGCTAGCTCCTTATAAAGCACATTAATCGTCCAAACGACCATTCAGACAATCTGAGAGTCCCTTCTGTCAATCAGTAAAACTGAAAAACAGTTAATCTGTGAGTACACCTCACTTTAACACAGGTTAATGAATGCTACCGAGTAAATAAAACATATACCAATTCATCCTGCGGATTCTTGGTGGAGGTCATTTTTTTTAGCGTGGCCCCACCATGAAACACAAATAAGACTGCAGAGCCTCGCTGCTTGTGGTGTCATTTCCTTTCATGTGACATGACTGAAATATTGTATAAAGAATGAAACTGTGTTTTAATTCAGTTAATTTTAATTATTAGAATTGCATGCATTTTTATGTTTTATATTGACATGGCCCATGTAATGTTTTACGTCAGTTACACCGAACCTTTTGATGGTTAGATTTGGGGTAGTTTGCCCTGATGACAGGCCGAGCTTCAAAGATGCGAGAGCCCTGACGGAGTATTGAATTTTCCTACATTCTCTCTGGTTTTTTGTTTTTTTTAAAAGATTGCACTACTCTGAGCCCATTTTCCAGGTACTGGAACTAATCAGCATTGTCAGTCCTGGCATCCCTGGCAAATTAGAATATATCTTCTCTTACAAAACATTCATTTTGAAAGAGTTGACATATAAATGCATCTAATTATTTAGAATGAGTCCTTTTCTAGGAACAGGAAGGGACATTTTTAATACTATGAAGTAATACTGCTATTAGACTGACTCTGAAAATTCAGACTCAGATTGAGGAGGACAGAGATATTTTGTATAAGATATTCAAGTCAAAGGTTGAGTTGAGTTGAGATGAACGTCCTTCAAAACAGCCTCTAATAATGTAGGTTACAATAACTCCACACTGGAAGCCGAAACTGTATTATAAATAAATAACCAGTAATGACATAATTGCCAGATTGGCCATTGGATTTGAACTGCTAATAGCTAAAAATCTATGAAATTTTCTAATTTATGGCACATTTTCCCCCACTGAAAATGACAGGAGGTATGCTAACAACTACGAGAGAGGAGGAATTGTAACATTTTAAGAACACTGTGGTGAAATTTAGAACTGGTCACGGCTTACCTAACCTATCCTTAAAACTTAACCTTCCTTTATTTTCTTATTCTTTATTATTATTTTTTTTTGTTGCAAGAACTTATACAAATATATAGACATTAAAATACTCCTCCATAGTTTTTCAATGACAGTGCAGGTTAGCTTATTAAATAGCAGCAACTAGCTAGATAGCCCACCAGTAAAGTTGCTAACTAGCAAAAGAATGATTCAGCCAACCAGCCTGTCAGTCACCAGGAGCTGAGTTTAACCATGCACGTGCTGATTAAAGGGGCGGCAGAGGAAGAGACCGTATCAGGCTTATGTAAGGCAAGGGCTAGGCCAAGCAGAACTGATACAGGCCAGGCCTTAGATTGCCTCAGCATGGGGCAGAAATGTGCTGACCAAGGCTGCTGAATGAAGTTTATTTGACTGCGGTTAATATTGGCTTTCTTCAAAAAACAAACAGGAATAATGCTGTTTGCTGTGTGTTTTAGCAGCTGTGACCTCCTGTATGACTAAGCTTGACCTCTTCCCTGCAGCCTGTGGGGGTTTCCAGCTACTCTAATGTCCAACATTTAGGGGAAAATACATATGTGGGTGTGTGTGTGTGTGTGTGTGTGTGTGTGCACTGTGTGGGACTTTCAGGATAGGCTCATGTCCTTGGTACAGGTGCAGAATGGAAATATATACCGGACAATAGTCACCACACACTCACATTCGCACACACTGGATCTGAGAGCTCAAATAACAGACAACACAGTCACTCTGGCCCTTTTTAGAGCCAAACCAAGACTTGGATCAAACTATTCCCATGACTTAAGGCCTGGGATGATGATTACACTGTTGCTATGATTCAGATGACAAAATATTGTCAGTGAAGTATTCGTGACAAAGTACTGCAGCAGATGTTTCATGACCAAAGAATTGTCGTAGTAAAACTCCTTACAGACATTGAGACGTTCTTTTTAGCACATTTAAAATCGTAGGAATGAGCGCAATGACAAATGGTTTGTCTGTAAAAAAAACAAAACAGATTTGCTTTACAGCTGCAGCATATCCAGAACGCTGCTGCTCAAGTTCTCACTAAGACCAGGAGAGCGGATCATACTGGTCCCGTTCTCAGAGCTTCGCGCTGGCTTCCTGCCCGCCAAAGAACTAACTGCAAAATGATGCTGTTTGTTTTACAATAAATGGGTTCAGGGCCAAAACATATCTCCGATGTGCTGCTTCGCTGTGATGTATCCAAACCCCTCAGGCCTACTTTCTGTCCCTAGAGTCAAAGCTAAACACAGAGAAGCAGCACTCAGTTTTTATGGCCCACACGTCCGGAACAAACTCCCAGTGAACTGCAGATCAGCGACTACACCCAAAACTCTACGTTTACTCTTCTACTCCTTATATCATTTATTTTCTACTTATTCTTTTAATCTTTAAATGTGTTTATGTCATTTGATGAAGTTTTATGGGTTTTGACTGCTTTCTCTTGTTTTAAATGCTTTTAAAATGTTGTAAGGCACTTTGAGCTGCCTCGTTGTTGAAAGGTGCTATGCAAACAACCTGACAGTTGTGTGACAATTGTGTCCTGGTGTGAACTGGATTATCCATCTTTTCTACAGCTACCGTTCACTAGCTAACTGGTTGCACTGCACAGGCTATCTGTTACTATCTCTGCACTTTGCATTTGAATTGTATTCACTTGCAAAATCAATTTCAATGCTTAAATGTATGATTACATTTAGAACTAGAAGCACTAAGAGTGCAAACCTCCACCAGGGGCCTTTAAAAACCTGCATCCACTCCTTTTTCTGGATCTGCACCAAAATGTAATGTATCATCTTTCCACTGAATTTTGTTCAAATCCATCTGTAAGTTTCTGTGTAAACAAACAAATCCGCCTACCAATGAGCGAACAGAAAACATAACGTCCTTGTTGGAGGAATTGTTATAATCACACCTATATGTGAATAAATAAACGAGGGAAGGTGGAGTGACCAACAAACTGAGTGCAGATGTTTCCTTCACAGAGCTGGTTTAACTTGATTACAGCTACAGTCTCTGTTGGTTGTGGCCTCGTGTTGCACTCTGCGATAAATCCTTTCAAGCAAAACCTCCTTCATGGTGCTAACACACTTTGTGTTACTTTCAAAAAAAGTTCACATTTATTTAGGTAATAATTCATTAAACCATTTGAAGATTAATAATTTTTAGTGCCAGTGTTGCTTTTTCTCATAATTGCTGAAGAGAAAAAACAGCTCCTCTGGTGCTACTTACTGCTCCTAACGCCAAACAACAAATCAGAGCGCCTGAAGAATTGTTGAGTAACTTGCCTCAGTAACTTTAATGAGAGCGGCAGCAGTTTTATTAACACATTGGCAGAGAAACAACTATAAGCAGTAAAAAAATTACTCCACTAAGACATCAAAGAACAGCCTGACAGAACGTTTTGTTCCTGATCTCGTGCATGGCAGCCTTCTCTGCAGGGAGGCGCTCGAAGGAAAAGCTGGAGCGCAGCTCATTCAAGTCCACTCTCTTCTCAATCTTAGCAACAGCTGCTTTAACATTACAATACAAAAGAATCATAAAAGTTCAACCTGCCTTTTGTCAGATCTTGTTGGCTGGTCGAGATCCATCCTGCACTTTTTGACAACAAGAGGAGCTGATCAGTGCATTTTGTGCAGTGAAATGTCAGAGGTCAGAGCTGATCAGGCCAGTGTGAGTTCGTAATCCTCAGGACCCTTCCTTGGAGCAGGTCAGCCACATCACCTTGGCTGCCTCTTGCTGTGCCTGACAAATAATCATGGAATATTGGAGTCAGTCCAGCCATTGCCTTATGATGACCGCTCTCACAGCAAAATGAGTCATGTGTCCACGTTCTTTAAACCACTGATCCTCCTGCGTTGATTGTCTTTCATTATTCATGCTAAGACAGGAATATCTGCTTTGACAACAAATTAAGTCATTACATTTTTTATTTTATGAAGTATTATGTTAAATCAATAAAAGATAGTCACAGGCAGCTGCAGATAGACATGTTTTTCTGATCCTCTCTGGCTCTTTCCCCCTCCCTACTTCTTGACTCAAATCCCACTAATTAAACTTTGAGTGCCTGCAGGTTTTCTTCCTCCCCCACTTTTTTCTTGTCATCTCCACAACTTTCTCACAGGGAGAGCAGACTGAGAGTGAGACACACACACAGAGAGAGAGAGAGCGAGAGAGAGAGAGAGAGAGAGAGAGAGAGAGAGAGAGAGAGAGCAAACAGAGGCTGGATTCATGGCGGCTGTGCTCTGCTTCTTATCAGTATCCTCTGTGAATGAAAGTCTTCAGAGGAGCCACTCGATACCCAATACGCCTCCAAAGTTATCTCTGAACCCTCGCCCTGGTGCGCACAAACACAGTTTCTGATGTCACTTTATATTTCCTTTAATAAAATGCCTTTCGAGACTGCCTCCATCGTTCAGCTGATGAAGCTCGGGATACATGACTCCGCTGATTGATGCATCAATGATTTATTGGTAATGATAGCTGGATTATTACTAATGTTACTCTGGTGTTACTGAACAGACAAAACAGCTGGTTCACACATGATTACTTACAAAGGGAGCTGAGAAACACTTCTTCCTGGAGGGCTGAAAAGATTTTAAATACGTCATGGTTGAGAATTTCTGCTTTCACTGCGACAATCTCTGAAAACATTCAGACAGCCCAAGCCTTCTACAGAGAAACCTAAGGAACCAATCTCGATGAGTTGGGGGGCGGGGCTTAACGTTGCAGAAACAAAACTTATGTTCTGATGCATCAACTTGTAGGCGACCTTCTACAGGTAGCACTTCCTCTTCTTCTTTGGAATCTGTGTCTGGTGGTACGGCTGAATTATCCCAGTGTTAGAGCTTGCCACTGTGCAGCATATAGTAGACTAGTTTACCAGTCAGAAGATGACAGGCGAGGGGCGGAGCGGTGAGTGAAGAAGGGATGGGGCTGAAGAATTACATTCATAGAACTAGATGAGGCACTCGAGCCATTTTACAGCCACAAAGTTATTTTTTCCAGATGTATAATTGAAATATGCAATTTTACGACGACGACCTGGAGATGACCAGATATGGCCTGGAGCTGGTCTTTGACCAGTTACAAGGATAGAGCTTCCTATCTACACTATCAACATACCCAGGCATGAGGCTTTGTCCTGTGCACCAGCATTTAAAGTGACATCACACATCTGCATCTGCTCCTTTGCCAAAGTCCTGACAGACGACTGCGACACCCCAATCAGGCCTGAGCGTAAACACTGTTCATTTGATTACAGCCTAACAATGAAACAAACTGCGGAATCACAGCAACTTGTCATAATGTTGATCCAGCTCTGATTTATCAAAGCAAACACGACCACGGAACCGTACTCCCCAATGCCAAATGAACCTGATGTAATTCTGATTTCCTGGCTTTCTCCACTCGACGATGATTATTTATGCAGTCCACAGCAGCCTCCACATTGTGGCCCGTCTGTAATGACCGTTGTGAGGCTGCGCTACAAGTTTAGTAAATTTTATTTTTATAGCACGGAATCACACCACAATACATCATTGGGCTTTAGGATGTGTTCAGAGTAAAGCAGCTTCTGACCGGAGTCTCTTGATTCGAATGACCCAGGATGTTGCACAATAAAATTAAAAAGGGGGGCTATTGAGTATCCTGCCTTATTTGTGGTTGGGCACCCCCCCAACGTCCTTCCCTGAGGAGGCTTTTTTGGCGATACATGGGGGAGAGGAGGGGAGCTATATTATAGGATATTAAATGGTAATAATGGGCCTGAAAGCGCTGCATCCATGGGAAAGTGGTCGGCGCGTCTTGCTGTGGTCCAGCATCGGTCCCAGGACTCTGGAAGCCAGGGACAGGTCACCCTGCCGCAAAAAGATTATTACAGGTTTGGGAGGTGGCAGCAGTGGGGGTAAGGGGATGGGAGAGAGATTGAGATGCCAGATCCCATTGACCACTTCAACCCCCTGCCCTCAACCTCTTGTCCTCTTCCTTGCTCAAGCCCAAAACCTGCTGACCACCGGTGCCCGCCAATCTGGAAAAAAGACTCCCACCAAAACCAAACCCAGCTCCGTCGCCGTGCCGACCAAGCATCCAGGATTCATATATATATATATACAATGAGGTGGACGGGGAGCCGCCTGCACCATAACAACAAGGAGGGGGGAGTTGGGGGCTCAGCAGGGACAGCCAACTTGGAAAAGCCGGACGGAGGGGAGGAGGGCGAGCTCCAATTTCATTACATTCCTTTGATTCAACTGATCGGTCAGTATATTTTGTGAAAAAAGCCCATGCTGACACCACTCACATAACAAGTGTGTTGTGTAATCAAGTGCAAGTTTGTTTATGTGCATGAGACAACATAGCGCATCACACTGTGTTAGCTGGCGTATACAAGTTCTACAAACACAGTACATCTCTGCTTCTCTGGAGAGGTGCATGCTCTGGGCCGGACTAACATACAGCATGACACCTCACTGCCAAGAAAGTCTTTCACTTTTATCTTCAAGCGACATCCTGCGCAAAGTTTTAAAAAGTACAGTCCAAGATATCTGAGCACAGATTTTAAGTAGATTTGACCATCGAGTGCTCTGAAAGTGACTCATACAGCACCTTTGGGTGCTTTGTTTCTTAGTATGTGTTATTATTCCCAAGTTTTAAAGATTTAAAGCAAACACTGGTGATTGCAGCAGTAAAAACAGTCTGATAGCCTGAGGCAGACGAAAGGATGAAAATCAATATGCTTGGTTTATAACTTTTGTGGACAGGATAAACAGCTCATTGTAAACAGCAAGAAATTACTTAAAATGACTCTGGGTGCTGACTTCGTTTGATCCGAGTCTGAGGCCTCTATAGCCTCGTTTCCTCCAAGCAGTACGATTCAGTTCGGTTCAGTACAGCACACATTTCTTTTGTGTTTCCATTGTCAAAAGCTATGAATGGTACCCTTAAATAGTGAACTGTACCGTGCCAGGTTTGTCAACCTTCCCTCGAGGTACCAACCAGAGCTAAAACAATACCATATAAGGGGGGCTAGACCCACTGCAGTCCGCTGGTTGGTCGACGGAATCGTCACTTCCCTGCGACAATTAGGACGTCTTTCTCCTGGAGCCGTGCGGCCTTTTCTCAAACAGAGCCGTCAAGAAACAACAGGAAATGCTAGATGTCCTCCATTGTGTCCTTCGTTTGTTGTTACGGTTTCATCGTTGACTTTATTAGAGGTATACACGGTGTCGCGTTTCTATGCTGTCACACAACTTAGGTTACGTTACCCCACCCACAAGGTAACATTGCGGCCCCCAGTGGAAACGCACATCTATAATGAGCTTATTGTTCCCAAGTGTGCCGTATCAAACTGAACCGAACTGGACTGCTTAGTGGAAATGTGGCTTATTATTTCACCACATACTGTAGATTATGTGATACATTGGCAAAATTAGCTTTTCTTTCTGATTTTTCTTATAACAGATGTTCAAGGCATTATTTTAAGTTGTAAACCAAAGAAAACACCTACAAAAACGTGAGCGTAACAACACCATAAAATACTGCTACAGAAAGAAATGATCAGAGTAGCTGTGTTTCAACTATCTGTGGTAAAAACCTGAAGTTTACTCACCAATTCACTATATTCAAATATCTTTTAAGGGGGACTCTCAGGATGTAAAAACATAACTTAATTTGTAAGATTTGATAAATAAACAGTATTTAAATAATTACCTTTTGGAGGAGATTATGTTTTCACTCGTGTATGTTTGTGCGTTACCAACATAAATCAAAAAGTTGAGAACAGATTTGGGTGAAATCAGGCATTCAGCATTTAGGGTTTAGGTACCAAACGTAGTGATGTCAGTGATGCATGTTTAGTCAAATCACTTAAAATCACTTTATCATGAAATTATTCCAACTTTTATAATTTTCAGAAAATAGAAAAAGAAAATTCGCATTGACGTTTCATCTACTAGCACTATGCGATTCGTTGGAATTAGTTAATCGGGACAGCCAACAGGTGGCAAACTGTCCAGTCTGGTCAGGTGTCGTTTTACCATAGAGGAAGAAGAAGGCACAACCTGATAAAGAGCGTAAATAAAAGGAAAACACAACAAAATAGCACAGCGATCATTGGATCTACTAAAAAATGTCAACTATATACTCTTTCCAGCTTTGTCAACTTTGCCATCTCCTTCAAGTGTAAGAAACATTTTTAATGCGATATTGCGGGATTTCTTCGAATTTTGAGTGTCTCCAAAATCAAAAATGTGCTTCAAATAGGCTTATGGAAACCCACCTCCTCCAAAAGATTTTTTAAATGTTGGCAGCTACAACTAAATCCATGTTGTGACATCTGAGGGAGATAAAATCAACAACACTTTCGATAAAGCCACTGCATATTTCTCGCCAGAAACCATTATTTTTTACAAACACTACAACTGTCTTTAAGGAGTAATGACTTTTCCATATCGGGAATATGCCATGCCAGTATTCCTCTCCTCCTCCTCCTCGTCCACTTTTCTCCTTCCCTCGGCTTGCACCGCTTCATCCTCACAGCAGAGTTTTCAATCCCAGCCCCGACCGTCCAACATGATCCCATATAATTAAGCAGGTTTAAGGCAAACTGATCCCCTCGGACAGCCTTGTCCCTCCATACATTCCAATTCAAAGCGATTACACACAGTGGCCTTTTTACTGCAAAGAGGCCTCTGTCAACTCCTCATCACCGCCCCTCCGCCCTTCACACAACCACCAGGTCTACCCATTCCCAGGGTTTCAGCTGTCACCCATCGCCTCAATGCATCAATCTCAATACGTCTTTTATTTCCACACTTTATTTTGTGTGTGTTTTTTTGTTTTTTTTTTATTTTGTGTTGTTTCTAAGCGAGACCCAATTTATTCTCCTCTCCCGGATCCTCTTTCTTACCTCGCCTGCTTCTGTTTTTACAGTTTCTAATTCACGTGAATTAGAGATGTAGAGTCATGCGTACTCGCTCTTAAATGCAGGCCGAGACAAAGGCTTGAGCCAGGCAAATCCTTAAATCTTGTCAACTTTCACTCAAGACCCCTCCTCCCCCCACCCACTACTCTCGCCTTAGTTATTCTTTTTGGAAATGCTCACAGGGAGATGAATAGAAGCCCCACATTTCCACATGAAGTGAGCAACCAGCAGCAATCTCCTCTCCTTGGGCTAAGTTTACTTTTCTTCTAGCTGTGAGAAAGCTCGGTGGGGCTGTGGTTATGAATATTCATGCTGGAGAGTTGCCTGTCAATCAGTCAAGGAGAGCTGAAGGTGAATTTATGTCTGCAGTGGTTTATTTTGCCCTGGAAGGAATGTGTGTAATTCAGGATTAGCCAAGTCCGTTGCTAACTTTTGTTGTATTTTGTTGTCTGCTGTGTTTATCAATGGCTATTTCACTTCAGCACATACCGCTGCTTTCACTGATCGCATGTGGGCGAGCACAGTAACTCAGCTTAATAAAGGAAAAGTCACGCCTGTTGAAATATATCCGTGTCTCCACTACTGAGGCGCAGGCATTTCAAGAGTAGTCGTGACAAATTACAAAAGGCTCGTGCTCATAAACTGGGCAGGAATTTTATTGGCTATGGCTTTTGTGGCCCCTCTTTGTGGCTTTCATGCCCTACAGAAAATGGTGCAGCCATTGGCTACAGTGGCCCTCATCAACAACAGTAACATAAGTAATAGGTACAATTGTGGTGGCGTCATATCAACATCACTTGCTTCAAAAAGGTGTTTTTTTCTGAACATCTCTAGAGTGACGATTTAGTATAGCTGCAGTCCTTCTGAATGCACGAATGGAGGCTGTGGGATGGTGTTGTTTGTTTGTTTGTTAGCAAGATTATGAACAAAAATATTTGAGAGAACCCTGCCAGATCCACCGTGACCCAAACTACAGCTGATTAGGTTTTAGTGGCCAAAGGTCCATTAAAAATCACACTTATGAATTGCCCAAAACACTGACACCACAAAAAAGTTGACCTATGAGCTTGAATAAAACAAAGAAAATGACCTTGAAACGTGAACATCTATAACTAAGGAGCATAAGTTTTAAGAAATTTAGCTGCATTGTTGGAGGTTGGACATTCCTTCTAGTATTCCTTTTAGTTTTGGAGATTTGCTCATTAAATTACCTGATGTCAAAACCCTAATTTTTCAGGCATTTGAGAAACAAAACAGCCAACCTGAAATCATGACCCAAATGCTAAACCACAGACCTTGCTGTAAGCAGTTTCATATCGGAACTGTTTTCATTCTGTAAATGCAAGAGGAAACGTGCATGTACTCATGTATGAAATGCTAAATAAGTAAGTCAGTTAGGCTAACTAACACTACAGCTCAGCTGCAGAGGATGCCACTAATGTTTACATGTTTACATCCT
>KV751317.1:6038934-6061295 GCA_001698575.1 Mola mola | reverse complement strand
CCTGCTGAAGTGTCCTTGAGCAAGAGGCTATGCGTTTAGCCGCTCCAGGTGCAAGCTGGGAAGAGGACAGGAAGTGCTGCAGCCACGTTACTGAGCCAAAAATGCTGCAACAGTGAGTGGCAGATGCATTAAATTTACCCACAGCTGGCAGCACACAGAGCTTCCTAAAGCCGATCCTGCTTGTCCTGAAAAAGTCTTCTCTTGAAAATATTCGGGTGTATTTTGTGGAGATTTCCAACATTTCCAGAGAGGATGTTTAAAAATATGGATGGTAAGGTAAGGGGACAGCTTCTGAGATATCAGTTGTTTTCACCTTTGGTGCTCAAATTACATTTAAAAAACTCAACAGCAGGGTCTCCCACCAAACAATCATGACCCAGTTATTCTAGATGACACACGGGCCTTGTTGTGAACAGTTTCTTGTAGGGATAACTGGATTTTTACTGAACTACGCCATATCAGAGGAGGAAAAGTGCATCTACTCCTGCTGGTCACAGGGCAAGATGTGACCATTAATGATGTCCAAGCAGTAAAGGCTAATAATAAAAACGTCAAACCATTTTTCTCTCTTCAGTGTGTAGCGAGGTGTTCCAGCGATCGTCCGTCTCCGTGCTGATGGAGTCGTTCTGAAGACTCACTGGGACAAAGATTACATCTGTTTACCGCGCCTGTTGGCTACTCTGCTAAAGTTCAAAACATTTTGTTGACAAAAACATGCTCCAGCATCCCTCCCGATCACAGCGTTTCAAATTGCTAATTTGGTTCATGTGGTTTTTCTTCCACAGACAGAATTTCTTGGACTTTTCTTAGATCCCCACAAAAAAGCATTCAGAGCGGAGTGTTTAGTTCCAAAAATAATTCTGAATCGCTGGTAAAAGCGGCCCATGTAGCATGCATCATTTTCAGTATTCCCATTTAGGACTTATAAACCTTCCCTCTTGAATAACATCCCCAGGTAATGTACTGTACCTTTTCCTTTATTTCTTTATTTTTACTTCTCTTTTTAGCTCTTTCTCTGGCTGCAGCCTGTAATCCAACAGTGATGCAGTTAGGAAAATGCCTCCAAGCATTAAACTTATGAAATTTTATGAATCATTGCAATGTGTTTTTATTCAGGCCTAAGTACTACCTTTGTCTAAGACTAGGTTTGTCAAGCTCACACGTCTGGATTGAATAGCACAAGCTCATTAGAGTGCTGGCAGCGTCTTGCAGAATTCTTTTATAGGGTGGATTTCCCCTAGTGCACTTCTGGCTAAGCCCCTCTCCACGATAGGAAATCATCATCCTGATGAAGGTTTTACCATCTCAAATGGGAGTGCCCTGCTGAAGTGTCCTTGAGCAAGAGGCTATGCGTTTAGCCGCTCCAGGTGCAAGCTGGGAAGAGGACAGGAAGTGCTGCAGCCACGTTACTGAGCCAAAAATGCTGCAACAGTGAGTGGCAGATGCATTAAATTTACCCACAGCTGGCAGCACACAGAGCTTCCTAAAGCCGATCCTCTGGAATGTGAAGGAATTCACAAAGATTCACACACACACACACGCACACACACACACACACACACACATACACTGGAACAGAAATCAGAGGAGTCTCCCAGCAAGCTCTGTGTGTTTATTCACCCTCCTCTTGGTCTAATAGCAAATTATTACCCTCCTTTAACCCCTTAGCGTGACATGTCAGGCTTCCTCTATGCATGCAGCACTGTACATCCTGTCCCTGTGAGCGTCTGTGTGCGTGTTTGCTTGGTATGTGGAGGGGTAACCCAGCCAAATACACGTGGTTTGATTGTATTTGTTTATCATGGTGGGCTTAATCACACATTTACCCATGTGTGGATGTAAGCTTCAACATAAGCTTTCTCATAAGCACCACGGTGGCCATCCTCCACCTCATGGGCAGAATGCATGAAGGCATGGAAAATATGCCCTCCCCATTGCAATTCCACACCTTTAGTGTTGCTGTGGGGCCATCAGACACAGCTGTCTGTGAGTGTGGGCAGGACAGGGGCTGGTTATGCTGTATTGTATGGAAGATGGGGGTATAACTACAGCAGCACGTCCATTCACCATTCCACCAAACAGCTTTTCTCATCTGTCACGTCCTCCCCTTCCCACCAACAGGCCCTCACTTGAGAAAAAAGGCCCTCAACTTCAGAAAGGGGGTGGGGAGGGGACTACAGAGTAAGAGACCAACGCAGAGAAATGAATTTAAACTACACACAAACCAGCCCAAACCACTGCCAGCCCTGAACAAACACAGGCCGAACTGTGAGGACGCCTTCACTGTGGAATTTGAAGCCCAGCTAAAAATAGCACATCTGGTCAACATCTATTACTTAATAACCACAGTTACATTACACACTCACAGTTTAGGAAATAAACACATAAAAACAAACCAAAGTCCAATTTTTTTTGTCACAGAAATATCTCCACTGATACGCTATATATTTAACTATATGTGCATATGCAAGTACACATGGAGGCATGCTAGAAAAACAATCATTTTTTACATGCCCGCTCCCACAAACCCAAACAGAAGACAGAGCCCAGTTGGTTTCACTTATTAACCCAAATGAAGTGGGATTATATTACCAGAAATGGGAGGAACAGCAGGTTTTGCTTAGAGCTTGGCACTTAACAGCAGGGATGCCGGAGCAAAACAGACCCTGACTCAGTCAATGAGCAACCCAGAGGGAAGTGTGTCACAACACAGATACTCCATCTTATCAGAAACCAACCAAATCTACAAGACGGTGCAGCTAGAATGGCTGGAAAGGGAAGTACATAGACAAATTTGATTGCAGGAGAAGGAGATTTAGGGTCCACTCACATTAGGCCATCCATACTATGGTAATGCAAGAGTGACCTACAAAGTCCAATTCGTTTGACTTGTGTGAGTGTTCCGTAATTTCAGCACAGGACATTTTTTGGCCCTGGCACATTTGGAAGAGGTGTGCTTCAGGTTATTCATGCCTGAGCATAAACACGGATACGCAACATGGACATGACGTACGATCAATGCAACCGTTCTTCTCAACAGTCCGAGCAACAATGGCGGCAAAGGGTTCACGGTGATCCAGTACAAACGCTGAGTGTTTACTTGAAATCTGGGCTAACACAAATACACAGAAGCAACTGGATAAAACCCACAAGAACTTGGAGGTCTTTGTGAAACGCGGGTGTGGACATCAGAGAACCATGGAAGAGTGTTAGGACGCTTCATGATGAAGAGAGGCCATGCGTGTATCATATTACGATGTGATGATTTAACTACAACAGGTAACCGTACTCAGGTCCTGCTGGGCTTGGGGCAATGTGAGTCCGGGCTAATGGGGGAGTGGGGAGGAGGGATAATTGTGCTTTGGTATGGTACAAAGCAAATGGGCCAAGTGTTCTCAGTCCTGGAGCTCAACTACGTAACATTTACAGTCAAAGATATTTTACATCGATAATGCCGTTGTTTGGCCCTTGGACTTGACATAAAAATGTAGATCATCATATTATCATGGAGATTTTAAACTAAACTTTAAAAGTTTACTGTAACGCCAGAGGAAGGTGGAAATCGGCGTATCATTAACACAAGTACACCACAGTTCTTTAAGAGCTTTTCTGTAAGGGAGCTGAGACAAATCAGTGAATAGCCGTTGCGAGCTGTGTGTTATAAGATTACCAGGAAATGACACTGCATGCTTTATCTAAGTTTACATGCATACTGATGATCGGGAACATAATTTGTGTTTATGGCTTTCCCCCATATGTTCTTTTTATGTGCCCTGCATGCATAATTGTGCCGATGCATGACCATCCATTCCTTTCCCTTAATGGCTTGTATGCAGATGTGTGTGTATGTGGTGTCCAAGTCAAATGAGGACTTGGAAGTGGGTGTGGCTGCCCTCCTTCCTCCCAGGTCACCTGTTTTACAGGGAAACATTCCCTCATATTCCCCCTTTTTGGGGCCATTAGAGAGGAAATTGGGCCGCCAGCTATCTGACCTTCCCCTTTGACTCTCCCCAGACTTCCCCTAAGCCCTCAGCATCTCGTCATCACCCTGGTCGCCCCCCTCCCTCTCTGTGTTTTCAGTGTTAACAATCAAGCCGTGGCCCTGAGTGTTCCGGGGCCTAATTGGGCCCAATGCTGGCAATGATTGTGATGGATGGAAGGGGGCTGGAATCATGGCCTATGTTGACGTTTCTTTTATCTGCCTGCTGCAGCTTGTTGCACAAGAAGGGGACGGGGAGGATGGAAGGGTCGGGTCCTATCATTGAACTCCAAGCCTGTGAAAATTGTTATAGTATAACAACTCCACCGTTTGAGTATCAAATGCTACTTGAATAGTAATTCTCAGTTTGTAACCGGCTCAGTTTTAGATAATGTCCACTGGTGACAGCTTGGATTCCTAGCAGTCTGGGTAAGAAAACATAAACTTGCCAATAAAACCCTTTCAGACACTTGTCCTTTGATCCCTGTGCTCAGTACGTTTCAAATACAGTTATTACTTCCACTCTTCTGTAGGCATGACATTTATAAATGGTTACGAAACCATTGTGTTTTACTGACATAACGGTCCACCATTTGCCTCTGGTACAGCTTAGGTTCTCTAAACTGTAAATATTTTCCTATCCCAAACATCTCCTAGTGGTATCATAGTTGGTGTTGTGGTTGCCCAAACAGTGTTAATAACATGGCTACTGCGAGCAGCCTGGCCTCTTTTCAAAAGAAAAGCACGCCCTGGACCTCAAAAACTCAGTACTATGATAAAGGCAGAATAAACACATAGTTGTATTAATAAGGTCTAGTAACCTTCTAGTAGAAAGAATGTTGAATTCAACACCGGAGCTCTTTCCATTGAGCGAATGCTTGTCTGTTCCCTCCTACTTTACCTCAGTTTCATCTCCTTTTTTTCCTTCTCCATCAGCGGGGTTCTTTTTCTTTGGCAGGCAGTACAGTTTCCACAGTCATTCCATTCGTTCCAATGTTACTTGAAGATACCAATAGGCAACAATGGATTCCCGTTTTGGCTCTACACTGGGTAATTTGCCACCATGTTGTATAAGTCGAGCCTGTCTTGAAAGCCGTACCCTGTTTGATGAAAACTTTTCCCTCGCATCACCAGGTGTTGTATCATAGGGGTGGTGTATTTCTGGGCACAAGATTCTTCCAATTCTGCCATGTGTTAGTAATGGAACATCTCTGGCCTGTTGACACACAACTTCATTTTGCTGCACATCAGTTATTCAGGTCTCAAATCCTTTCAGTACAAGTAAAAAATTCAGCATATCTTTCTGGTGGTGAGTCAAGAAAATTTAACATGAAGGCCTGTCTCACTAAGTCAAGTCCAATTTTGTTATTATAGCTCCAGTTCAAGACAAAAATGATCTCACAATACTTAACTTGCAGAGCAGATCTATACCAAACTCTTTAATTGACGGAGAACCAACATTCCATCGTTAGCAAGTACCTGTGACGGTGGTGAGGAAAAAACTGCCTTTAAGAAGGCAGAAACCTGGGAACAGACTTTGGCCGTGACGGAGATAACCTCGAACCTCGGCAGAAGCTCCAGCCATCATCCAAGGGAATCTGCAATGTGTTCCTGTGCAACTTTTCTGCCCTGACGCACAGAACAGGAGGCAACGCAACAGAGGGTCTCTCCGTCCTGGATAGTTATTGATGGTGGGTTGGCGTGTACCAGCGCTCCAGCCAAAAATGGAAAATGGTCCCACGGGAGAGAAGACCCTATAGGCACCACCAGTAACCCCAAATCCTGAGACCACAGTTAATATGGTACTATGTGCTCTCTCAGAAATGATTGTGCCTTGCAATTAAGGGTTTTAGAGGTGAGGGAGGTTTTGAAATCTGCTCTGGGTTAAACAGGGAGAAAGTACAGAGAAGCCATTAATTGGAGAAATATGACCTGTTACATTAGTTCTGGATCAGCAGGAGAGTCTTCAAAGCCTTGTCAGGGTAGCCTGATTACACAGAGTTACAGATGGGTGGCCTGGAGGTAAAAATGCATAACTCTTTTGGCTTCATCTGGATTTAGTGGCAAGTATAAATGACCATCATCTTCATAGCAATGAAAATAAACATTTTTTTGTTTTTTTTTTTTACTAGTATTATCAACCTAAGGGAAATCTATACATGATTGTACTGGTCCAAAAACAGAATTTTTATCATTCATCAGTCCAACGGCCAGTGCTTACCCCAAGCCAGTGATTTGATCTAACATTGTGTTACTAAGGTTAAACCAGAGTATTGCTTCCCTCAGTTTTTTTTTTTTTGTTACATAGAGCTAGCAGGCTGCGGTTAAGTAATGAAGCCTTTGAAACGAGGCCAGTGTTACCTGTGTTTACGGAGCACTTAGGTCCATTGGCGGCTTGCGCACCATTTGCTTATCTTCGGGGTGAGTAATGGGTGTTTGTGTGTGTCTGTGGTTGCAGCCTGGCCCTGGGTGAAGCTATCAATCATCGCTGCAACCCTGAGGCTGGGCAACTCACGGTGGCCTATGAGAGATGAGGGCACTTGGATTAAGACTGAAGAAAAAGAGAAAAAGAGAGTGCATGGTGGAGAGAGAGAAAGACATTTTTGCATTCATGTAAAGTCTGCGTGTGTATTCGGCTACAGTCTTCCTCGTGTGTTCAGTCAAAGTTGTGGTTTGACTGCTATGGGATCAAACCGGGTATATTTTGTATTATGCGACAGCTGATAAAAGCAACACTGGGCAGCAGAAACAAAGGATAAAAAAAAAAGCTTCCAGATGCTGATCTGATAATCTTTACAATCTTCAGTTTTAATTTTTTTTTAGTTTTTCCTCTGTCAACCTTATCATGAGTGGACAGAGCTGAAGCGGAAGTAAAGCATTTTAAATCCTGTTAACCTTGCTTTCTACAAGTTGACCAAGAGTTATAGTCTGGCGTCAGTGATGGGCATAATTTGTGGCAGTAAAGGAGAACTCTGGAATTTTTCAACATAAGCCCTATTTCCTGGTCTTTTAGGCTGTAAAATTTAGATTTCATTTTTTTTTTAAATTACTCCAGCACATTGAGCTTGACAAGGCTATGTAAGCCAAAATGACTTTTTTGGGCTTTTGTTTGACCACTATCAAAATTTTATTACATATATATTCCTGTAGTCTTATTTCAATAATGTAATGTAATAATGTAGTGGTGTCTGATTAAAAGATCACCACAATATGGAATAAAAACTTTGGAATAAATGTACATGAAATAATTTGTCATTTGTAAACATTGAAAACGGGGGAAAACATGCCCCCCTTTGAAAACTGACAATTGTCTGGAGTGCACTAGGCTCAGGTCAAAACTTCTCCGAGTTCTCCTCTATGCCGTGGATGATTCTCTGAAGAAACTACTGTGGTGAACTACTGTAGCTAATTAACAAATACAAGCTTAGTTTAGTCTATTATGTGGAGCATATTTTCTCATTTGCTGCCTTTTTTCATTTATGTCTGTTTTGTGTTTTGCTCCAGCACTGACCCAGTCACCCCCTACAAGCATCTGTAGTATTTTTTACTGAACAAATCAGCCACTCCTGATCCATATTCAAGGTCTGGCACATGGAAACTGCAAATTGGTGTTACCCAATCGAGGCTCCTCACTTGTACCCATCAAAATTTAGTTTGCTGCATCTCATGTGAGTATCGGTACGTCATACAGCATGTTCTAACAAGAGTATTGTCTTGCCATGAGTGGTGTAGTGACATGGTCTTCTCAACAACCACCTTTTGCTCATAATAACGTGTTGAATAAAGAAATAAACTGATGTTGGGTAAGTACATCCAGTTATATTCCCTTTATGTCAGTTAAACAATTTTTCCCAATCACAGTGAAGGAGTCTAGGTGCGGCATAGATCTGTGCTGTCTGTTTGTCTGGATGTGTTTATTTCTCATAAGTAAGTCATGAACATGACAGCATAGTGACCCACAACAACTAAATCATGTTGTCCAGCTAAATATTTTTGAACATGTTAACATGGCTCGCCATCCATTCATCCATCCATATCAAGTGGCGCTTTTCGTTTTTGGTTCATGTTCATCTACAAACGTAACTCTTTCTGTCTCTCCCCTGACTGTGTCATCTGTTGCCAATTACATGTGCCGTTTACAACATTCACTCTGCACACCTCATTGTATCGAAGGTCCATAAAAAAAAAACCTCTCTGCATTTGGCGAGTCGTCATTTGGATTTACTGCAGCAAAAATTGGAAGAATCTTTAAGAAAAAAACAGTGGAACTGGACAATTTCATCTGTATTTCAGCTTTCATGGACCATTCGGACTGAAACACACTCTTGTTTTATGATTCTCTTGCTCTTTCTGTTTTTTTGTTCTGTCTTTGTTTTTGTGTTTCCGTAACATTTGTTTGCACCTTACTTACGTATATTGCCTGTGTTTGCCTGATTTTATTATTGTTTTTATGATTGTTATTTTTTCTATTATTGATGCCACATGCTACTTGGGTGCTTTTTGAACGTGATACATTTTCAGTCAGCTCCCACTTTCTCCCTTCAACAGTCTTTTGCCAGGTCATCATTGCAGATGAGAATAGTTTTTTTTAATGACTTACCTGGCTAAACAAAGTTAAATGTAAATAAAAAAAATATATTTCATAGGACTGCCACTGAGCACTTTCAGGTGAAGTATCAGGCACAGCAACAATGCTTCTTAGCAAAGTGTCAACAGATGCTTTTCAAAATAAAAGCATGCTCTAATTCGGCACAGGAGTGAGCAGGAATAGATGATTTCATGCTCGACATTCATGATCCTACATAGGCGAAGACGCAGATGCCTGATTAGTTAATGATTGACACATAGTAACACGTTTAAAGAAAGTGTAAGTGTATCATGGCAATAGATAGACAACCAGTATAATACATTTTATAGGAGCTGAGCTGGAATTCCATTTCTCATTGTACTGAAGCTAAAAAGGCATCAAAAATGGAACAGTGAGCAAAATTTCTAAGTAGGAAAAAGAATTTAACAGGAGATTCTGGACAGCAGTTGACTGTGAAAGCCTTTGACCGCAGGTATCAGGAGGATACTCCACCTCAGCTTCCGTCTTCTGGCCGGCTGAGCTCCTCGGCTCTCATCTGTTCCGAATCAGAGTCAGGTAAACTCTCATCACTCTGGGATCAGTATGCAAATAAACAGCCGGGCAGACATGCAGCCAGACAGACGTCAAGGAAGGATGGTATGAGACTGGGCTTTGTGCTGGGAATCTCTCAGATGTGCGCGTTTGATTGTAACCTGAGGCAATCAAACCTGCTGACGTCAGGAGAGTGAAGAGGATGTAAACAGAAACACAAACAGAAACACACATGGCAGCTGGTGAGGATAAAGATCTGGAAGAGAGGCTGATCTACGCTCAGTTTTGTATGTGATATCTGAAGCTGTGTAAAAAGTTCCAGGTTAAATCTGTGCTGAGGCAGAAGGAAAAAGCAAACGAGTGCAGGAACGCCGAGCGCGAAACTTCATCGATCAGTGGAATCTGTGCGGTGTGGCCTTGGCCTGTGGTGAGATGTTGAGTGTGTGTGTGTTTCTATCCAGACATCTGATGGCTCAACACTCTGCTTGCGGTGTCGACGGTGGTGGTTGTAGTGTCAGAGTCAGACATTTGGGATCTGACGGGAGGCCAGCAGTTATCTCACTGACCTGCTGATAGTAACACGTACACAAATCAGTGCCGCCGTTATTTTACTGAATGTATTTCATGCCAAAAAACATCTGGCTCTGACTAGAAAGACATACAGTCACACACACATCCGCCTCCCAGCACACACGTCCTCAAACCTCAAACAACAACTCTGAACCCGCTCCCTTTACCCTCTGACCCCATCCAGACCCTCCCCTAACACAAACACCCCCAGCGCTTCACCCCTGACCTCACACTCATATCCAGAGTCCTGCAAAACAAGAGCTGGGCATTCCATCACCGCTCCGCTTGGCACATGTTGAGCAACGCTTTGCTCCCGGTGGCGTCCTTATCGCTCTCGCCGGACCACCTCGACTTCTGTCAGCGACAGCCACTAAGTCAGTCACACCGTCGGCAATCAATCCTGAGCGCGTACAGATACTGACGAGGTAGTGGCAGAAATTAAATGCACCGCTAGACCTTTTCTGCAAAATGTTCCACAACAGAATATTTATATGTTTATAGATGAATGTATTACAAATAATATTTTAAACCTATATTTCCCAATTAAGAGAGGGAATATACACGCTGAATGTAACATATTTGTAAAACAAATGAATAATAAGTACTACAGTGTTTCAGTTCGGTATTGTGAGATAGGGCACCCTGCATTACTTTGTTGTGTGATGAAGAGCTGCAACTAATGATAATTACAGTCATCGATTAAATCTGCCAATTAGCAAAAAACAGCCATTACAGTTTTTTAGCATCCAACATGATGTCTTCAAATTGCATCTTTTCTCCAACAGTTTGAACTGGCTTGTGAGCCATTACGAAAATGGAAGAGACGCTTTGTTCATCAAAGAGGTTTACAATTTTATTTAAAAAATCGCAACAACAGAAACTAATATAGTGAAATGAAAGTGTGCCAGGACTGGTGTGTCCGCAGATGGGTGGGTGCGTTTGGCAACAATGTGCGGTGACTGTTGTAGAGTGCAGACTAAACAGGCCGTAGCCAAATGAATAGAAGCATGGTTCCGCCAGGATGACGACAGGGAGCCACAGTGAGTTCGAAAACTTGACAGAGATGCGTGGATGGCAGCGCGCAGAGCTTACGTGCCACTAGGAGACTGGCCAGGTGCTCCCTGGACTCCTGGTTAAGATCCACCCACATCATGACCTGTAACAAACAAGAGGTAAAGCACACAAAACATAAGTCATGCAGGAGGGCCATCACACAACCAGTAGGTAAGAACCCAAAAAACTGCCAGAAATAACAACAAGAAGCATTAAATCTTGAAGCTGGAATCAACAAATGTTTCATAAATGTTCTCGTAAAAGAGGATGATTAATCGACTATCAGAATGGTTGATCAACTGATGATCAACTACTCGATTAATCGATCAATCGTTACAGCTCTAATTTGGTGCTGTGAAAAAGGTCATGAGCCCGGCTTGTGATTGAGTCAGGTGGGAGCGTAGACAGTGCCCGACCGCAGACTCTTGCTCCCGTTCGTATCAGGGATACAGATTATCCTAGTTTTTGTACAGGTGAAACTCCTCTTTATTCCTGTCAGTGCAAACGCGTGCTTTCTAACTTTGAGCCGCAGTCAGCAATCCACCAAACATCCACGAGCATCTGCTCCCCCGCACAAACGCACACACGGTGACCTGAGCCACATGACAGCGAGGGCCATACACAGGGTCTACCACATCCCTGTCATAACGTGTCCCTCCCCAAGACACACAGGAGGATCCTGCTCTGTCATTGGCTCCCGCAGCAGACCGCTTTTCAACAGCCGCAACACAACACCCCCTCTAATTAGTCTTATTTGAAGGTTACTAATCTCAGTAAGCATGACTCTTTTTGGACACACAGTGGCCCCCTACCCTTTCTCTCCGTCCCGTGTTTGTGTTTATGTGTCGGTCTTAAAGTGGGTTCTCTTGAGGGAGGAGTGTGTGTGGGCGAGCGAGGAAGAGTTGGGAAAAAGTGACAGCAAGTTTGATTTTGTTATTGAAAGTTTGCATAAGTTTGTGTTTTTCTGGACGTATGTACGTGTTCACGTTGTTGTTGTGTGTGTGTGTGTGTGTGTGTGTGTGTGTGTGCGTCTATCAGTCAGAAGTAGCCGGGCTCACTCAGCAAGGCCTGTGATCACACAACCTTAAAGACTGTTGTTAGGAGGACACACACACACACACACACACACACATGCATGCATACACAAATACACTAACCACTTAGCAGCAGTGACTTTGCTCACAGGCACACACTCCCACGAACAAAAGCAAACCACAACGCACACCCACACTCTCGCACATAAAACACATACTTGACTCCTGTGAAAAGAGACACACGGATCTCTGGATTCTCTGTAATTTCCTGAGGATGAGCGGTGAGCTCGTGAGATAAGTCATCATGAAGGATTACTCACCATGCCTGGTGGAGATTACACAGGGGACTCCATAGAAACACACACACACACACACGTGCTCATTTCTGACAGGATGTATCATATTCTCAAGGTCAGGGAGAATTCAAAACTCTAAAATGTGCCAAAAAAAAGGAACATAGGAAAAACCGTAAAGCACACACTATAATCTGCAACCGTAGAGTCATCATTATATAGGACTATAAACCCCAACTCAGGTCACACATCTCGTCAAAACAAGTTAAGTCTCAGGACAATCAAGACGAGGTAGCGGTTCCTATTTTATCAAAGGAAGTCAGCTTAGCATGTCTTGTTACTCTAAGTCTCAAAACAATCAGGCCTCAAAGCAACTAAAAACGTCACTTTTATGATTGATGTTGGGTTCAGACTAGAGCAGCGTGACCAAAATGGGATGTGGGGCACAAAGTGGGCACAAACATTGTAAGTTTTAGCCCATGAAGCATACTATAGTAGACCGCAGCCGACACAACCAACCATGACTGAAAGAGCAGCCAATAGGATATTCTCACAATATGAACACGCATTATTATATTATATTAGTACCGTCTGGTACTGTCTGGCTCCTCACAGCCACCACAGAATGTTTACCCCAACGGGGGCGGGGGCTCTTCACATTAGCTGAATGTCGTTGGGTCCCACATTTGACGCTTCCAAAATACAAAAAAACGCAAAAAGGTCACATTTGGCCCATCAAGGCAGTTTGGTGTACCTAATGGCAAGTTTTTCACCTAACCAATGAAAATATCACTGGTTTAATAATGGCAAAGAACTGCTGACAAGTCAAAGTAATGGAACCGTCAAACTGAGGTGAAACTGCTGAAATACAAGGAAAAAAAGGGAATAAAACTGTGTCATTGAGTGGAAACCAGTTAGAGCTCGGGTAGACCATCAATTTCCATCACCTTTCAAGTAGAGAAGCTATTAACCAGGAAAAATAGTTGATTATTAACTGTGAGAGATTAGTCTACAATGTGTTTTAATATTAGAGTGCTCAAATTACTTTTCTGTTGTACCAGCCATCCATTTTCTTCCACTTATCTGCGTCACAGCAGGTTATAACAGGTATCCCAGACATCCCTTCCCCTAGAAACGTTCTCAGTCTCCTGCTAAGGGACCTCAAGGCTGGAGGGGATATGTTCCCTTCTCTGCAGTCTCGTCTACGCTGGACGTGGCTGGAAGGCACCCAAAAGGGGACGTCCAGGAGGCATCCTAACCAGGTGCCCAAACTACCTTAGTTGGCCCATTAGAAACTCATTTTGGCTGCTTGTATCTGTGACCTCATTCTTTGGTTCACTACTCATAGCTCATGACCATAGATGAGGGTTACAATGTGCATCAGAGGGTGAATTCAGAACTTTGCCTTCTGGCTCAGTTCCCACTTCACCATGACGGTCCGGCAAGATGCCAACATTACAACTGACAGAGTACCAATCTGCATGTCCCTCTCACGCTCCATTTTCCCATCACTCGTAAACAACATCCCAAGTTACTTGAACTCCTCAAATGGAGTACCCTTAGTTTGGTGAAAATGAGGTTCATTAATTCAGACGGTGTATTTTTATGTTCAGTAAGGAAAATATTTACTTTTTGGCCTTTTTGTCACCAACTTTTGCTTAGGGAGGCGTCAAAGCTAACAATCACCTTTCAAACACATGACCCAGCTGAAACTGTAACAGATCAAGTCACGGCCCGACGCTGCTCACATATCCAGATACTCTCAGTGTGTTTCTTCCTTGGTTCTTTGGTTGTCAACACATTTTAAAAGTAGGTGAAGTTAAATATTTGACATTTTACTACATGGAGTACAATGACTCCTGGACCAACAGAGTCCACCTGCGTCTGGATCACTAGACTTTCCATACATCCGGACTCATAGAATCCACAGACTCTGGGACTCATGGATGTTTTATGCATTCTAAATGAACTGTTGTTATCATGTTTTTGTGTTCTGTACAAGTGACATTTATTGCACGTCTGTCCGTCCTAGGAAGAAGGATCCCTCCTCTGTGGCTCTTCCTGAGGTTTCTTATTTTCCCTGTTTAGGGTTTTTTAAGTTTTTCCTCACCCGGTTCGAGGGTCTAAGGGCAGAGGATGTCACATCTGTACAGTTTGTCAAAGCCCAGTGAGATAATGTGTAAATTGTGATTTCGGGCTATACAAATAAAATTTGATTTGATTTGATTTGATTTAACCACCTGGAACCTAAACTGGAAGTCCCACTGCAGCAACACTAAAATGTGAGTGAATAAAAATGAGGCCATTCCCCTGCTCATAGCTTAGCTGTTTTTGAGTTTTGAAATCATGGCCGCCAGTTTTATGGTGGAACATTATGGCTGTAATCGAGTCTCATGTAGTCAGTTACTCCATAACCTTAAACACTCCCCAAAGCTCGGAAACGCACCCTCATTTGCTGGGGAATCACGCCCATAGCAGTTTTGTAGAACTATTTTGAGAGATCCCATCTCAAATCTGGCATCTGCCACTTAGAAATTCTGGGCCACATGCTGCAATAAGACCTGTGATGGAGAAAAGTCTCCTGGTGGTCCATTCACAACGTGATTTTTTTTTTAAGAAAACGAAAAGTGGATTTAGTATTTACATTTCTAAATCCCTTCAATTGCCGGCCGTTCCGCGAGGGTCTGCAGGGCGCCAAAACGGCCAAGCTCCTGCTCTCATGGCCTTTAACTACAGGCTTCGGCACCAAATGACCACCTTAGGTCTGCCTCGACCGCCTCGCACAGCGACAAGCACTCTGGAGACCTGTGATTGGTGGGCTGGTGACAGATGCGTGCCATTATTGGTGGGAGCCGTAATTCAGGCTGTAATTTGCAAAGTGAAATGTAGGTGACTGAGAAGTTTGTGTGCGTGTGTGAGAGCGAGAGAGAGAGAGAGAGAGAGAGAGAGGAGTGATGTGTCATGCTCAATTTGTTGGGATATCTGAGATACAGTATTCCTTCCTTTTTGCTTTTAAGCCCTCACATGACTCTCTGAACTTTCCACCAACCCTCATCTTCACACTGGCAGAGTGACAGTATGTCCTGACATAACTTCCTATATAATCTCCTTTAACTTCCTGTTTTCTTGGCATGTGAGGTGTCACCTTACATGAGCTGCTGACAGCCCGGTTCAGGCCCCAGTTCAAGCGCCATCACATCCAGATCTGTCACGATGTGTAACGTTCATGTTATTGGTATGTAAATTTGCGTGTGTATGAAAATGTGCGTGGGAGCTATGGGTTAAATGGTGAAGAGGCTGGCTTTTCCCCTTCGCCCTCCCAAACAGTGGTTGAAAAAGAGGTCCTTTTCAAGTATGTCCTTATTTTTGTAAAAGCGGCAGCCATAGCTGCCCAGCTGCGGCGCTGAAATACAAGTGGCTCAATACACACATACACAGGAAAGCCCACCTGTTTCTCCGTCACGATCGATAGCCGCTTTGATGCAAGGGAGTGTGGGGGCGATGGTGGTGAGGAGGGGGGCGTATGTCTACAGGGCTACACGGCCCATGGGACCCACGGGTGTCAGGAGCACTTTGATCTCCATTACGCCCCTACATGTAGAGACCCGGTCTCTGGAGGGGGCACAATATCCCCTCCATCCCCGCTTTCTCACACCAAGTTACCCTCAGACTGAGCCCCCCCCACCCCACCCCTCACCTCTGCCCCAGCTCCAGCGCTGATCCTCGGGGACAGGTGAACCAGAGACCAGGCCTGTGGAAACACGGACGCTCTCACGGTCGAACCGCACTGATTATTAGAGTTGGAACACGCTCTGGAGTTAGCAGCCAGAGTACACAAACACTGTATGTGCACCAACATGAGCAGGGACTTCTGCATGTATTTCAATTAGTAGTGTGACATTGTGAAACATGTTTTTATTTCCTCCCCTTGCTGTGAATCAGATGAACAAACTCATACCACTCTCGCTACACGCTGCTATAAGCCAGTTGGCTGAGCAGATAGATAGATTGGCGCGATCCAAAGACAAGTAAAGGAGTAAGAAAAGAAAATCCCTCCATTACTTAACATGTAACTGTATGCTGCTGTTTTTCAATAATGGCACTAATCTTGGTTGTTTATTTAGCACAGTCATTTTACTCTCTTTCTAAGTCTGAAATAAGTTTATTTCCACATATGTTGAGTTTCTTTCATTGGGGTTTCATACTTTTAAGTATATGTCTTATGTATTATATTTAAAGCTGGCGTATGTACTTTATTTTTAGCATCACTGAGCAAAGATTCCATAAAAACCATTGACAATATTGTAATTCAAGTGTTCTGAAAAAGATTCTGCACCTCTTCTAGGTTCTGTATTCAGGTTTTACTGAAATCCTCCGGGTGACGGTACCTTTCAGTCAATCGGGGGTCATTTCAGAGAATTGGTGTTCCTATTGGCTGTTCTACGAAGGTAGATATGTGTGAACATCCCCATAGATGGGGAAAGGCTGATACAATGGCAGACATCCCAGCAGGAAAAGTGGCTCTTCCAGCATTATCAACCACTGCATACATGGCAAAGAGGCATAAACAGGGAAACTCGACGCGGGTGGGCAGAACTACGGAGCGGAAACAGATGTGATAGGGGAAGTAGGGCTACTGCTTTAAGGTTCTCATGCTTATTTCTCAGAGGATCCAAATCCCGGCTTTCATCGTTATAGTTTGGGAACAGTATTTCTTTGATTAAAATGTCCTCCACTGCACCCTGATAACGAGGATATTCTAATTTGAGTATGCAAACATGTGCAGGACATCGTGCGTTCTGTATATACAGCACACACACACACACACTTCTTATGTGGGAGTTACATGAGGTAGGCTAATTCAGCAACAGCAGCATGCCCAAGCATAATCAGATTTATGACTTCTTGGTTCACGCAGAGTTTAAATGTGCTCAGGTTGAATTTAAAGAGGACTGACACCAGAGCCAGAAAAGCACAACAACGAGACAAATGAGGGAAAAGGCAAGAAAGGGAAGGTAGAATAAAAAAACAGGTCTGTCTATGTGGGCCTGCGGTCAAGGCCGATTGATATTTTGGCATTTAAAGGCAGAGATGAAGGGAGTACAGACAGAAAGTTAGAGCTGGGTTGGCGGGGGGGGGCAGAAGGAGAAATGCAGTTCAGCATGACGAGGACAGCAGGACGAACAGTGTGTCCATTGTCCGTGTGGCCTGGTTTAACATTTTAATGAAGGAGCCACATCCACAGTCCTACCACAAACTACACACTGACTCACACAATGATTAACAGTCCACAAATATGCTCAGACAATACTGCCATTAACTGCAAACTTATTGACGTGAACATGTACAGATATGCTGTGGATGTGGAGCCCCGCCACTCCAGGCTGCACATGAATACGCTGCTTTAGGCTTTCAAAAGGCATGCAGTGCCTACACCAAAGACCGATTTGACATGCAGGTGATACGCCAATTTTCCAAATAAGTTCTATGGAAAACAGATGGGGCCGAATGCCATTTATAAAGCCTGTCAGAGAACGGAAGTAGTGTAATATTGAGAGAGTGAGAGAGCTCAAAGTTGGGTGGAAGTTGTGGTTTATTATTCTGTTTGGCTTTGTCTTCCTAACAGCTTCAGGGTTTGTTTAAATTTGTCCAATCATCGGACTGCATGTGTGTCTTTGCTACATTAAACATTTTTACAGGTCCGAGCGCTTAAATTTGTGATTGCAACAATAATATTGACCAAAATTACATAAATACCCAGTATCGTGGCATTTGGTAACGCAACGGTGAAACAGAATCTTTCATTTTTTCGAACATTGATTTGTTTTTCTTGATGATGCATCATGACACAAAGATGTGTGTCAACATATGTAAAATGCTCCAAAGCCCAACCTTGTATCAACATATCACCAAAATGACAATAAATGAGGACAATAAATGACAGAAATAAATGATTGTGCCATTAAATGCAACAAAAAATATATATAAAAAATATTAATGCTAATAATTTATGAAATATCTATTTACATGTAAGTATTTTATGTTGTGTAAGTATTAATACGCCTGTTTATTCACTTTTGTATCCATTTTTTTAATCAGTTTTATCAATTTTCAATTTCTTCTAACTTATGAGTTTCCAAATGTGCTTGTATATTCTTTTACCTTAAAATTTTTCCCCCCACTTATTATTATTATATCAAAGTCATAATTTTAGTCACAACACTACCATAAATAAAAAAACATTATACTGTATGTTGTCAGTATTTCACAAACTGATACTTTGTTGTGAAATTAGTTCCAGATTGTGTGAAAACGCACACATAAGCACAAATAAACACACAGGACACATGTAGAACACATGCAACTGATGGAGCCACAGTTTCTACTGATCAAAAGCCAAATGCAGCAGCAACAGTGTGGATCAGATGGAGGAGAACGTACCGATTCTGGAAGGGGAGAATATCAATTATGAAAATCTTTTTTTTTTCTTTTCTAAGAAATTTCATTGATCATAATTGGCTGTCATGAAATGAGGAGAGAAAGGCCCCTCAGTTTGTATAAAATAACTTTAAAGACTAACGTCATCTGTGCAGGAAGTGCCAAATTGTAAAATGCATTAGAATGAGAATTGTTTTGAATGAGTCTACCTTCTTCTTCTTCTTCTTCTTCTTCTTCTTCTTCTGCTGTCTAATTGATTCATCTGCAAGACATTGTCTGTCTCACTTCAATAGTGTTCAAACCAGATGCAAATGTTTTTTGAGAGGAGGCTGCAGAAACACACGTGTTGCTAAAAGCCCAGCGTGCCCTCTGCCACCACTGTGTCGAACGCTCTCACACTCTCTACTTTCGATCCTTATTTTCTCATTTCCCCTTTTTGTAAAAAAATCTCTCTCTCACAGATGCTCACGTTGCAGCATAATGTCTTCCGCAGCTGTCACTCCAGTGCCGGCGATGGAGGGGCTGAAAGAGAAGAGAAAGGAGGCAGAGGAGGAGAGGGAGGAGGGGGAGTAAATCCTGGGGGTCACCTCCACTGGCGGCGGATTCCTTCACACCAGTTGTTCAAAAGCTCGGCCTGCGTGCATGGGAACATTTGGGCACAGTGTTTCCTGTCAGCCCCCACCTGGGCCTCCGTACTGACATGAGGGAGGGCTGTGTGTGGGTGGGTTTATCACACATAGAAACACACACCTTATCTTAACATAGGCCCACCTTGAAAGACACCCAAAAAGGGTTGCAGATAATGGGAGATTTCTTTTTTTCTTTTCCACAGGTGAGTGGTAGGACTTTCTGAACTGAGTTTCCCACTGAAGATAGTGACGGATGTCATTATTAGATTAGTGACAGAGAAGTCAGTTTATTTCTGAAGCGTTTTCACTGAAGGCAGTGAGGAAGGTAAGAAGCACAGACTGTATCTAAAAAATGGGTCAATCTTTTAGCCCTCAAATGTGAAGCAAATGTGGAGTGAGTGCAGTCGTGTTAAATTCCAGGAGGAGGGGCATCTACACATTGTAAAAAAAAAAAAAAAAAAAAAAAAAAAAAAAAAAAAAAAAAAAAAAAAAAAAAAAAAAAAAAAAAAAAAAAAAAAAAAAAAAAAAAAAAAAAAAAAAAAAAAAAAAAAAAAAAAAAAAAAAAAAAAAAAAAAAAAAAAAAAAAAAAAAAAAAAAAAAAAAAAAAAAAAAAAAAAAAAAAAAAGAAGCAGAATGATAGTCTTCTTCCAGTTTAGCCATTAGAGCTAATGCTAATGCGTAGAAAAACAGAGGCACGAGTCGAACGAGCTCGGCGTGAATGTGCGTGGTTTCTCAGTCAGAGGCCTCCGCTTTCGTCAAAATACCTGACGTCCAAAACTGTTACCGTGAAGTCAAACAGGTGGTTGAGAAACCATCACGGATGGTTTACGGAGCAGACTGGAGCAATTACCTTTGTGTTTGCACTACAAAACTACTCTCACAGCATCACTTTATTAGCTTCCTCGTTGAATTATCACAGAGGGCAGTTGGAGGATTTCCAAAAGAACATTTAAAGGAAATAAAGTTCTAAATTGTCAGTCTGAGGAGATGATCATACATTGTCCTAAGACTTTCTCTTCTAATGTAAGCCACCAATGCTAATATTTGTTGTTAAGTAAACTTGGATATTACAGCTTTGCAGTAATCCTGCCAATATGTAACAGATGAAGGGGTCGGTATACAAAGCTCTGTGATCCGAAACCAATATGGTGAGGTTCATACGCGTTTCAGGTCGAGACTGGTTGGTGAGGAAGGAGCCAGCGTCTCTTTCTCCACAGCAGCATTAATGCCAGACAGACAAGGCAGGCCTTCCCCGTAGAATCAAGACACTCATCAGCAGCGTAACTCGAGTTCAAAATCTGCCAGAATTGTAGTGGAAACACAATTTAAACATCAGACAAACAAATCCGGCCCGCAGTGCCGAGGTGCTCTTACTTCTGTCCTCCCTGCCGCAACGATAAACATGGAAGCTGTAATAAACACACAAAAATAACAAAACAAATGGTTTGACCACAGTTCGGGTAAAGGTCAAAAAGTAAACAGCTTCACCTTTTAGGTAACAGTTTTCACATGAACGGCTGCAGTGGATTCACTGTCACATCTTTCTGTATTAGAATTCCTACTGCATTACTATTACTGCATTACATAGGCACTATAAAAGTTTAACTGCTGTCCCAGCTAGCGATTATCGGTTCCAGGAACACTCCCCTGACATTCCTATAGCGTTATGAGCTTGTCTTTTGAAAAGGATCTGACAACGTGTAAATGGTGTCAAGCTTTGAGAATTTTTTTTCAGAACTTTCCAAATAACATTATGCAACGAGGCCAACCATGGATGAAAATCTCTAATTACTGTGTAAGAGCTGCCTATTTTGAGGACATTCTACTTTGGGTTATTCCATTTCCCACTGCCTTACGCTCGGCTACGTCTCGGAGGCACACATTTTGATTTACACCTTTATGGTGTGAAGGTTGAAGGGCCAGAGTCCCGGCTGATGAAGCCAGGAGTGGTTTCTTGGTGACGAAAGGCATGGCCTCGGTGTCTTTTCACTGTGGCTGTGGCTACTCCTCTCACCCTCATACACATCCCCACCCACTATCACGTCAATCCATGCGTGCACAGATGGTGCCGTAGCACAGGTGAACTCCGCTTTGCGCAATCTTATAGCGATTTATTGCACTGCCGGCTTGAACTTGTGTTCAAGTTAACCTGATTAACTGCCTAATGCCAACCCTAACCCAGACTTAAATCTAATTCCAACTCGAAAGCAACATTTTAACGCCTGCAAGGCAAGTCAACCAGTCATTGGTGTCATCAGTGCGCGTCAACCTGGTCGAGCTGAGGTCACTGTGACGGTCACAATGGCATCGGTAAAAACGGAAAAAATAGGAGGAATAGGGAAATGTGGGCACGGTGTTGGCTAGGAAAAGAGGCCAACTTGAGATGCCATTGTTAGAAAAGAGCTTGAGGTGTGTCACATTGTTGTTAGCATACACAATATGTTAGCGCCAGCGGGGCCGTGCTGGTAAGTGTATAATTTCATGCTGCGTATTTATCGGTTAGTCGGTTGATGCGGTTTGTAAATGCAGCCACACTGTGAGATAACTGTCACATTTCTGAAACTGTTTTTAAAATAGTACAGCGTGAACCCAGCATTTATGTAACGAAGATTCAGCTGAAACGTCGTTACTAAGCACAACTGTCCTCGCACTGCTGGTTTAAGTATGTCTTCATCATAGTTAGAGCATCATTTACAGCTTTTTGAGTTCTACCAACATTATATTGATTGGTATTGGTTGGATGATTGGTAGTGCTGGAATTCCATAAATGCTCTTGAATTGTCTTTAACCGATTGTGTGTGACTGACCACAGGTTGGTAGCCAGTTATTTCCAATACCGTATCAGTTTGATATTGGTTATTGTTAACAATCCCAATCTGTTTTCAATTTTAATAACCAAACCTGCTCCCAACATTCGCACTTTATCCTGTCTAACCAGGACCTCAGAGAGGCCATCATGCCCCATTTTTGCACATTTTGTTTTATGTAATACGATCCATAAATATATTGCCAGTCACTCTAAGGACAATGTGGGTGTTCACGTACACCATAAGTCCTTGACACACACATACTGAGCACACGTGATTGTTTGCAGACTCATTTCCTGTCAGGGATCAATGGTATTCATCTTCTCTTCAGCTCTCACCACACACAAATGCCTGGGCAGACTGTCCAGACTCACAAACCACACAACGGCGTGCATCGCCAAAAACCGGGACCCACTTAGCGTCCGTGCACATGCTCAGG
>KV751317.1:6021610-6036252 GCA_001698575.1 Mola mola | reverse complement strand
ATATCTCGAACACGGCGTTGATATCCCTGTTAGCTTGTCATGCCCGCATTAACTTGACAACACCTCTCAACCTCTATCATGTCTAATCTTGTCAACTAAAGTTGTGTCATACATGGATGTCCATCATCGGTCGTTATCAAACCTGACATCAGGTCCGTGGCAGAACTCTTTTATCTATCCTGTTTGTTGAACGCTGAGTGTGTCAGCCCAAACGCAGCGTTGAGTCAGCCGTCACGCACCCACCTACAGATCACTGTCAGAGCATTAGGGCCACAGTGAGGGAAAAAAAATACACGGACTTCAAGAAAAAAGTCAGAAACTTACGAGAATAAACCCAAAATATTATGAGCATAATAATGTCGTAATATTATGAGGAAAAAAAAGTCGAAACATAAGAGTGAAGTCAGAATTTTACAAGAATAAAGTCGAAAAAATGATCTGGTGGAGAAATTCTTAATCTTTTGGCACATGAGCACAGCATTATCATCAGTATCAGGACTTAAAATAAATAAACTGTGTTTATTTCTGAAGAAAGAAGGAAATTACCTCTTTTTGAAAGCTGTCCAAGGACCTGCCTGTTTTGTTCGTTTCCACAGAAATCTCATAAAGCTACGACTTAATTCTCATAAAGTTTCAACATTTTCTCTTGTGAATATGACTATTTATTCCTCATAAGATTAGGATTTATGACTTGTTTCTCATTAACTTATGACCTTATTCTCAAAATCTAAGCAAAACGTTTCCTTAATGTGGCCCCAAAACTCCGCCGTGCAGCCAATCTCTGGCTTGTGTTGCAACTCAGCTCAGCCGTGTAGGAGGTTGTGACAATGGAACTTTTATTATTTGACATAATCTGTTTAGCAGAGGTCCAAGCGTGTTTCATTCAGATAAATATGGGTGTCACGTATCAAAGAGCTGAAGCACGAACAGTCACAGAGTTACTGACACTCAAACAAACGGTGAATGTGTTTCTACTTTCATAGGAGACTCAGACTTAACTTAACGTGGCTATAAAATCGTTTTTTCTGTAGCATTTAAGCTTTTTACAGTATTGCATGAAAGGAGTATGTGATATAACTGAGTAGCGAAATCTTTTACAGTGCAGAAATCTCTAAAGTCAGATTCAACTCAAAAAGGCTCAGAGTTTGCGCCACGTTTTTTGTTTTTTTTTTTCAATCAAACACTGACCCTGAGATAATGAAACCCGTTGGAATGTTGAGAACAGGATGAATATTAATGGCATTTGCCGCGTGCCTGTGCGTGTTGACAATTTGGACGCGGAACATTTCCTCCCAAGACTCAGACACGGCCTTGTGTCACTTTCCAAAACTCATTCATCTCTCTCTCGCTAGGCGAGGCCAGTTTTCAGCGCAAACACACACACACGTATTAACAGTAAAGTGTATGTTTAACTTAGCAGCGGGAATATTACCCCAGCGAGAGGTGTTGATGGATGGATGTCAGAAGGCTGTGACCCGCCTTGGTCTCCTCTATTTCACACAACCACATTAAATGGGTCATCAATCAGTGTGTGTGTGTGTGTGTGTACTGATACATATGGATTCATGAACGCAGTTCACACGCTGGAACTATGACATAGCCACACACATGATGTGCTTGTTAAAAAAAAAATGCATGCGCACACACACACAAGGATAAGAATCTGTGCTTGTGACCTGCAGAACCTCATTACTGCAGCCAATCAGGAGACAAAACATTAGCGACTGATGTAACTGATTAGTGAAAAACCTGCACAAATAAACGGGGAGAGGTTGAGCGGAGAGAGAGAGAACGATCGTGTCGCCTGAGGTGAGAGGGCTCTCTCTCTCTCTCTCTCTCTCTCTCTCGTACAACTTAACCTCCCTCTGCCCTGTCAGAGTTCACGGCAGAGACCCCGTGGATGTATTACTGTGTGCAACACACACACCCATCAGTTCACGCACTTGTTTTTCTTTCAAAAAGTTATACCTGTCTTTTCTCTCCCTCTCTTTCACACACAAACACACACACACACACACACACACACACACACACACATACACACAGATCTGTCTGTGCAACAATATCACAGCTCAGTCATGACAAATGAGAAAACATTATGGCTACAAATCTTATCTGTGTCCTGTGTGTGTGTGTGTGTTTCCTTCCAGCCGTGCTCTACATCATTGCCGAGTCTCTTCGGATGCTTCCTCAGTGGGTTGTATAAGAGTTGTCAGACTCACTTTTAGGTCGTGTTCACACCAGGCTTGTTCGGTCCGGTTGAACCGAGCCTTGGAGCATTTGACCCCCTGATGTGGCTCGTTTGGGTTGGTTTGAACGCAGACCGAGACATCTGGTGCGAACCAAACAGCCGGACACTGGAGTGAATCATCACTGGTGTGATCCCATTCGCACCAAATCACTGCGAGCGAACTATCTACACGTGATTTCCTGTTTTCGTAGCTGAAGGAGAAGTTAGCAAGTTGAGGCCAACAAAATGAGCAGCACAGCACAAACGTGGAGCTACGAAGAACAAAAATGCCTTCTGGAAATACGGGCAGAAGAGAACATTTCTCAACTGTTGGAAAAAGTCCACAAGTGCACAGAGGTGTTCTTCATCTTCTTAGACACAATGAAGCAGAAAGGATTTAACCAAAGTGTTGAGCAGTGTTGTGTAAAATTGAAGAAGCTTTGTTGGCGTCAACAATACATAAAAATACGCGACTGCAGAAAAGTTTCAGCTCTTCTGATATTAAAGGCAAATTTATTTGGTCTGACCCGGACAAAATTTGAACACAAGGTGGAAAACATGGAAAACATGGAAAAAATAAGCTAGGCTATGTTTAGCTTTGTTAAGTTTAAACTCTGTCAATGTCCTGTGTGTTGCTAACACATCGTAGCCGGATGTCATTAGCGCCGGCTGTCATCCGTGGTATTCTCCTTATTGCAGAAGGTCTTTCACGAAAGGCACCAATCAAATCAGCGCGGGTTGTCCAACCACACGTTCGTATGTGCCATCAGCTAACATTTGCTGACATGCATCCAATCAATATGAGCAGGAAAATGACCTGTCGATGCTCCATGATGGAGACTCTAGTAGAAATTGTGAGGGGTTTTTTTTTCATTTTTACCCGCCAAAGATTTTGAGCAATCATTGAACGGAATTCCGTACGGCCTTAGACTGAGAATGAGTTAAGTAGAGCAGGTAGTGCTGTCTGTGAATGCAGGTGTGTGTGTGTGTGTGTGTGTGTGTGTGTGTGTGTGCGTGTACTTTTAACTTTAAACTAAATAGCAAACAAAAAAAATGTCTAACCAACCAACCATGTCTAAAACAAAAGTTTATCTGAAATGAAGAAGCCAGAACAACAATGAAAGAAAGAAGATTTTCTTAAACACAAACACACACACTTACACTTGAACAAAGAGTACACCGCTGCAGACACACGGTTAAACACACACACACACACACCTGCCTCAGTGACACACCTACGCCAGGGTGAAAGGCGTGAGGAATCTGGCTGCTGTATATTTCCTCCACTCCTCTGTCAACCATTCATCTCTCGCTCCGGGGGAGGAGAGGAGTGTGGGGCGAGCGATGAACGCACAGTCAGACGCAGAGAGAGCGAGGGAGAGATGTTGGTCTCTTCATTCACTCACTGGCCATCAGCCAAGAACATTCTGTACTGGTTTGTTTGTGGGGAAATAGAGAAAAAGTTTCAGTTCCTCATGAACGTGACCTTTCTGTCTGCGTCTCTGTGCGGTCTCTCCACGGCTGGCTCATCCCCTGCCCGTCAGATCATCCACCTATCAGTCTGTTTAAAGTCTTAAAGGCTCCTACTGCGGAAGAAGAAGAATTAAGTCGTGTCCTATGAGGGTTCATATCTGTGAAGCTGCGTAAGTAGCTGCAAATCCTCAGCTCGCACCGCTACATTCCGCTCCGAGAGCTAAAAGTTAGCCCGTGTGGCTAAAAATGGCTCCAGGGGCCGTCACTGGCACAGCAGACGTACGAGTTAAGATGCACCAGAGTCAGCTCAAAGGCTGGCCCAAGGGCTTCTAATTTAATCTCTGCCAAAAGTCCAAACAAACCTAAATCTGGCAGCTAAACATGACTCATAGCGAGAGTCACAGCGTGTGGCCTCTCAGAGCTCACCGCCAAGTTATCGAGAGCTCTCCTGGAAACAGATATGATGGATAATTATACCGTTTCACAGGATGACTCACAGCTCGAGCAAGGACAAAGTTAACAGCTCTGTTGATGGCGAAAGCGGCGGTGATGTGCACCGTGAGTAATGCCGTGCTGCTGCATCTGTATGTCAAAAAAATTCAGCTGACAATCGCTTTGTCGTTCCAATGACCGCAGTCGGCCAGACTTGCAGATGAGAAGCCAGTGAGGGATCTGCTCCTTCTTGCTGTGCTTATCCTATTCATTTGTTAGGCTGCCTGAAGGGAGAAAAATCTGAAAGTTATAATGTAAACG
Source organism: Mola mola (assembly GCA_001698575.1). Taxonomy (NCBI): domain Eukaryota; kingdom Metazoa; phylum Chordata; class Actinopteri; order Tetraodontiformes; family Molidae; genus Mola; species Mola mola. The sequence continues at coordinate 6,031,796 of KV751317.1, read as the reverse complement.
TGTAACTGGAAAAATAGCACATGTGACAATGGCGTTTATTCAAAACTGAGGAGTGTGTGTGTGTGTGTGTGTGTGTGTGTGTGTTATCTTGTGCCCTGGATTTCATTCCTAACCAGCTCCTCCTCACATGACAACAGAAGCTTGTTTGCTTGCATGTTTGCTCATTAATAATAACAGAAGGTAACTGTCAATCAGACGAAGGGTTCCAGAACTGTGATCTGAACGGCCTGAAGGTTCGAGGAAGTAGTTTTAGTTTTGCGGCGCAATTCGAGATGATTTCTGGTTATTCAAGTTAAGTCAAAATCAGAGACAAGTGCTGTTACTACTTACTGCCATTAAGGGGCACCGACTCGAGTAGCTTTAAGCTAAATTGCATGACATGTTAATGGATATGTTTAAAGTGTATTTACCTGTCTGTATGTCTGTGTGTGTTTGTCTTTGTGCGTCGCTCTGCTCACATACGCCGCAGTCCGGCGCATGACGAAGAGTCTAAACACAACCAGCTGCGGCCCCGACTGCTCGGAGACCCCGTCACTCGTCTCTGCTTTCAATACACACAGGCACAGTCTGCAACACGGCATGAACACGCGGACACACTGCAAACAAACACTGTACATTAATCTCTAAACAATCTCTAAATTAGACGGGACAGAATATTATGATAAGTTGTATTAATTTGATCCTGCTCTGCTCTGCTCGCGTGTGTGTCCATGTTGCCAAAATGTCCACTCAGTCAAAAACAACAGTCAATAAAAGCGCCTTGGCTGGAACTACATAACAAGCAGCAAAGCTCTCAAGGCTGCACCATAAACACCATTTATTAAACCATATGAACTGGCATTGTCCAGCACAGATCTGACAGTGAATTATAGATTTTTCAGTGCTGCCTTGGCTGGCGTATATCAATAACAGCTCTCTATAAGTTATTATTGTGGGTGTGGAAAAGCCACGATGACAGAAGGAAATATGCCATGCGGCACAGAGTTATGAACAGAGTATGAGCTCAATGCTGATTGTGTTATTGTGCAGCACTGCAAGCAATTACAGAGAGCAGAGAGTGGAGTTCATTCGTTTGCCCTTGGCAAGGAAAAGTCAGCCAACGTTGACTGATGTCTTGTATATATCTGTACTGAAATTATGACGCGGGTAATGACATTGACCACTGATGCAAAGAAGTCCATGAGCACTCAGAGACAACAACAAAAAGACAGCGCAGCATGCAGTTCTTTCTTCTATAACCTGAATTTTAAACAATGAGCACATAGTGTTTGACTATTTCTATGCGCTGGGTCGCTTTTCATCCATTTCATGTTCCCGCAAACATACAAAGGCCAGGAGCAGCCTGACTTATGGCTGGCACACAATAAGAGATTCATGAACATTGAACCCTGGCTTCCAAAAATCTTCACATGTTCTCTGGAAATCATGTGCCCGAAACAAATAGTGTCTCTCTCTGCGACTGCAGGGTCTGTATGAAAAATCTTGACGCCAAAAGTAAAAGGTAACACTTGTGAGGTGTCTGCAGAGGCGTAACCATCAGTATGAATATTACTGAGTCAAAGTATTTGAGGTTGGAAGACAACATTAATTACCGCCTAACAAAATGTTGTACTTTTTGAGTTAATATCACTTTGGAGTGATGCTGTTAAAAACCTAAAGTCTCTGGAAAACCAAATCAAAGCATCTGAACATTTATTCTCTCAAGACTGATGCTAATACATCAACCGGCAGTTGAGACCACATGGATTTCCAATCGGGGCAGCGGGTCTTCCAAACGGGTCAGGAAGGGTCAAATCACTCCTAACTCACCTCAAACCACAGGACAATCTGGCAATATAATCTTTAGAATCATCAGATAATCAGGCCCAAAATTGGCCCAAATATCTTGCATTGAAAGAAAATATTTACAAGAGGGTAGTGAGACCGGTAATGTTGTTTGGTCTGGAGTCGGTGGCACTGACAGGAATAAGACAGGAGGCAGAACTGGAGGAGACAGAGTTAAAGATGTTGAGATTCTCTTTGGGAGTGACGAGGATGGACAGGATGAGGAACGAGCACATCAGAGGGACAGAACAGGTCATATGTTATGGAGACAAAGTTAGAGAGGCCAGATTGAGATGGTTTGGACATGTGCAGAGGAGGGACAGTGAATATATTGGTAGAAGGATGCTGAATATGGAGCTGCCAGGCAGGAGGCAAAGAGGAGATTCGTGGATGTGGTGAGAGAGGAAATGCAGATGGTTGATATGAGAGAAGAAGATACAGAGGACAGGGAGCGATGGAGGAGTGTACCCTGCTTGAGTCCTGGAACTCCTGCTTCGTCATGCAGGCGGTGTGGTTGAAGAAAAAAACAATCTTGAATAATCCAAACCTTGCACGTCCTTCCACAATGCTGGGGAATATCTTTTCTCATGTGTTTCCACAGCAAAGCCAAGAAATTACAAGAAATAGCAAAATAGCAAGTTTGAAAACCTTACCACCTGCAGCATCTGCATGCACTTCCACTGTTGTGGGGACAACGTGGGCCTGAACATCTGTGTTGTCAATTTAAAGCCATTATTCAGTCCCTTTTTGGGATCTGTTTTGGTCTCCACCAGCTCCTGATGGAAATGTCTTGCTCTCTATTTGCTAAATGTCACACGCCGGGCAGATTGCCTGTTGAGTGTTTAGCAGAAAACAAACATGGTTGGCGAGAGCTGTAAAAATGAGCCGAAACAGCCATAAAGCCGAAGCAATGAGCAGGAAAATCACAAGATAGAAAGGTGGCCTTTAATGTCCCAGTCGGGCCGCAGGCTATCTGCTGTTTCACAGCTAGACTGCTCATTAAAATGAGTGACAACAGCTGAGGTGGGAACTTGACCAAACGTGGGGAAGGAGAGCAACGACTGCTGCCTCCAGGTGAAAAAGTTGCATGCTATGTCTTGCAAAAGCGGAGGCCACTAGCAAACGAGGAAATTTCCAACGGAAACGCTTTTCTCTTAAAAACCAGAATTCACGGCAGCTTGTGAATATCAAACCTCTTATCTAACAGACAAAAACCTTTAAAATGAAGCTTACATGTTTCATAGATACACCAGCTGTTATCCCCACCGCCTTGGCATGGCGAGAGTTCTCATATCGACTCCTAAATCCAAGACAAACAATGCCATAACACGATGCTTTGATTCTCGCAGCACACACACACACAAACACACATACAAGAGTTTCAGTGTGTTCAGGTTCCACCTTCCTGCTTTTGGAAGCAGCCTGAGCATTCGGCAGCTGTGATACTCTGCTGTAGACTTCATGTTGACTCAGCCATTAAAAGTTGTAGCAGTTCTGAAATCAAAACACGCACAGCTGTTTGGATTGGACCGGGCGAGCCTTCTGTGAGCACTCGAACTTGGATAAAGACTTTGACAGCACTAGCACAGGTCGCTGGGGCATCTATTAAAGAGGGGCGTCAATCTTCAAACCCTGTGAGAAAAGGTGAAAATGAGTGTCGGACACCAGAGGCCGAAAGCCTGACTCTCAACAGAGGGAGAGCAGATTCACTTTTGAATAAAAAGGGAGCGTGTGTTTGTGCATGTGTGTGTGGATGGGTGATTAATTGCCCTGGCTGAGATAAAAAAAAAAAAAAAAAAAGTAAGTAAAATAAACAGAGGAAGAGGGGGATTGTTCCAACCTGGCTGTCATGTCACTCTCAAACATCTTGATTTCAACATTCCTCCAGTCTCCACTTTTTATTCCTTCATCACTCATTCCCGACTCTAAGCCGCGCAAATTAAAGGCACTTCGAGGACTGTTCAAATATATTTGGAGTCCCTTTTACTTTTCAAAGTTGTTGTTTTTTTTTCCTCTCAAAATAATTGCCCTCGCCTTTTAAGATGTGTTTGCTCTATGATTTGGTTTTGAAATGGATCATACAAATGTGCACGCACGTTTTCGGCTTCTATCAACACACAAAGAAACATTCCAAAAAAACCCTCAGACTGATTGCAACACCCTATTACCTCTAATATAGGCTACGTGAACGTACTCGTTTTTCATTTGGTGTTTTTTTTTTTCCCCCCCTCTTTTTCTTCTTTTCTTTGCTCTGACGTTCTAAAGATTATTTGGCAGATATTTGGTTGGAATGACATTTAAAGTCGTTCCAGATGGACCATTGATTGGTCGCCTAAAAGAAGTCGTTGTTTTATGGAGTCATCAAAGTGGAGTCAGGCCCGCTTAGAGCTGACAGTGATGTGAGGAATGGAAAGGAAAGGAGAGGAAAGGAGCCGTTACATGCAGATACAAAGAGGCTGGATACGCGGACACATGGGAGATGAAGCGGGGAATGGAAAGTGTTTGCTGAGAATCCCTGTTCTGATTTGTCATGTCAGTATTAGCTCTCCTCCAAGCAAAACTCACAGTCGAAGGATAAACATGCCTTCCTTGCTCCCATCTGCTTTACCAGGACAGGGGTGATGTATTTTATGATGCCTGCGCAGACATCAATTTAAGAAAAAGAAAAAGAAAAGAAAAAAAGGGCAAAGTGCAACACAAATTTCACTCTTGTCTTCTGCTGCTGAAAGAGCATCTGCAGGCCCCATTAATCAGCTCTCAGTGAAATAGTTCAGCCAGGGTCCTGGGACTTTAAAATACTGAGGGGGTTACTAATGCACACGTACACACATTCATGCAGAAAAATGTGTTTTATCTGTCAGTGCAGCCAGATATGAAATGTCTACATAGGTTCCTCCCATGAAAGAGAGGCTGGGATAAATACTGAGATTAATATCATACCATGAATACCAGCTGGACGCGCAGTTGTCCAGGTTTGTTGGGTGTTTTACTCACGTTGCCTCAGCCAGATGCCCCCGTAACCCTCTCAGGAGGATTTTTTTTTTGGAATACTGGATGAGGCTGTTGGCAGGCCCACGGTGGATTTTGATTGCTTTCGGACCCACATACCAGATCAGCTTGGACAGTCCCCCAGTTTTGAGGGGCCCTGTTCCAGAATAAAGAGGCTATAGGCTACGGTAGCAAAGACTCGAGGTGTGTTAACAACCCTCTGTCCGCACTTGCTGGGGTGACACAGGATGCAGATGTGTGGGTTGTCATTTGCACTGCACTTGAACCTGAGTATTGTTAAACAAGAAGGCCTGAAACAAGAAGGAATGGGGTTTACAAAGTATCAACTGTTTGATGACACCTGGGGGCTGCAACTGTGGCTGTCCAGGCCAGAATTCTGGTCTAGAGTTGGGGTAAATCCCTATATCTTTATGTCAGATAGGATAGGAAGTAAGGGGGCAGTGGTGGTCATCCTTGATCCTGGTCCATGTAGTCGGCCAACACTAGTTGTGGCAGGCTGGTCATTTACCACCTCCACCTGCTGTGCCCCTAGAATCCACTCCCACACCACTATCTGCAGAGATGGCAGGAGGGTTAATGGTGGTTTCACAGTCTTAGATCCCGTTTCCACCAAGCAGTATGGTTCACTTTGGTTTCGTTAGTTAGATAGTTTTGTGATTCCATTGTCAAAAGCTGCAAATGGTACCCTTATAGAGCGAACTGTACCCTGCCCGTTTTCTCACCCTCTGCTTTGGGTACCAACCAGAGCTCCCCTATACCATAAAGGGGAGGCCAGATCCACTGGAGTTCGCCGATTGGTCAACGGAATCATGACTTCAATGTGACCACGTGTGCGCCCTTTATTCAAACAGAGCCTGTCGACTTTGTGTGATAAATAGCCATATACCAACAAGAAACAACAGGAAATGCTGGATGTCCTCCATTGTTTCCTTTGTTTGTTGTTGCGGTTTCTTTGTCAACTTTTTTAGAGGAATATTATGTCATGCTACCTATGCAGCTGGCGCAGTCAAGATGCATCGCCCACCAGGTTATGGTACAGCCTTTAATTAGTTTAACCATTCCCAAGTCTACCATACCGGACTAAACTCAACCGGGCTGCTTCGTAGAAAAATTCCTGTCTAGGCTGGTCTTTTCCTAATTAGCCAGCTAAATACATACAATTTTCCACCTGTGACTATTTGATTGTCATAGGAAAGCAGTAGCCTTAGAGTCCATTAAAAGGCGTTCTCTGTGTTTATAAAACAAGGGTTACAATAACACAACCTTCCATTTTGTTCTAGTACAAACAACACATACTGCTCACCATTGTCCAATTATCTGAGAAATAATATTTTCTCTCGCAATTAAAGTTATGGAATATAGACCAAAGCTGAGAGCTTCAGTGTAATAAGGTGACAAATCACTTACAGGCAGACATGCACAAACAAGTGGGCAAGAACTCACAGGCCAAGACACACAGGCGCACAATACTGTACACACACTGTAAGCAGACACAGTACGTCAGTTACGTATTGTGGTTATTGTGTAGAGCCGTGTAAACAGGAAACATGTGGCAGGACCCCACGATTTGTCAGCAGACCTCCCAAAGCTTTGGTACACAGCAGAACAATACAAGCAAGATGCTAAAAATACACAGCAGATCCACACATACCTTCCATGTACTCGAGTGCATGCGGGCATCTCTGCATGTCTCTGCGCGCATGTTTGTGTGTTAATCTGTGTGCCTATGTGTGCTCATGTGTGTGGTTAACTCTGTTGGTAAGGAGGCAGAAATACAAACACACTTGAGGTCGGTTCTGGAGAAATGGGCAATTTCCTGGTACACACAGCAGGAGAAAACCTCAGACAAGTTAAGACAGAGGGAGGGACAGAAGAATGGACAATAATTTACTTTTTTTTCATCCTCTCAGTGATATCCCAGGAAAGCGTCAGCCTTGCAGGAGAAGTGGCCTCCTATTTTATACTGTTGCCCGAGTAAAAATAGCAACCTAACAACTATTCCGCACATAATCAGGCACGACCAGAGAATAAAATGTCAGCACAGACAGGCACAATTGTGATTTTAGATGTGGTTGATTGGATATTTTTAAGGTTGTATTTATCTATTGTTAGAAAGCTAAACTCTGCAGACAGGCTTGCAACTCTGTGAAGCTAAGCACAAAAGTGCCGTTGAGCTGCCGATTTGCAATTTATCCAATATCCTATCACAGTTTTTTTGTATTTTGTGTTTTTCTAAGTTTTCCGATGAGCTTTTGAAAGAGGTTATGAGTCTATGAAACAGAGAGAGAGGCACTCAAATGTGTTCCAGTGTTTTCCATTAATTACCTACCTGTGCTCGGCTGGCACAGTATAATTTGCCTTGGCATAGTCTGACAATAACATTAAAGATCTTTCATGTCATTGCTTCAAATCATCCCACAGTCTCTCACGCAGTTATCCTCTGAACCTAAAGTTAAACGCTCATGACGGCACAGGTCCCGCTGTGACAACGCCCTGACCTGAAAAGTTCGAAACCAGAACGGACCTGTGGACTGCAATTATCTCTAAATCAAACCTGCACCCGCCCGCGCCTGTCAATTCAGGTTGCATTTAGTCCACTTTTACACATGCCTGTACCCGTGAATTTATATAAATATGTTTTTAAATGGGGCAAAACGTTTTTCCAATTACCCAAAAGGTGCCCAGGGGTACCTGACCTGTTGCAGGGCTGTACATGAAGGCCTGCACCTCAGGCAAAAAAATGTCATGAGAGTGAATGATGTTACCAGTATAATTGGTGGTTTGCAGTTCGTCTCTCTTTAGTGTGTCTTGTTAAGCTGAGCAGTACATCTGTTTGACTCTTTGTCTACAACTATTTATTTTGACAAAAGCTAAACTATGGACAACAGTAAACTTTCCTTTGGAAATGATAACTGTGCAACACATACATGTGTGTTATGATGACAGAAACCTCTGTGGAGACCAAACGGTCAATACAATGTAGAAACACATCATTTAAAACAAGTAAACGGTACATAAGCACATGGAAGCTGAGGGAGCTCCCAGAGCAGAGCCATACCACCGAATATAACTTCTGCAAACTGGAATCTAAAATGTTTGACTATAGCAGACCTGAAGGAAATCACTACTGAGCATTTTAGAATTTTGCCAAACCGGCTTCACCTGTTGATGGCGTAACAATGGGGTGTGTTTCATATGTGCCACTTCACCGAGTGATGGATTGAATCAGTGACTAGCTGAGGTAGATGCATCGACTTTTTAACTTTAAGGAACAATGACATACTAACATTTACCGTAATGACTTTATCCTTCATTTCAGACGTTACCGTTTTTACAGAGTCAGCTTGAAATGTTATGGAGTGCACTTTTATTGAGTTAAAACCATACTTAAAGCAGAAGTACACACAAAAAAACAAGTTAACGTGATCACAACGTAACGCTTACATGAGTAGATGTCATTTTTTGCCTCCGCCCCCTGCATGCAGCCTAGTTAGAGGTTAAACCTGTTTGCACACGCATACAGCTCATATTGATGTAACTGGATGGCAAAGAACAATCTTATCCTTCTGCCATCTGAAAGGACTCCTTCGCCCATTTTATTCCTCGCTTTGGCTACGCTTAACCTGCCGTGAATTAACAGCGTTTCCTATATTTAGTTTGGAGAGAGGCCAGAATTTCTCACAGCCTCAATGTCTCACTAACTTTCTGTATAACGTGTTGCTGGTTGAGATTTGGGCAGCTGATCAGCTATGCATGTTCACACACACACGTGCTAAAAGTCATGAATGTGCAACCCCGACTAAAACACTTAAACCCTTCGAGATTACTCTGGGGGTAAGCCCTCTGATGATTTTCATTTGAAGTGTTTCAGTACAGCACATTTAAAATATTTTTAAAGCTTAATTTACCACAAATGTGACTTAAGATTTTTCTTTCTATATGTGCTCAACCAGGCTTTTTTTCTTAGTAGTGGAACAAAGACAACTTGTGTGTCTGCCAAGTCTGGGGATTATGATTAACTTTTGAATTACTGAGGCTGCATTAGAAAGAGCTGCAGGGTTAAGAAGGAGGTGGGGAGGGAGGGGAAAGACAGGGCAACTTGACACTTGTTTCTGTTATCTTTGTGGGTGTGTGTGAGCGTAACATTTCTGCATGCCGGTGCACATTCAACCCACTTTGAAACCTGATTCTTTGAATTCTACAAACTACACAAAAAATACGCACACTAGTGGTAAACCAATGGTTGGCAGATGTCATTCAGAGTACAAAGCACGTGTAAATACTGTCTATTCTTACTAATTTTATCCCCTGACATCTATCTGACTGCATGAATCGGTAACCTGGCCTTCTGGATCAATGGCAGTTCTTATGAGGAGTAACAGCAGTGACACAAACCTATAAAATCTGCTAAATGGCACCCATGGCTACCTGTGTGTGACAGGGTAATAAATGTAACCCATCTTTCTTCTGCTTCCTTCAGGTGCCTGTCAGAACTAGTCAATTCTCAGCAGCATGGGTGTATCCCTGAAAATCCCCAATATAGCCTCTAAACAAAAACAACAGCTGCTTCTTAGATTGCAGCACAGCAGAAGACGCCGTCAACTATATCGCCCCCCGATTGATTTATTTGATCTTGATTGGAAGTTGCGGCTGAAAACGTCAACGGTGGCAAATCCCGATAACAGAAATTGCTGAAAATCTAATAACCTACAGCTCTCATGGGAATCTGCTATACTAAAATGTAAAACAAAAAGAATATCCAGCCAATTTTTGCACTTTCACACTGACACGACTGATCTGCTGCGATGAACGCGGTGGCATACATGGCAACAGCACGAATTTCTCCATAAAATATCAGATTAAAACGTTGAACTTCATATTGACAAAGTGAATAACGGAAACGATGGGTCTGGGTTTCGAGGGTGGTTTTATGTAAAGCATGTCACGGAGCTGAGTCTCTCTTCAGAGGATATGGCTTTAGTACTCAGTTGCTCACAGAATGTCACTTATGGGTTGTATCCAGAGTCGCCTCACTGTCTGGAGTCTATTCCAGCCGGGGTGAGAGGCACGGTTTGAAGTTTAAAGTGGGGCTCTGAGGTCACTGTTTCTTGCTGTCACTCGTTTGTTCCAGTTGAACGACGCACTCGGAAGAAACGTGACAAAATCAAAATGAACGTCACCAACCTTGATGGAACACTGTGGAGCTTACAGCCCTTTTTTCTGTATGTCTCAAAGTTGAAACGGACAACTTCCTTCCCCAGCATGGCTAACTGCTATCACTTTGGCTACTGTCCAGTGGTACTGTGATATTTCCAATTGGACGTGTCCGTGGTGATAAAGGCAGAGTAAACAC
>KV751317.1:5993736-6018314 GCA_001698575.1 Mola mola | reverse complement strand
CCAGTTCTCTGGCGTCGTTCTCCGTCTCTCTCTCTCTCTCTTCTGTAACTGCCCATCCGCCCTCACTTCACTTAATTACCCAGAATCTGCCGAGTTTCCTGACGTTTCAAGCAGCTAACAAATGAAAAAGCAATAAAAAGAACATAAATAAACATTAAAATTGCTAACAAAGAGTACAAAAGATCATGTCGCGTTGCAGCTATTATTAGAGACACACATTAGCCGTACTAACACGTAGACTGGAATATAAAACATCAGCATCAACATGTCGATCAGGCGTTTAAACCTTTTTTCCTCTCATAATTAAGATTTTTCACAAAGATGGTTTCTGTCATTGTCATCAGTTATTTGATGCGGGATGAAACGTCATGAGTGACAGCTGAGCTCGGCTCCTGATTGGCCGGCTGGGTATATGTCAATACCCATATGCTTATGCAGACACTCTGGCTCCAAATTACCATGGAAGATGGCATCGCTCGTATATTTTGGTTTGGTTTTGATACAGGCAACGTGTCATCCATCCATGCATTTATATCAACGGGAGACACTCACATGGTCTGACTACCCATTTCCTGTTTCCGTGTCACATAGTTTTTTTTCCCTATTGTATTGTTTCAACATGCTAGCTTGTGTGATAATGTGATATTGTTGTCTTATCTGCCATCTTTGGCTTTACCCCTCTAGACATTCCAGGTGTCTGCTAAATGCTAACACTTGTTTGGCTGGGATGCTAATTGACGCTACGAGCTAGACAGGGCCACGATGCGCAATAATTTGCACCAACATTTGTGGAGAGGATTTATAGGGCAGCCGTCAACAGCTGTTTCTCAGAGACTACCGTGAAAACAGTGAGTGCCAGCATTCCTGACATAGTCGGAATATAACTTTATTATTCAGATACAATAGAAACTACAGCAAATAGTCAGAAACAAATGATGAACAGTAGCCAGGCAGCAGCTGGATGTGTCAGGGCCCTCGGACTCACATCATTTGAGTTCATCTTTCAGTTTCATCTCATCCCTCTCTCCTCCCAGCCCCCCCCTGCTTCCTCACCCTTCCATCCTCTCTCTCTGTCTCTCGGTGTTTTGTCCACCTCCCCTCTGTAGTCCCAGGACTTCGATAAACACAGTTGATCCTGGGCCTATGCACTGAGTGGAGTGTTTGAAGGGCAGCCTTTGTACTCAGGACCTTATTTATTCTGCCCACTCCCCATCAGACATGTTTAATGTCACCAAGGTTTTTCTCTCCCCTGAACACAGACACACACACACACACACACACACACACACACACACAAAACTTTACATAAGTTGTAACAAAAGGGCGAGTGGAGGAAGGGAAAGAAGCAGCAGAAAAAGCTGCTCCATGTGCTTGTGTATGTATGTGTTATGACAGGAGGGGGATGTAATGCATGAAAGGCAGAGTTGCTGATTACATCTCCTTTGGGGAAACTCTCTGTCCGTGTGTGTGCGTCAGTGTGAGAGAGAGAGAGAGAGAGAGAGAGAGAGAGTGACTGAGAGTCCGTGTGAGTATTAAGTTCTCTGAGAAAAACCAGGCACACAAACTTCTTGGCACATGAAGTGCCATAATTTGGGCATTTTGATGTTGTTGACAGAAAAACATTCTCTGAATCAAAAGAAAGTCACAAGGCCGTGTGTGTTTTCGTGTGTGCGTGTGCATTACCCCTGTATTAACAGCGGGTTTGTGTGCTGCCAGTGTAGCGCTTAGGGTAAGGCGAATGATTTGTAAGGTGTGTGCGTAGGTAATGTTAAAAGTGAACCAACAGTGTAATCTGAGTGCTGACAGTCTAAATCTGCAGTGGGAAAGAGGCTTTTGTACATTAAAAAATTTCAAAAAACAAAACAAAAATGTGACCCAGATAGCCAGCAACAGTGTACATATCATTAGATTATACAACATATAATCAAATATCATTTATGAAAGTAGAGAAACGATGGGTCCGAAAAAAAAAACAGAAGTCATGCAGGATCAAGGGGACAGAGTTGGAAAAACAGACCTCAACAGGATTCAGGACTTTGGTGCCTTGTTTCCTCATCATAGCCTTTTAGTGGTAGTATACTAAATTCAATTTGATTTTGGTGGCATTATTACAAATAACTACACTGAAACTAAAAAAATGATCATTCATGCATGTGCACATTATATTAATATATGTATATACAGTAACAAAGGGGGTGATGATAAACATTCTATTGGCTTTCAGTCGTTTTATATCAACGCACCTAAATGTGTTCTGGGTTGTATCGGTCGCCACACAGGGTTTTGAGTTTTTGCTGTGCTTTTATTTCTACAGCTGTACGTGTTAGATTTCTATAAATCAACAGGAGCAGCAGCTAAAGTCATTTATACCCTGAACACACACACACACATGTGTACAAATCAGAACTCACAAGCCGACAGCCCCCTAAGGTCCAGCCTGCCCTGGAACCCACTTTTCAAAACACTCAAACCTCCTATGTCTGCTGGTTTCAAAAAGAATTTATTAGTGGAGCTGAGCCACATCTGCAAGCCATTTCAGCCGTTGTTGTTGAGTTGGGCCGGATCGGGTCGAAAGACTGGACCCCGGTCAAGACACCTTAAAGGCATAGTTTACGTGAGAAGATATTTTTGTTTACCTGTGGTGCTATTTGCGTATCTAGATAGTTTTAATCTGTGCTGCTCATTTTTGGAGATATCAGTTGTAGAGATATCTGCCATCTTTCCCGTAATGGAGCAAGATGGAACTTTGCGTATGGGGCTTAAAGTGTTTTAAAATAAAACAATTGACGCGTGTTTTCCTCTGCAGTGTGATACGTGCATGAAACCGCTCAAAGGTCTCTGCATTATCCTGAGTAACCAACCGGGCCATTTAGTTCCGTTGAGAGAAGTCAGACATCTGTCCCTCCACATATCTCCAGCAACCCGGCAACTTGCGTCAAAACGATCTACACGGTTTAGATAAACATGAGTACTGTACTGTTGATTATAAGGAGGACTGTTGTTAAAGAGACAGGAGAGTAAATCAGCAGCCTGCTTCTTTATTCAGGGATTAACATGACAATGGTGCGCACAGTTCAGGCCCCTTTAACGTTGGAAGTTTATGTTCGTGGCCCCAGTGAATGTGAATGAGACACAGTAGGAGGGACAGTGCTGGAGGAACACACTGGATATTTGCATGTTTCATTACTCTCCTAACATTTGTTCTTGGGTGGGCCGTGTGTGTGTAGGAGCATTTAATTTTTCCACAATTTTGGGCATTCACTCTCTGCTGAATGTAGATGGTCTGTGAAACCACCCAAAAAGAGAACAATCCTGTCAGAAGTAAGAGGAGCGCACAAAATTGATTTGGTGGGCCCATCACGAACTTTATGCAATTTTTTTTTCCGCCCGTCTACACACACACGGAGTGTAATCCACTGTGTGTGTTGGCGTTGTCCGTTACAGACGCTGAATGGGGAATGCTCTGTGCAGCAGGTGAGGCGCCGCGATGGGTTTCTTCTTCATGACTGCTAGTTGTGAGCAAAAGGGGGGCTGAGGTGACCACACGGGTCTGCAGAGAGACAGCAAGCGATTGAAAAGAAATATCAAAATAGACACACAGAAAGTAATTATGTTTCTACTGTATGGTGGGAATTCGTGGCACTTTCAAACTAAAAGTCACAAAAAAAGAAGAAAAAAACTATCTCAAAAGAAAATCGCGCTTTTGAAATGTTCACATGGAGTTTTTATGTATTAAAAAAACGTGTCAACATCATGGCTGACAATTTTTTACTTTCATTCTGCAATCCACCACTGACTCCAGAGACAAATTCTGACAGCCTGAGTCTTTTCCTTAGAAAACCCAAAGAATCGTCAACACCCCTGTAAACCACTCATTTCACAAATAGAAAAGGATTTCTTTGGTTAAAAACATCTGCAAAATTAAGAGAAGCCGCATGCGTATAATTTTATTCAAATTTAATTTTGCAAAAAACTTTGGTCCATTTATTTATTTATTTATTTATTTTGTTACCATACACTCGTTTTCAATTAGAAAAAAAATCAAACTTAGCAGAACACGTTAATATCAGACTTCACAAGATGGCTTGGGTCTTCTTTTAAAAAATGTGTCGGTTATTTCCATATGGTTTGCACTTAAAAAGGTCAATAATAAAAGGTAAATCTTCATTCACAAACTCTGTCCCAGCAAGGAGCATGAGCAACAGCTGACCTACAACCAATTAAATTAGGTTAAGGTTAAAACTGAAAGTGAACGCATCCAAAATGGCAGCCAGGCTGGCTGCCATTTTGGACCGTAAACTCTCATGTTTTCTCTTCCAAATAGTTTTAGCTAATAGCTAATTTAAAACCTGCGTGAACATGTGACTGCTATAAAGACAAACATCCTCTCGCTGTGCTGATCGCTGAGGGGCTGCAGCAGCTAACCTGCCCATCTCTTGTTCTACGGCTGAGGAAACCGCTGTCCAAACAAGATACGCTACCACCCCAGCGCCCAGCTCTGACTCATCTGACTTTTCTTCCTCGTTTTTATCATGGACACCACTTTCCCACAGACGCATCCAAGGCTATTACAGAGCGGCTTCCAGGTCTGAGAGTGGTGGGGAGCCTGGGACTCGTTTTGAACATTACCCTGATATTGTAACTCAATATATGCTTTGATTATGCCAATAATTTCTTCACCATTATACATTTACTCTGCTTGTCAGATTGGGGTTCGGTTCCCATCAGTGGTCCTTGATTGGTTTCCAAGAGGTGCTCGGCAAAAAAAGGCATCAATTTGTTTTCACTAAAATTCCTTTCATTAGTTTATAATGAGTGAACGTCATAGGTTTATTATACTCAGTTCAGAACAAGTATAGTTTAATATGTGTGAGGGGTGCTCAACATTAAAAGCTTGTCTTTATTTATTCACACTATATAGCACCTTTCAATCAAAAACTGCAGCCCAAGATTTGCGGCATTGCAGAAAAAAATAAACAACAAAAGATTAAATTGCACCAGAGTGTGAATGAAATTACTGAAACATTACAAGTGTCCAGATCAACAAAGGTCAATACATAAATGAAATGCTAAGACTATAAAATTAGCTTGGACACACAAACCCGACGTCATCAGGCTGCCAGCTCATGTATACATTCTGAGTCTGCATGAGAATCTGTACATAGCAAGAAAAATAGCAACAAAAACCGTAACTGTAAAAGTGTTTATCATTACTCTCTGCTGATTGTGAAATATGGCTGATTAGAAGATAAAAATCATACTGGTGATGTCAAACCCTTGGTCTGATGGTTTTAGAAGAAGAAAGGAAGACCAGAGTCTCAGTACTCAGTACTTTTCAGCACCACATCCGACCGGCAACCTGCAATTATATCTAAATCAAACCAACACCTGCCCGGACCCGTTGATTTAAGTCCCACAACCCAACTCATGGATCATGATTAGAGAGGAGAAGAGGCAGAGTAAAAAATTAAGGAGAAACTTCATCAAATGGGGGAAATCATTGACTGTACAGGGCCAAGCTCAAGGAGCTTTGCCTCTTTTCTCTTCAACAGCCAATGAGAGCGAAGTCTCTCTCTACTGACGTGGTTTAACATTTTGACTCAACTTTGGTTCAGCCAAGAAAAATGAGGAAAGACGATGCCGATGGTGCAGGACACACCAACAAGACGATTGCAACAGACACTCTCGACATTCAGCCGACCGTTGGATTGGTCTGTACCAGCCTTTTAAAACCAGTCAGCTCAGTTTCGTTCCGGCTGTACATGAAATCTTAATTTACCTCTCAACATGCTGTTGAATATTGATTGGTGGATGAGTAGATGTTGGGATATTGTTACTTGCACTAGCTAGGTTAAAAAAAATTAATGTAAAGAAATAAAAGGTCGTTTAAAACTAATTTTTCAAACATGAAAACTTGAGAAAAACTGTCAGATTTCCGTGTGAGAAGTTGTTGGCGTTGACCTCAAAAGCATCTCCTGCAGCATATGTGGATGTTGATTCGAATGGCCTGACAAATACTCAACTGGCTCAGTAATACAGGGGTTTTTTCGGGGGGTGGCACTGGTTTTAAAGCTCGCCAAAGGAATTTTCTGACGGAGGAAGTTTCTGGCTCTCAAGCCAGGTGTATTTGAAGCTTTAAGCTCTGTCAGTTTTGCTGAAACTTGTTTCCACAAGCTGACAACAAAATCAAACTTAAATTTCACAGATGGCGTCTACGTGTGCGGGGACCCCGTAGAGGAACGGACCCCGCATTTGTCTGAATGCAGCCTTATTCAAGCTTCTCACATTTCTCAGAATGTTTGGGACGTCGTTAAAAGCCAAGCTGCTGTCATTTGATGTCTGTCTTGAGTTACAATATTGAAACAGCTTTAAATGAAATTTCCAACAGTCTCTACACAAACCTCTGTCGATAATGCAAAGCAGTTAGTTGTCCTTTCAAATGGCAAAAGCCTGGGCGCCTCTGAGACCAACCAGATCCTGTAAGCATTCAAGGTTAGCCATCTGAAAAGATTTAGCTTGCACAAATGCTTTATGTCTATCGAATCTCTACTGAAAAAGAATGAACTTTGCAAAGTTCAAGTTCTTCAAAGTTCTTTTCCCTTATATAATGATTGTCATCGTGCTAAAATGTAGATTTACGTTTTGTCAAACACACGCAGGTTATGGAGGCGGAAAAACCAGGATTAATGTGGACTGAAGGATGAGGAGACGTGGATGCGGAGAGGCAGCAGAGAGCAGGAGGCCCTGATTTGGAAAAAGTAAGAAAGAAAAGCGTGGGATGTGTTGGGGAGAGTAAACGGGAGGGCGGCATTCATCAGTCAGTTATATAAGCCAGCTAAATGAGTCAGTGCAGAAATCAGAGCTATCAGACCGGTGAAAGAAATAGACTTGGCAGAGGAACAATGTGAAGTATAACTCAAGAATGATAAGGGAGTGTTTTATGGTCTCCTGGCTGCTGAATCATGCTGTATCTTAATACCGGTATAATAAAGCTTCAGATAAAATCTTTAGGAGTTCTGCATCCAGCAGTTGCTACATTCATTCCTTTTTCTCCATGTAACTCTTCACAGGAGCTTTACGTAAAAAAATTTAGTTTAAAATATCCAAAAGTTTTGTTAAATTTGCGCATTTGTGACTGTATCAGGTGTATTCTCACTGATTGTCTCATCTTGGCACTGCTCACACCAACCTCCAATTTTATCTGTTGGTCACCGTTGGCACGGGGGAAAAAAAAGCCTTTTCCCCATAGATGACCAGTGTAAAAGAGACACAGGAGGAGCCAGTGGCAGAAACTGTTCAGTCGGCCACATACTCAGGGAGTAAAACCAAAAGCTAGAAAACTCCTCTGTGGTATATGCTAGGTGAGCACTTCTCTGATACCTTGTTCTGTTACCCACCCATGATTGTTACAACTTGTACCTGACAACAAGCCAACAGGAGCCATTAGCCATATTAAGTATACGGTAGCTAAATTATTTAACCCCATCGACAGTTACTGTGTGTTTATATATCTGAAAGAAAGACCAATAGGAAAGAGCAAGGAGTGTCCTTGAGTTTTGTGATAGAGGTCAACACTCCAACTGTCTGTGTGTCTTTCTACATATGTACTGTATGTATTGTACCAGGAAAAGTCTTAGGCCACTATCAGATGTGTTGTTTTAGACTGTATATGAAGATGGACGACATGAGCGCTCCACAAAAGTGAAGCCAAAGCATCTCGAGCACCCCCTGGTGGGTGGTTCTGGTATATGTATTAAGCCCCTCCTCCTCTATTATTGTAGTTAGGATGGGGGTCAAATTAAAAACTCAAAGTAAGTGTAATTAGAGGTAGTTTTTAATCAAACTGATGTATGTTCAGCTTTTATGTTTTTGATTAGTTATTTTAATGCTATTAAAAAAGGGTGAAATGTCATGATTGACAGCTGAGCTCTGCTTGCGATTGGCCACGTGGGTGTATGGATGGGAGTTCATATTTTGGCTTCATTTTTGTATAATGGGAGGAACCGGTGATGCGTACTCCATCTTTATTAATGTCAGTGGTCCAGACCCATAACTCAAAAACTACAGCACCTTTCAACTTAGGTTTCCACAATATATCAGGCCTCTTCAACGATGATCTGGACCTGTATTCTAGCATTTTATTTCAAGCAACTTCAGCAATAGGAAAGAAGGCAATTTTTAATGTTTTGACTTTTAACTTTATGAATCACAAGGGTTAAAAAATTAAGGTAAACCACCTACAAATGTCCCTGTCAGTTTTATTAAGTTGGGTGATCCAGATCCCAGGATTCTTCTAGATTCAAGACTGAAATTGTATCTCACATGCAAAGGTGACACTTTTGTAAATACGTCCTAAACTTGAATGAACTTTCAGTCATCTCCACTGAGTTCCCACACGCTCATTAGAAATTACCTTGAGCAGACAATAAAACAAGCATGGAAAAGCTGATTATCTGTAAGTTATATAAATAAGGTCAAGAGATTAAGCTGTAGGACTTCATTCCCCTGAAACCAAACTAAAACGGGGTTGCGGTTTGTAGGTTGTTTTTTTTTTTGGTGTTTTTTTTTTTTTGTTTTTTTTTTTGGTGTTCCTGCTTTCCTGTTCTGTGTCGCGATGACACAGAGGAGCCAGGCTGCAACGGTCCAGCTCACTTTGTTTGTGCAGCCACCCAGAACTCCAGCAGCTCCACAGATTCAATCAGAGAGGATGTGGTTTCACTTGCAATTTTACAAAAATAGTTTTCGGCCCTGCTATGGTTGACTGTCGAGTCGGGTATGGACGGCTTGTAAGAGATATGAGTGGGAGTGCTTTGCCTGCTAGCATTCATGTGTACGTGTCAGACATGAAACAGGAATTCTGTTTGTGTTAGCTCATGTAGAAAGTGCTTGTGAGCGCTTTATTTGTGTATGTACACACACGTACAGACACCGTCACGGTGTCGCATTTTGTGCGACTTCGTATGCAGATGACACACGGCTCTTACAGCAGAGCGGTAATGAGCCTGTGAGTGTGGGGATGTATTTGAAGCACGTTACAGCAGTCTGGAGTGTAACCAGCAGACTGTATGCACATTGACATGTGATATACTGTGTTATGCAGTTTTTGCAACAGTAGCTCAGGCAGTGCGAGTGCGAGCTGTTAATGGTGTGGCTGGGTAGCTGTTAATAATAACAATAACAATAATTCTCTGCTAATACATGTGATGTGTCCGTGTTGTATAAGTTGAGTGATGCAACTGCCTTTGGATACACACATAAGTTCTTGATGTTCCCACAATTTTCATTCAGGTTTGCACAGAGTCCCAAAGTGTGTCAGACTGCCACCAACATGGACGCTGACATTTTCTGATCAATACATAATCAATACATTATCACTGGTGCATCTAGAAAAAGTACAATATTGTGGAAAATTTATTTTTTCATTATTTGTAATTTGAAAAAAAATAAAAACTTTTAAACTCAGTTATAGTAAAACAATATTTTGAGATCATTTTGAGCTGTAGGCCATAATTATCAAATTGAAAGTGGAACATTTTAGTCTATGTGTAATGAGTCTAGAATAAGTATCAGCTGAAAAATCTGAATATTCTATTTTTCTTAAATGCACTAGTACGATGAATGGTCACAATTTAGTCTTACTTTTTCTCCATTAATACACAGTCATAAGAAGAATGTGTCCTTAGTTCATGATTATCTTATTTACATTTTAAGACATTTTCTGGTCAAACTAGGGAGTTTTTGAATATTCATCTGTGGTTGACTGACTGCTTGGTCATTTAGGTTCAGGCTTTGAACTACAAAAAGTTCTGTGTCCTTTGTTGTTTAGTAGAACCAAATAATTTTGTCCAAACCAATAAGGAAGCAGTGTGTTTTCATAATTATGGAAAATACCTACAGTGACTGAACTGCACGCAACATGCAGAAAGATATACTGTACCTGAGTAGCACAGCCAGCTACTCTGTGTGAACTCCCAAGATATTTTCCAAATTCGGTTTATATAATTTTACACCTTTCATATCACAGAATGTACAGCTCCCTCAATGCTCGCTGGAATTTCTGGGTTTTTGGTTCCTCGGTTTAACCTGAGGCACTGACGGCAGTAATTTAGTGAAAAGGTGAGTAAACGTGCAGGTCAAAAGTTAAAGGCAAATATTGACCCACTGACTGCCGAGCCACAGGACTCGGGAAAACAACTCCACAGAACGAGCAAGGTGAGCAGGGCTGCAAGACATTACTCATGGAAAGTTTTTACTGCTGGTTCACTGAACAGCCTTCTTGGACCATTTTCACAGACGACGCAAATCACGGGGCAGGGCGAGCGGCTCTCCTCATTTCTATGGGCTTTAAACTTTCCAGCGAGACAACAGTTTCAAGTTCAAGTGCCTTTAAATTCCCACACAGTCAGGCAGGAGGAATTTGTTTCGGCTCAGATGAAAATTGCTCTGACATTTACAGCACCTAGTTGTTCTCTGCTGAACAATAAAAACAACAGATCCTTCAGACAGAAAAAAAAGTGCAAATAGTGCTGGACATTTAAAGACCCTCCCCACTCAAAAACGTTTTGTCTGACGATATGTTTACTGTAAGTCTCTTAAAATGTCTGACCTTCACATGTCCCTTACCAAAACTTGGTAAATTTGCTGACCCGACAAACTTAACAGTTTTTTTGCAAACTTGTTTTGTGTCTTTCACCCTGCAGGCCAACCCTTCAACTTCCTTCTTAGATTACAGTTACCAGCACTGATATCCTCACAGAAAAATCTGACCCTTGAAAAGACCTTTAATCTCTGAGATTGGACAAAGAACCTTATTGCCTTTCATGTCAGTGGATGCGTATCTTAGCTATATCTTCAACTGCTCGCTTTTGCTTCCAGTTTCACTCATTATGAAAACTCTTGAGTTTCAGCACAGCTGATAACGACCCTGTGGAAATCTAGAGCCGAGGCCATTTTGGTTCTTCGGTGACACGTAATGGTGGCTATTGTGTCGTCCCTGGACAGGAAACCAGGGGCCGTTGAGGGTCGTTGACAGGCGTCACTGAAACCTCTCCCCACTCATCTGGGGAGAAACCAGAGCCCTCCAGCTGACAACACATCTCCTCACATTCAGGCCTGGCCAAAGATTTGGTGCTAATAGCTGAGGAATGATGATGGTCCCCGGGGTCAGGTTTCACAGAGGAGACGTTAGTGGACAAAGGACCGGGAGGGGAGAGTCAGCTCAGTGTCAAACACTCTGTGCATGTGAGAGATAGACTCCACATGTTGTTTGTGTGGGTAAATGTCAGTTTTTCCATCTTCTGCTCATAGACAGCAACAATGATCAAACCAGTCTAAAGTCATGACAGACCACAAACATCCTCAACATCAGGGTTATGAATCTTTGCGAATCAATTTCATTAGGATTCTTAGAGGTCCCAACCAGATTCACAATAAATTCTTGATTCAAAACTGATTTTTGGTTCAACATGGATTTTTTTATTCATTACATAAAAACAAGGCTGATTTCAGTCTCTTTTGCTTCACTGTGTGGCAAACCACTCACCCAGTCCAATGAAATTAGTGCTGGGAAGCAACTATATTTACTGAAATACTGTACTTAACTGTAACTCTGACGTATTTGTCCTTTACTTCTGAAACTCTACGGTCAGAGGTGCATTTTTTCACAGCTTCAGTGTCACATACTTTTCAGATTTAGTTTAATAAATCACTACATAATAAACAATTACTATAATTTTATGGAGAAAGATAAAAGCTTATTGACAACAAGGGAAATTGACTGGATAACCAGCACATTAAACGAGATAGTCAGTTAAAAACTTCAACGTTGATGTGATGAACACATTAATGATTCGCTAATTCTAATAAAATATTAAACTCCATAATGATAAATTGTTGACATTTTTCACTAATACACTAATGCCTTTGTATCTTTACTTGTATCACAGTGTATCTATACCGTGTTACAAGTACACGCTTGGCCTGGCAGGATAGCCTTAAAAACATACAGGAAGGCTCTTCGCCATGTAAGAAAAGAGTATTACTCAGCGTAAATAGAAGATACTAAGAATAAGCCCAGGATTCTTTTCATTGCTGTAGCCAGGCTGACTTACAGCCATGATGCTATTGGACCATGCGTTCCTATAGTCCTCACCAGTATTGATTTTATGAGCTTCTTTAATAATAAAATTATACTCATCAGAGAAAATATCCTACACATCACAGATTCCAGTTCGACAACAGGTACCATAGGGGCAGTTGCTGGGTCTGATATGTCCTATCCAATTGACCTTCGTGAGCTAATTACAACAATATCTTCATCTAAACCGTCTACTTTTCTATTAGACCCCATATCTACTAGGCTGCTCAAAGATGTTTTACCCTTAGTTAGCACTCTGCTACTTAAAATATCCATCTCTTGTAACCGGTTATGTAATTGATTGTATGTAATTAAACCACTCCTAAAAAAAAACTTCCTTTCTCCCCTTTCTTTCAAAGATTCAAGGGAAAGCAGTAGCTAAACAGTTATGTGGCTTTCTTCAGGATAATAGTCTATTTGAGGATTTCCAGTCAGCTTTTAGAAAGCATCACAGCACAGAAACAGCAATGGTGAAAGTTACAAATTACCTCATCACTGCATCTGATGAGGGACTTATCTCTATACTTGTCTTATTAGAACTTACTCCATTTTTTGATACCATTGACCATCACATCCTACTGCAGAGGCTGGAACACCAAATTGGCATAAAAGGATCTGCATTAAGATGATTTAAGTCCTATTTATCTGATAGACATCAATTTGTTGAGGTTAATGATGAATCATCCAGATATAATAAAGTTAGTCATGGAGTCCCGCAAGGTTCTTTGCTTGGACCAATAATACTCACTCTATACATGCTTTGTTTAGGTAATATTATCGGAAATGAATCCTATGCAGTCCAGTGCAGCAACGATTAATTTTCATTGCTTTGCAGATTATGCACGGTTATAGTTATCGATGAAGCCAGATTAGAGACTCATTATCCAGCAACATAGTTAATCTGGATGGCATTGCCTTGGCCTCTAGCACCACTGTAAGTAACCTGGGTGTTATCTTTGACCAGGAGCTGTATTTTAATTCGCAACGGACTTCAAGGACGGCCTTCTTTCACCCCCGTAACATTGCTAAAAATCCAGCACATCATGGCTCAACATTCATTCTTTCATTTTCCACCACTTATCCCGTTAGGGGTCGCAGGTGGGGCTGGAGCCTATCTCAGCAACTTGGGGCGAAGGCGGGGTCACCCTGGACAAGTCGCCAGTTCGTTGCAGGGATGACATATAGAGACAAACAACCATCCACACTCACATTCACACCTACGGGCAATTTAGAGTGACCAATTAACCTACTAACTCCCGTTTGCATGTTTTTGGACTGTGGGAGGAAGCCGGCGTACCCGGAGAGAACCCACGCAGACACAGGGAGAACATGCAAACTCCACACAGAAACACCCTGACCACGTCTCAACATGAAGCAGATAAAATAGTTCACACATTTGCTACTTCAAGGCTTGATTACTGCAATTCTTTATTTTCAGGTTGCCCTAATAAGATCTTAAAGACTCTTCCACTAATCCAGAATGCAGCAGCCCATGTACTGACAAGAACCAGCATCAGAGACCATATTTCCCCGGTACTGGCTTCTCTGCACTGGCTTCCTGTCAATTCAAGAATAGATTTTAAAATCCTTGTCCTCACCTTCAAAGCTATACATGGTCATGCACCACCATATCTTAAAGAGCTCAGGGTACCTGGATCCATTGATTACAATGTCAACCAAGAGGACACTTTGTTGTGTTTTGTCCACTGAGAGGGCATGCAGCGGGCTCTTCGTCATGTTTATCTACTACAGGGGCATCAGAAATGGCACTTTCAATGTGGTTTTTTTTCTTTTTAAATCAAGGCACACGGGTGGCCTGAATACACCAATACCTGAGTGACACCAAAACATGTTCCATGAGAACTGTCCATTGAGCATTAAGTAAGTTTAACTAAACTACACATCAGGGGCTTCGGAGGACTGCAGTGACCTCTCTTGGTGATGTAACAGCTGCTCTTTTGATTTACTTCACTGCAGCTGTGGATATTTTCAACATTTGTTCTGCAGGATTGCTATGTTGAAAGCAGAAGCTACAACTGTATGCTATAATGCGTCTGATATCAATCTAAAATGGGTTTAAAAACTTGGAAGCCTTTTGTAATCACACTCAAGACCCATTTATACTTGAATTGTGTAGGTTATGAAATCAAATGACATAATCATCAATCACCCAAGACCACATGCATAAACAGCCCCCTCAGATAACGACATGCAGTCAATGAAGCAATTGAGACACTCCGATGCATGTCTTCAAACGCTCATCCGACATACCACAGACAAAGAGGGAGAGGCCTCCAGTCGAGAGAAAAGTCCAACTCCATCTGGAAAGTGAGCAAACAAGGAGATCTGCTCAACACAAGAAAGACCAAACAGGATTAGTTTTAGCTGCATAAAAAGTGACATGCAGGACAAAAGGAAGTGACTGGGATGACAGAGACAAAACTCTGCTTTGTTTTTCAGACCACAGTTTGGTCATCAGATCCCATCTTGCGCTCTGTGTCTGTTTAACGAGCATCCAGACCTTTCGTCCTTCCTCCAACCGCAAAAATCTTCTCATTTCTGCCAAGTCTTTCCATGGCTTCCAGCCAGCAAGCAAGCACAAACCTCCCCTCCCTCATTCCACCACTCCATCCATCCCTCCATCCTCATCTTCTTCCACCGTCTGTTGTGTAAACCACGTAACTACAGCCACGAGGGATTTTCATGTTTTTACAAGAAATTAAGTTTGACATGACCCCCCCCATCCCCTGAAAGCCCACTAAGGCAAATTAAAAATGCATTGTCATGAATCTGAAGTGACATCTGTTTTTTTTGTGAAGTTACAAGCTTTCCATCCCATCCGTCCATCTTCCCGGCAAAGCACTGTTACCACTAATCCTTGCTATCTGATTCTAAAACCTTCTTCAAATGGATGGCCAACAGCGACAAACCTCATCTGGGCACAGGCAACTCAAACCGCAGTACTTTATGAAGGATGTGTGAAAACCCTGCACATTTCTGGGTTTTGAGTAATGTGAAGGAATCTGATGTATTGCACGGAAACATAAACTCTGCTTCTTTGTTTTGTTCTCTTGCCCGTTCTCTCTCGCTGCCCCTGCCCCTGCGAGAATCAGTGAACGTCTGCTTGCCTCACTGGTACATTCAAAGAGCTGATAGTTGCATCAAACCAAATTTTTACTGGCAGGGGTCAAAAGCAAACACCAGTGTTCCAGCAGTCAAGCATTATCCACACATACTGTAGCTTTCTTTGTTTAAAGTTAGGGCAGCGTGCCTGGGGTGTAGATTCAAACTTGTTTAATCAACAAAGCTCCCCTTTTTTGTTTAGAGTTACATAAAGTTGTCCACAGATCTTCATCCAAGATTTCAATGTGAAAGCACTGGGGCTCATTGTGCCTTTATTACTGACGTAGAGACGAATATATTAAAGTTTCCACACTTTAAAATACTTCAGCCACACTACAGGTAATGGCTCCATTCCTGGTTTTAACTCTTGTTGGGCTGTATAAACATGGACAAATTAAGATGCAAAATGTGGCCCTGGTAGTGATGAGAACTGCACCGATGCAAGAGTCTCTGTCACCGTGCAGGCACATGTGTTCACAACAGAAACTGGGCAGAAGTCATTCTAGAACTGTTTATTAAAGGGAAATACATATTTTCCTCTTACCTGTAATGCTATTTATCCAAATTGTTTTGGTGGCTATTACAATAATGTGTACATCCTGATCTGTCACAAGTAGATTCACATTTCCTTTCTTTCCTTTAAGCTCTATCATTACTATCTTGAGTGCGGTCCTGAAAAATGCTGTTTTTTGAGACACCTCTGCAGTTGATATTTCCAAAACTAACTAGATGGATACGCTGAAAGTATGCTTTTTGGATTTGGGAGTCTACAAAAGGAACCAAATAAGACACTGTGATGCTCAGCATTTGTAGGAATAGATCAAATGTCACCAATCACCAGGCTTTTGTCTGAAATGCACTCTGGGAAATCACAGCTGAGTAATGAAGGGCTAAAACTAATAATTAAGAACTAAAGCTTGAAACCAAGCAAGCTACTCACCACTGCTATGATCACAACATAATATATTCAACGTATAATTTCGAGTAGGCTGGTATATTAAGCATGACAGAGACTGAGAGGTTTTTTTTCTTTGTTGTTCACTGTTCCAACACTGTACAAAATACTATTATTTTTAACTGATACCCACTGCCAATATTGAGCCCCTTCCCAAAACCCTTCATGCTTGCATTTATTCTTTATATTTGCCAACATGCATGTTGATCAATCAAGATCTCACCTCCGAAACTCACTCAAAATATTTCTATATCCCAAAATAAGCTCTTTTCAGAAAGCACAAATTGTCACTCATATCACACTAATAACAGGCTGATTACATAAACACTAAACTTTTATATCTGAAGAGTGAAATATATTTCAGAGAAAACCTCAAAGACCCAACTTGGATTTAGTAGGTTGGCCTGTTGAACTTGGCATTAGCATGTTGCTTTGCTAACGTGACTACTCCCACACTCTGTTGCGGTGTTCATCCAGTGTGAAAAAAACCCCCACAATTTTATTTTCGTTTTTCTCTTTATTGTACTAAAGTAACAACGAGGAATCAGAATTGCAGCAGCTCGCTTCAGTATGAGGCTAAATATGATCTTTAATGAAAACAACTGGCCTCACACGCGCACCAGGGCTGTACCAGTCGCAGCCTAATATGCAATGAAAGGGTTAGAGTCCTTCTCTTTAATGCTGAAATGTAGAGCAGTGCTCAAGGACTTTTCCTCTTCACACCCCGTCCAACACACCACTTACTGTGGTATTTCTGAAGAGCCATTATTAGGTGCTATTATGAGGAGATTTATCTCCAAACTCACATGCTAACTTCAGTGACACTGTAAACGAGCATACACACGCAGCGGCTGTTTCTTAGACCTTCTCATCTGTACATCTCAGGCACTGATAGACCTCCATTACTTTAATATGAAAATTACAACCACATGAATTTTCTCCCATGGTTCAAACATACAGAGGCTGGTTACCGCACCGTATGGCAGCCTGTTTTGCTCCCCTCCCTCAACCGTGGATCAGGCACCTCAAGGTTTGCCAACCATAACACAGTTGGCACCGGGTTTGCCCTCCCGTCGCTGCACGCAAACGTTGTTTCACGTCTTTCTCCTCTTTTCCCCCCGTCGTCTGTTTACTTTGGTTGTCCTCTTCTTTTTCCGAATGGAAATTTTGAGGTCGATTGGTGTTGCCTGTTCCGGGCGAACGGTTCCAAGCACAAAGGGGATAGGATGAGGGATGGGTGGAGGGTTGAACAGAGACAGCAAGAAGCCAATGGGGAAAGTTTGACTTTTAACCGGCAATGAAGGACCAGCTCCCATGTGTTCTTTATTTCAGCTGGGGTTTGATCACAAATGGAGCAAGGCGAGAGCTGGCTTACCCGACTCTGCTGTGCACACATCCACGAAAGACGAACATGCTCTGCCCGCTATTCCCCTCCATCAACCACATCCACTGACTGCAAACCAGTACAGAGCAGAGGACTGTACTTTCCCAGACCCTGATGCCAGTTTCGACTTATGACATTACCTAGACTTGGTTTTTGACAGTGCAAAAAGACACTGAGGTTTTAAAGGAATGTAGGACTGACTTACAAATCCACCAACATACACATATTGCAGCTTTAAGTCCTCCAAGAAAGGCAACCGAGAGCATGTTTTCCTTTCCAGCAGCAATCTGCATCACATCAGTCAGTTTTCAGCCCGGGAGCTGCCAGATGACTGTAAGCCACAGAGCAGGCCTGCCTGCCTGCCTTGCTCAAGGGCAAACAAAGCAGCTGGCAAGGGGGTGGGGGGGGGTGGTGGAGGGGGGACATTAATCATTCCGCTTCTTCATCTTCCTGGTTGGTACAAGCTTATTTCTTGGCCACAGTCAAGGAAAACTTTCATAGTTTTGGACATCCTTTCAATCTGTAATGATGTGTTGATGCAAAAGTAATGGTCTGTTGGTGCAGTTGCAGTGGATGGTGCCGGAAGGACGGTGCGGCCACACAGGACACACTCTCTCTTTACTGTCATGTAAAACACACAGCTGCAGCAGCAAAGCGTGTCATGGAACCCATCCAACTTTGGAGTATTTTCCTTATTTTGATGGCATTATCAAAGACTTGCATTGTTATATTTTCACACGCCAATGTAATTCTAGTCTTGCCAGCAACCTTGGTAACATCCTGTAGGACGTTCTCTAGAGTATTTAAGTATTAAGAGCTATATAATACAATGAAATCAGCAACTTTCCCAACAGTGGTCCATACAGTATTCTTTTGCATTTACAATAATGTTAATCATGTTAATAATGTTGTACAACACAAAAAGTGTACAATGGGCTTACAAATATAGTTCCTTTGAGCCCTGGAAACTCAAGGTGGTTTTTCAGGATGAACAATATGTGAAACCCATGTTTAGCAATCATGGGTTCTTTGCTACTACAGACACCTATGGTGGACATGTAGTTATATGAGAATCAGTATTCTCCTTTAATGGGACGAATCCTGCATTCAGGTGCTCCTCAGACGGTCCCGTTTCCAAAGTTTGGAAGTTGTACTTCCAGCTTTCACATCTTCATCATCTTTAAACTCATAATGGGTTAACTCAACAGTATAGTTGAGAAAGACGATGTCATGCAGCTGTTTGATGTTTGAAGCATTATTGCACCAGAACGATCCTTGAAAAGTGCATAATTTATTACCAGGGTTAATGTTAATAAATGACAATTCTAACTAATGAAGGCAACATTATTTTCACATCAACTAATGGTTACAACTAAAAAACATGTTTCAAATTAAATGGGAATAAAAGAGCTGATGTTTAAAGAATAATGTATTTTTATAAAAAGCTTCAACCCATTAACCTTTGTCCATGCCACATTTGATAAGTCAGGTACCAAACATTTTGCATTTTAAGAATCCTGACACCAAGTGAGAGTCCCTCAACTTGTTTCCAGCACCATTGTTGGACTTAACTAACCTTTTGATCCACTTTATGGCCTTTAACCGTAACGTTTCCCCATTAGTTGAGAGTCTTAACACAAGTAAGTCTCACATAGAACAACAAACACGTCACAGTTGTTCTTTTATGCTCACTGCATGTAAAACTGCACACTGTCCGAGCATATGTTTTGTTTCTTGCTGCTAGAACAGTGGGCGGTCATGGAAACGAGCATATTCCAGATAAACACAGGAGATGAGGCCTTGCTCTTTATGCTAAAACATGAAAGCACTCTCATGCCGATGAAATGCACCGCCCTCGGCCTTTCTGAATGTGAATGAGTGCACAGATCACCACGTCTGTTCTGACTCTCCGTTACACGTGTGAGCAATACTGATCGATTTTTAGGTATCAGTTCCATCACTGGGCTGTGCGTCAGCGAGCAAATTGAGCTTGCTCACTGCGATTTTATTCAACAACAAACAGCCATTCCACTCTGATGGGAAATGTTCAGCTGCAAATGGAGAAATGTGTCTTGTCGTTTCTTAAATAAATGGATTTCTTGAGGTGATTTTAGTTCATCATGAAATCATATGTAACACTCAAGGTAAGTCAGAGTTATCATTAATTGTAAATAATTCTCTTGTGATTAAAAACTTCAATCTGAGGCAATTGCCTAAATTGTTTTCTGATGACCTTAAATTTCAGGCCATTAATTAATAATCACTGCATCACCCACTCCAAGATTAAGCCACGCCCACAAGTATGGTTTCAATAGTTTTCTCACAATCAAAGACTGATGAGGCAGTTTTTGATATCATTTGAAGCCTCACAGCTAATACTTCAACAGCCTGATCCTCATCATATTTCAACATCTTTAGGCAACATCTGTCACCACTATCAAAGCAAATTTTCTTTCTATATTATCATACAGAAAGAAATGCATGCATACATGCACATTTCCTTCTGCAAAGACATTTGGTAGAATTTGGTAGAAAAAAAAATTGCTCCTCAGTGAAATTGCTCTGAAGAAGGTCTGTAGATTATCTCGGTTTCTGGAAAGAGATATTACTTGTGAGTTTTTCCAAATGCATTTTTTTGAGCACATGTGAAGTACCATCAAGTTTCACTATATTTATTTGTGATCAGACCATCTAACTAGTTGAGTGAATCAAAACCAGGTATTGAGTCCAAATCAGCAACACAAATCCATGAAGGCACATGCAGAAATCTAATTTCCAAAATCAGCCCAAAGTCCAGAATCCCAGAATTCAAACTAAAACTCAAAACACTGGGACCCACAGGGCAGAAAGCGGGACACAGGTAAAACACATGAAGGTAATCACAGGGAAAACATAAATCTAGACAAGGCACAGGGAGGAACACAACAAAAGAAGTGAATGCTTGAAAAATCGACACAAAGACTAAAATCCTTTCGAAGTGAAACATGAAATAAACTAGAAAATCAAAAATATCCTTTTAAACACAAATGCCAAACAAGAATGGACTCAGAAAGTCCAAAATACACAGAAAAACCATTAAAATAAAGCCATAACCATGACAGGAGTCAGAATTCTTCTGTCACGTCTGCTCACATTCATTTCTGTAAATGGGATAAAACCTCAATATCCGCTCTACATCGTCATCAATACAAACAGAGCGGCGTCCTTAAGGATGCTCTTGGATGTGTTGCCAAACACTCTCCAGATCACAAATGCACTTTTGGTTTTTGTGTTTTTCTTATTTTTCACTATGAACGGTGAAAAATGAACGGGTCACTTCAGCCCTGCTGGACAGCTGTAACAATGAGCGTCCCTTACAGTCTAGACACATTGTAACAGGTTCCCTTGTGACTGTGATTATGACCTTAATCTCACAGAAAATGTCAAAAGTGCTGTGCTAAATACCTTGATCTGTAGCCTTGAAACACATGCAAACATACACACATGCCTTGTGGAAATTAGCTTCTTAGTTTCTTTTCAGAGACAGAGAGAAGTGTGATAACGGATGAGGGGGCATATCCATCAAACACAGACGAGAACTTAAATTAAGTCAGACGCTTGAAAAGAGCAAAACAGCAGATGGATTCATATAGAGAGACTTCTGCGGGAAGAACCTACAGATAACAGAGCAAATAAAAAAACCTCATCACCAGGACTACAGCCACCAAACAGTCAAATCCCAGTCCGAAGAATAAACAGGAATCCTCGTATTTTTTAACCAGTGCCCTTTGTTTACATGTTTGGTTGCGTCAATGATTCATACGTACCAAATGTTTTGGAAATGGTGGAGTTGATTACAGTGGCAGTGATATGGTCACTGGCAGCGCAATTTAATCCTTCCAATCCATCCAGTGCATCCGGTGAAATACAGAAAGGATTTCCCTCGACATGGTCCTTTAGTAACACCTGACTCACAAATCTCCCTCACAGAGAAGTTTGGCTATACACTTTTTGTAGGATGTGAGTTGTTGCAGGCAGACAAATATATAAAGATAAATGTAAGATATGCAAACAAAAGCAATCTGACAATGCTAACCTCTGCCAATACTGAACAGTCGTCCCCAACATGTTAATCGCCCAGCACAGAAAACTTCTACCCAGTGCTTAAAGCGATTTTTAAATTCCCCGTCTTTCAAAGCACGTCTAGAATTTGGTTTTGTCTTGATATATTTAGCTGTTAAGGAAATTTTTCCCAGAAAAAATGTCCTTAATGACAGCATTCTGGATTTGATGACGGTATATGTCATTATGATTTCGCATTCATCATATTGTCGTGTCTACTTTGCTCACCAGTGACAGTTTTCACATCATTCTACCTGAAATAATCCTTTAAAAAATTTCCTGGATCCAGATCCTGATCGTGATCACCTGGAAAATTACAACGGTTCACAGTTGGATCAAGATCCATACACCCATTTAATGCAAATCCGTCCAGTAGTTCTTGGGTAATCCTGCCAACGAATGTGGTAAAACATAACCTCCTTGGTGGGCATATGAAGGTAGGAAGATGGAGATACCTTAACAATAACTGAGTAAACTGCAATTTGTAAGCTGTTGAGTTTCACTCACTGGTCATTGAATACTGTTGCTTTGGGTTGGTAACTCGGGGAGGCTTCCAACTCCGACAACCCAGGAAACCCAATGCGTTAATATTTGATGACCAACTCTGGTACCTGCTGATGGTTTCAGCTTAGCTGCTACAGTGAAGATTTCAGCATATAAACTGGTGTAAAATAAAGCATTTCCAACTCAGTTGTAATTCTTGGGGCCTCCAGAGCCATTTTATTTCCGTAGCGTTTTGATGTTTTAAAGCAAACCTGCAGATTCTTCCACAGTCTAGGAGAATGCTGCTACCTTGTTTTGCTGTGCAGCTGCAGAAACATTCTGTGGACCTACAAACTTTACCTAATTTCAGCACAGGGTTGAGTAGGTAATGATAATGATTCACAGACAGATAGATAATGAATTTTGAGGGGATGAACTGTTGTTTTAAAATATTAATCATTGTGGCTTTTGGGATCCCAACAGTACCTTCAGTCAGCAAGAAGTGCAATAATCGTATTTAGCTCCTAATATTTTATGCAGCCTTGAGTGTTTATGATTCTACTTTGAGGTCTTTTTCGCATGTTCTCTGCCAGGACTCTTTGTATCCCAAAAAGCCATTTGCCAATATGTCGTCATGGATGTAACAACATGAAAATCCTTATATTCTATTTATCGCACTCTGTAATTCAAAGTGGCTTTTACTCTGTTTCTGGTCTTATGAGTTCGAGCTGCAGCCAGTTGCTGCCAAACCTTTGAGTTTGAAAACAAACCGTTGCAGACGTGGGGGTGAGTTCGTCAGACTTGAGAAATTAAACCCATTAACCTCCTCTCATTTCTCCTCCTACGTCCTCACAGTAAATGTTGCGGAGAAAATACACCGCAAAGGAGGAGGAAAGGCAAACATAGAGTCTGGACATTGATCTGTACGCTCCTTCCTCTTCTCTTCAACTCTTATCGCAAGACCAAGTCTGTACAGTCAAACATCTCTGCTATGACATCAGTAGAAATATCTTTACTGTGGTCTTTGGCTCAAATGTTTCTGGTAGATATATAATGAAAAAGAACAGACATTTACGTTAAAGACATTAAAGATGAGGTTTGCAATACCAGTACATGAATTATCATTTATTAATGCAATAATATGCATTAACTAACTGTTAACTTTAAAATGTGGCAAGTAATCATCTACTAACAGTCTTTATGTAAAATAAAATCTTATACATTATTTAATGTTTTAAAACCATAATATTACTATAATAAATAAATGATTTATTAGGGTTGATTGGATGTCTGTAACAAAATTGAAACTATTGAATAATAATTTATTCTTTATTACCATCTAGGTGATTTCATGAAAGTGTAACTAACTATTAGTAAATGGTTATTACCACATTAACTAATTAATTAGCTGATATTAATTATTGTTTTTTGATTGTAAAGTCCAGAGGTACAGTATATTACTTGATTTGCCTGGAAGAGACCAAGAATTAGACACAATTTGCATTGTTTGATTCTTCCACGAGCCAAGATCCTCTTCTTTGTGGCCAAAACAAGCGCTCCTCCTGTTTAATTTTTCATTTAAGATAGCATTGCCGCCCCTGCTGGACAAACATAGCAACACATTTTGACTTGGAAACTAAACGTGAATTTTTGTCAGGTCACATTGAAAAGGCAACAAAGGTCAAGTCAAAATGGTCGCAGTTTGCAATAATAAACGACTCCATTTCTACCCTTTTGCTTCATTTTAAGTCAGTACAAAGCTGTGGGAAAAAAAAAGTTTGCCCATCAGTGGTGTAACCAGTAGACTCAAACACAAACTGCAGCCTACCAGAAAAAGTAAATCAACACCTCACTGTCAGTTTCATCAACAACCACCTTTAACCTCTGTGGAATTGTACTGGACTGCACTTTAGCTAGCTAACTAGAGTTATTAAAAACCAAATGTGAAAACACAAAAATAGAACTCTTACAAAAGCACACAGGTGCCACAGCCAAGCAGGTGCACACACACGCGCACACACACAGACACACACACACGCGCACACGCACACGCACACGCACACACACACACACACACGCACTGCCACTTTCCCCTTATTTTTCTACCTGATTAAACACTGAATTAGATGGAATTCAGGGTTCTGACTGGGAACTCAACTCTGGCACACACAGGCTGGCTCAAGCTCTGCCACACATCCTGGGAAAATGATCATGTACGGGACTTACACGTTTTCCATGTAGAAAATCCAAAAGGAACAATATTGATGTTTTAAAAGGCAATGTTTTCACACCTCTCACATGCACCCACAAACACACACACACTCGCTCTCTGGGACAAGGAGCTCATTCAGGAAAGAGAATTTGGCTCTGCCGAAGGGCCTTATTCCTCCGACTCC
>KV751317.1:5978647-5993632 GCA_001698575.1 Mola mola | reverse complement strand
GCACAGGGGCAAAGAATGTGTTAATCCGCTGAGCACGTCAGCAGATTAATAGAGGGCGCTTTTCTTTGATGAGGCTGATGGCATCTGACGCTTGGAATACTGCTCCATCAGCAGTCATCAATTAGCAGAACAATGACTCCACGCTCAGTGTTGAGACGCGGCAAGTTGCCCCCTTTGTGTTTTTCTCCTCCTCCTTCTTTTTCTTCTTGTGCTTTTATTTCTGTGTGCCAACGATGACCCCCTCCCCCGGCCAGCAACCAGGGCCAAGCAGGAAGGATTAAACAGACACTGAGCGTGATTAACGGGGAGTAACAAGGCAGACAAACGCAGGCTCCCCTTCCAAGGCATCTCAGGTATTCTCCTTTTCGATGTCTTCGCGCACACCAAGGCGCAGGCACAAGATGCACACACAGAAACACCCCCCCATGAAAAGCACACACTTTTCCATCCGTAGGCCGCCTTCGCCCTGACCGAGGACGTATAAATCAAAGCCTGGAGAAACAGAGGCTGCCCCGGACTTGAGCTTGTGAGAGGTGTGTGTTTGTGCACGTACGTGTTTGTGTGTGTGTGTGTGTGTGTGTGTGTGTGTGTTTGTGAGAGATTTAAGGCGAACAGTAAACCCTCTTGGACTGAAAGAGGACAAAGGGCAGACATTCATTAATCTACTCTGTGCAGGCTACTATTCTCTCCACTCCACTGGAGCACAGTCAGCCACACACACTCTTCTGTGAGAACCCCCCTTCGGTGTGTGTGTGTGATGTTTCAATCAACCCGATATGGAAACTTCTTGCAGAATATTCACTTTTACATGTTCTGATAGTTTTGTGTCTGTGTGTGTTCTGATCACTGTGCTTCAAAGAGGCCCGGCGCTTCAGCTGGCTCGGGGAGGCAGGATGTTCCCATGCTACGGCGCGTCAGGCAGCTAACTGGCTGGCCTGCGGCCAAGCCAAACCTGCGGCAGCTGGAAGGAGAGCGGCCCTTCACCGAGATACAGTTACCGTTTCCTCAATCACCGGGTGACAGAGAAAGAGACCTGATGAGCCGCCCTTCCTCTCCACACAGGGATGATAAAACGGTTCTGGATGCCTGACTGTGGGCAGCATCAACTGAAGATGAAAGCCACACACACTCACAGACAAGCTGCCAATTCTTTCTTCTTCTTCTTCTTACCCACCAACCACCGCCCAGCTGAAAAGAGGTAAAAGATGGGGGCAGGGGGAGCGTAACACATATGGAATACATTCTCCTCTCCCTTCTTTTTTTCTTTGTTTTGGCGTGCTTTGGTGATAAGTCTGTGATGTCACACACTGGCACTGTACTGCTGTGTCAGTAAAGAGGAGGAGAGGGAGGGTGGCGGTTGGCGGGAGGAGGTGGGGTAGGAGCGTGAAGTGCTGAGACGCCACATTTTCTTCACCACACTGCAAATTAGCGTGCCAGTCTGTTGATGGAAAACATTCAGGGGGCAACACTGAGGGGGCCTCCTCACAAATGTGAAAGAGCCGTGTTCTGTCAGGGAAATGGGGGGTTCAGGGTTTGGTGTCTCTTCAATTGAAATGGCCCATGAAGAAAACAGCTCTCCCTCAGGACAAGTTCCAGCCGGGGAGGGATGGATCCTGCACCGAAACATCAGAGGCCAGATTCTAATAAAGTGTCAACATACAGTATCCTCCTCTTGATGGAAAAATCAAAGGCTGTACTGCTCAGAGTCGCACTCCGCTGAGGACAGTTTGATCAAATGACAAGCGCATGTTTCACTGATTGATGTTACTGAATTATGTTGGGTTTTTTTATTGTAGTGGGCTTCGATAATCAGGCTCACTCTCTGTGCTTTACTCACCATCATAAAGCAGCTGCATATAAACTGGAAAGTAGTTGGAGTGTTATGATTGTGCTATGACAGTGGCTGACCAGACTATTAAATGGTCAAAGGAATTTCCAAACATGGCCCAAATGGGACCAAACATAGCATCTTACACCTGGTGACACCAGGGACTTACATTAGCACTGTAATCTGTGTGACAACAGGAAATACAGTACCGAGGGCATCAGTTGTCTCTGAGGCTGTGTCCTTCACGAGCATGGCACAGTTAGCACCAGGTACATGTTACTGAAGTTACACGTAAAGTCATCTTTACATCAAGAAACTCCATAAATCTGAGTGTTCAGGCAGAGCAACCATAGGCCATATGACAGAGTGAAAACGAGATTTATTTATTTTCTCCATCCAGTTTCTC
This sequence comes from Mola mola, assembly GCA_001698575.1. Lineage (NCBI taxonomy): Eukaryota > Metazoa > Chordata > Actinopteri > Tetraodontiformes > Molidae > Mola > Mola mola. Next base: position 5,991,398 of record KV751317.1, on the reverse strand, counting down.
CCACCTCCGTGAATAAAGTTTTGTTTTTGTACACAAAAGAAAAACACAAAACACTACACTCGGTTGCAGCATGTTGACATGAAATCTTGGGTCCTGTTCACACCTAATAGTTGATTGATGATTCCTTGGCGTGCACAAGATGCAAATTGGATACACTGTTTCATATTACAGCTGGTTCGGTTCGTGTTCATAACTGCAAATCTCAAACGGACTATAAAGCTGTAAACAAAAGTCAAGTGCACAACAATCTGTTAAATGATTGTTAAGACCGTTTGGCAAGTATAAAGGCCTTTCATGAGAGATGTCCTGCAATAAGGAGAATTCACCAGGAAGACAGCTAGCTTATCAAAGGTCTTACCAGATCAATTTTTCCACAATATCTGAAGATCTGCCACATTTCTGCAGTGCGTCACATATTTTTCTGTAATGTTGACGCAGCATCTTAACTTTTACATGACACTGCTCAACACTTAATTTAAAACCTTTCTGCTTCATTCTGTGGTTGAAGATTTGGAACAACTTCATGTTTTTGCGTTCTTTTTCCAACAGTTGAGAAATGTTCTCTTCAGATGCTGAACCAGCAGATGACACATAGATAGTGCTCTTACAGTCATCGGTGCAGATGGGGTTCACACAAGTGATGATCTGCTACAGGGTTCATTTGAAAGAGGTCCGTGACCACCTCTGTAAAGCACACCAGAAACTGGCTGTGAATTTCGTACAAGAGGTCTTGGACTGTGTTCAAACCAGCCCAACAAACACTCCAGGGTTCAGTTCAACCGGACTAAACAAGGCTAGTGTGAACATGATTTTAAACCAGCTCTTAAATTATTGATGTGCTGAAAATGGTTGGTAGTAGCTGACGTAAGAAAACCTTTTGGACCGATTGACCATGGATACAATCTAAAAGGGTTTGGAAGATGTTATCAATTAATGTTGTCTTTTAAGATCTTAACATTTTTCGTTTTAATTCTTTTTGATGCGCACATTTTTAGCAATGTCTCAAATTAACCTGTTGAAATTGACATGAAAGGATTCCCAGCCGCAACATTGACTTCTAAAACTATCCCTGCTATTAAAATGTCTATTCTTTTCTGAAGTGAAAACTCACCTGTTTGGTACCTGTTGGTTACATATATGTGGCACTAAAAGCTCAGAGTTAGAATCTGTGTTTCATAGTAGTCTAAAACTGTGCCTTGTTGTTGTAGCAGTCACTTTTGTTAGAACTAAATGAGTAATGATTGATGCTTTAGTGAAAGTAAAAGCCATTGGTCACATTATGACTACAGATATGTGATTCTGTGCTGATGATGTGAGTTTATTTCTAAAAAAACTGCTTCTAAGGTTAAAAGTGATGATCTTATCAGTGTAATATGTTGCAAGGTATGTTCTAAACTTCTAAACATTCAACATTCAACACCTCATCTGCTCTTTCCTACTGTTTACTAGATCCTATCTTGGCTGCAAAACCTCTAAGAAACTTGAAAGGCCCCCATCAGAGCCAGTGTTAAGTTAGCACTTCCTGGTCTTTTGCAGACTTCCTAGAAGGGAACTCACAGCTCATTCTATGGTAAATTCCATTGCTGCCAAAAGATCATCTTAAATCCTCTCCACTGGACTTTTACATATACCTTATATTTAATAAGAGGCCAAAGCTGTCACTTCGTTACACTTGTGGGGAGACATAATCTGCTGCCCTCAGGTTATAGATGTAAACAGAAAATGGTGTTCAAGAAAAAAAAAACTGTACCAACTGTACACACATGGTGACTGTGTGGGTCAGAGGATATTCTGTCACACACACCTAAATTTAAGTCATTCCCAGAGGCCAGGCCAAACAAAGCCTCAGGAAAAAGGCCCCTGCTCTGGTGCAAGTGGTTGGCGCAGCGCTCCCCGCTCTGAAAAAAACAACAGGAAACACATGTGAAGGGCTACAGGGAGGGACACTGGGCCTGTGGAGCAGCCAGGAACCAAGATCCCAGGACTGAGACCTTGCCTGACCCTACTGGTTCCCACTGACACTTCCTTATCCGCTACAGCAGGCCAAAGGTTGGGACAGAGATATCAGTGCTGAGCTAAGCTACAGGAAGCAGCCTGCATGGGCACAGAGTGAGGGATGGAAGGAGTGAGAGGGAGGGGATGATGGATGTTTTTGTCCTATCTGCGGGATGGGCCCTCTGTGGCGTTGTCATGCTTACATAACATATAAACACAGCCTGAGCGCCTAATGCTCCTGCAACACTATTCCTGCATTGTAGATAAAACCCGGACAGCAACCTATCTTGATATTCATATCCAAAGATAACAGTTATAGCGGCCAGATGGGATTACAGAGCAACACCTGTGTCTCGTACTTGAAGCTAAATTGGACTACGGTCATTCAGTCATGTTTGTTTTGGGAGTGGGGACTCATTTGTAGAATGTGGGATTACCAAATGATGGAAACAGCATCCGAAATGGGGTGTCAGCTGAGATGTGTATGAAACTTTGTTGTCCTTGGGCTCGTACACATGAGATGGATCACCAAAATGCCCCAGATGCTCTTTCCCATCTCTATCACAATCATCATCACTGCCCTTTTCAAGCTCTTCTTTTCTGGTCTGTTAGCTCTTGGCGCGTTTAGTCTGAGAGTAGGAGTCCAACCACTCATTGCACGGCCAACGTCAATGTTTACCCCGACTCGGTGAACCGAGTGCTTAACATGCATAACAGGAACTGTGATTTTCTTGATAAAATTACTGTTTAAGTTGTGTCTTTTTACTGTCCAACCGCCAAATCCAAATGAGAAACCTTGATGAAAATGTTGATAATGTGTTGCCTTCAACCAAATACTTTGCACTCTTAGATGTGACCTTCACCAGCAGCAGCAGCAATTGTTTGCTGGACTATCAAATCAAATCAAATCAAATCAAATCAAATTTTATTTGTATAGCCCGAAATCACAATTTACACATTATCTCACTGGGCTTTGACAAACTGTACAGATGTCACAGAGGAAAAACTTAAAAAAAACCCTAAACAGGGAAAATAAGAAACCTCAGGAAGAGCCACAGAGGAGGGATCCTTCTTCCTAGGACGGACAGACGTGCAATAAATGTCACTTGTACAGAACACAAAAACATGATAACAACAGTTCATTTAGAATGCATAAAACATCCATGAGTCCCAGAGTCTGTGGATTCTATGAGTCCGGATGTATAGAAAGTCTAGTGATCCAGACGCAGGTGGACTCTGTTGGTCCAGGAGTCATTGTACTCCATGTAGCAAGATCTGGGCGTTGCTGAGTCCAAGAGTATGTAGAATCTGTAAATCCAGGGATATGTGAATTGTAGTGGTCCAGAAGCAGGTGTAGTCTATTGATCCAGAAGCCATTGTGATCTGTGGGTCCCGATTTGCACTTGGAAATCCAGCCTAGGATCCAAGTCACAGGATCTCCTTTCCTAATGTGTCCAGGAGGCATCAGGCAGGACCACAGGCAGGACCACAGGCAGGACCACAGCAGCACCTCCCACCACGACCTAGAAAAACCTATCAGGTCACAATTTTCCACTGTAGGTACTTTCTTTACAGCACTTCAGCAGCTTTGGGGGTATGATCCTGAGCCTAAATGTTAGCATTTCTCCAGTAGTGGCACTAAAACGGGGCTCAGGCTACAGGAGCTCATAATCCTCACAGACAGGTTGCATCACACACCTGAGGAGAAACTTCACAGATGATCTCCTCTTTAAACTCAAACATGCTCACACTACTTGATAAGAATGGTGCATCGCACACTACAGGATGTCAAGATTATCATTATCATTATGAGGAGTTGAAGGTTGGGTCAATAAATTGACCATTAAAATAAATAAAACATCATCATGATGTATTTAAATTTCATGACAAGAAAAGGAATATTTAAGTAATTGGACATCACATCTCTTGTGTTTATTGAAGGCTAAAAACATACTTTAAAGCCATAAAAACAATACCAGTCCTGTTAATATGTATATTGTCAACTAATTTTTCCACCAGATAGTACAAAAATTTTAATGGTGTTATCAATAAGGATTTGCATCATTATGGAGTCTGGATAACAGTATCAATAAATGAGACCGATAATCACCAACTGTAAACATCTCACATTACCAGATGATGTCGGAGTAGATTTCTCTGATTCTTGGGAAGGTTGAATAGGGGTTAAACCTGCCTGAATCTACTGTAGTCTGGGCCAGGCATAAATCCAAGCTGCAGGTGTTTTTGGAGTTTTTGGAATTAACGCAGCAGCTCACTTGCACAAAGCAATACTTAATGTGTTAATTTGATGTTCTCACTACGCAACAATCTCAGCAAATACGGCAGCTTCGGTCTGTGGCAGCATCACTCTTGAACATACAGGCCTCTACAAATAAGTAAGCCCAGGTAAAGATGCAATTTCGGTTAGAATTAATTGACAGAAATTCCAGATATTATGACAAATTAATTGAAATGACTTTTGATGACACTTACAGTAAGGGTAGGTTTACACTCAAAAGGTTCAGTTACCTTTAACTTACATAGCTCAAATTTAAAAGAAGATGTAAGTGGTATCAGCTTCACTTGCCTGTCAAACACACATAGAAATGACAACATGAGCCTTTCCCCAGTGGAAAGGGGCAAATACAATGCATTATGTGGGGCCCAAACCTTACACATTGTTAAAATGTGAGGTTTTGTGAAGCCCCAGGTCAGGTTTAAACCAGACACAAATTCCCAGAAAGAAGTCGAAGCAGACGAGGAGCTACTTGTACGAGGATGCATACAAGTTGATGCATCAGAATGGTAGGCTTCGTTTCAACAATGGTGAGCCCTACCCATGTAAGTTGTCAGGATTGGTGCCTTGGGTTTTTGGAATATGTCTCTGTTTGATTAAAGAGCGAAATCAGAAATCCTCAGCTACTTGAGTGCTTATTTTGGTCATGGTTTGTGTCATTAAAAACTCCTTCATGGGCGGTCTAAGACTCAACTGTGTTGCCCCTCTTCAAGTACAATGACTCATGTTTTCATATTAAACAGCCCTAAAGTCATTTCTTCCTTTAATGAATCACTCTACAGCGTGTTGCCACTACAACCACTGAATTTCCCCCAGGATCGTAAAAGTTTCATCTCAACCCCAAACCAAACATTTCTCTCTGTGCTGTGTTGTTCACACATTGTAGTCTTCCTGCCGGTGTCCTATGCGTTGACAGAATCTTGCATCGCGTTAAAACCCTGATCCAAACCTGCAGCGCTCCTCGTCGCTAAAACTTTTACTTCCCAGGCAATATAAGGGTCATATCCTGACGCTGCAATTACGCGTCATCGGCGGGAGATGGAGGCTTGATACGTGTGACCCCGACATGCCAGAACAGAGCGGCAGAAAAGGAGGTGATCCAGATTAACCAGCCAGCTTTCAGTAGAGCCGAGATAGAGTTGATTTACTGAGTGTAGTTTCAAAAAGCAATAATTCACTCTTATGTATGTACAAAGCGCGGGATTGGGGGGGGTGATGAAATGAGTTTGAATGAATTCTGTCCTCATTCTTTCTGGCCTCTCTCTGCACAGAGCTTGCTGGTGAAGTTATTCCGATGGTAATGAAAATAAATACTGGCCTTGGGAATCCATGTCCGTTCCAAGAGCCATTGATCTATGAAGTAACCTCATTCTTATATAAGAGCCCTTATTTGGATTTGGTTCACATCACAGTTTATTTAACTTGATTTCCTGAAATAGGGTCCTGATTGGGTTGCATAAGGGCTCTGGGCGCTCAGTGGAAAGGGGGGAGGGGGGTATGGGAGGAGCAGAGGTGGGAAGGAGTGTTTAGGAGAAGAAAGACAGCGTGAAAGACTAATGAGGAGGATGTTTTATGTTCAAGTTTCAACTTTATTCATCCAGGAGAAGAAATTACATTGACATTACGTAGATACATGGCAGGGCCTGGTGCACGATGCTGAAAACAAGAGAGAACACTAACATGAATATCTTGTATCATATTCCATGTCATAATGGAGTTTTCTTTTTTCTTATTTTAGAGACAGCAAAAGATCATCTGAGAGTTAGGCGTCATCGTCAGATGTTGAACAACTCAGATTCACCGAACATTGTACCCCATGTTAACACCGTCAGAAATTACACTGCTGTCAGCAAACAGGCAATATTTGTTTTAGCTTTATATACAGTACCTTGCAGAGTGTAATGGCTAAAGAAAAATCCACATTTAGAGTGGCATTTAGTGCAAAATTACTCATAGCTACTGTTAGAAATTGCAAATTCCCCGTGAAAATATCTTTTATAATTTGATTTACCTCATGCGCAGCCAGCCGTGATCAAGCGGGCATTCATGCCATGAGCAATTTCAAACAGGCATATTTGCAGTAACCTTACTTAGAAACAAAAGTGGTATGAATAAAAACCACTGACATAAATAAAGTTGGACAATGTGTCACCACTTCCTCCCGCAGTACAAAAATGAAGCCAAATATCTGGGGTACGAGTGCTGTCATCTAGTGGTAGCGAAGTTTGGAGTCAGAGTCCAGTGAACAATGGCGAGCAGGAAGCAGAGCAACGATGAGTCATGACATTCTACCCTGTTTCTATAGCATCAAATGACTAATTGAAACCAAACTGATCAGAAAAGGGAACACTTGAACATGCACCTGCCAGGGGATAAATCATCTTTGGGAGTACTTTGAGTTTTTAGTTTGGTCAAATCACTACTAGAAATAGGGGAGGGGTTTATGTCCTGTACTGGAGCCAGCCACCAGGGGGTAAACAAGATACTTTGACTTCAATTTTGGGTAGCGCTCATTTCATCCATCTTTATATACAGCCTATGGAAAAACTACTAAATAAGGCCTTGATCCCAACCTTTTCAACCAAGTTTGCTCAACTCTACATTGTGGGTGATCTAGAGTTGGAGAAGACTGAATCCTTAATCCTTGTTAAAGATGCGATTCAAAGCTGATCAATTCCACCAGTGTTTTCTAAGCGATGAGCTCATGTTTTCTCCTCTGTCTTTCACAGGCTGTTGGCGCCACCTCTGCTGTTCCCAGACAGCAACTTAATGTTCAGCTTGATCTGGTTGTATCTCTGTGCTAGAGTTCTTTTAACCTGGAACATGTCTCCTTTTTACCCGCACACAAAATCAGGCTGCTCTTTTTGGTTGTAAAACGTTATTTACAAGTCCTGCTCATATTCCCGTGAAATGTTTTGATGAGGCATGAAAACCTTTGGAAAAGTTTGGGTCATATCGGACCATCTGTAAGTGATGGCTACAGCTCCATCATGAAAACGTCATCTGGACGGCTGACATCTCTGCGATTTCTTCCCAATTAGCAAACAGTCTCCATATCGCGCCTCGTGAATGTAAGCTGCCGACATCAGTCTGACATCTCAGTGACGTATATGTGCTCTCTGGGATGCTTATCCAAGTCAGACTGCAGAAACCTGATGTTTTTCAGATGTGTTAGGTTTTTATTAAACCCTTTTTGCTGCGTTTGTTTCACTGCTGTGCTTCTTCTCCACGTGGATCTGCGATGCCTTGAGTAGCTGCAAAAGGTCATTTCTGATTCCGTGTACGATCCATTCCTTGAAAACATTCATCTGAATCCAAACAGGACAAATACTGCTTCAGACTTTCTCCCCTTTCAAATGAAAAACAGTTAAATTGCTACAGCCGAACTAGACTCCTGAATCTTAGAAAGCATTTCAAGACATTCGGCGCCTCTGATAATAACCCGTCGCCTGCTTTTGCAAGACTATGTTAGACAAGCTTCTAATGGCAAACACTGACAGGAAATGACAAGAAACTGGAGCCTTAGGAAGGCCTCACAGAATATTTTTGCAGATAGTTGACTTGAAAGCCTTTGGTCAGTACATCCAAAATAAATTTGGAGCTGCAGCAGAGTAAGTAAAAATCTTAGATAATGTCTCATTCGGAAAGATCACATATCTGCTTCTTAATGGACTCTGACTGTGTTGGCTCTTCATATTTCGCCGGTTTATCACAATATAGGTGGAGCGTTAAGTTCAGATACAGTTTGGAGCCCTAATCCTCAGGGGATCACTGCAGAGACGGGAGGCGATGGACAGTGAAAACTCTGTGGACTACGAGATTCTCCTCTAAGCCTCTGTGATTGTGGGATAAGAAAGGTCTGCCGAGGCGCCGTAGTGGAGTGCGAGGAAGCATGTTAACCTACACCCCTCCCCAGAAAACCTCCTCGTCTTCTCCCCTTTAACATCTGCAGCCACTCACAGTTTCCATGTTCTGGCGTGATGAGCCACAACACATGTTGGGTCTGAGCGAGGACTTACACAAGCGGTTTGTCAGTTTGTCTCCACCATAGGCAGGGGAGAGATGTTCTTGGCCGAAAGCACAATCAGGAATCAGACGCCTGTCTTTGCCAAGGACAAGTTTAACCTGCTTAACCTTAACCCTCTGCTGCTTGACTGGCAATTGCTGGACTGCAGCCCAGCATCGACCCACTCGGTACGTCGACACGACTCCCTGCCGCTCAGAGGGTCAGAGGTAACTCTGATGTTCAACCCCAGCAGAAGGCGGAGAAAGCGAAGGTTTCAGTAAACAATTCCTCAAACATCTGAAGAGGAGGAGGAAAAGAATGAGACAGCTGCTTCTTTTATCAGTCAGAGACAGGAGAGGAATGTACAGTAACATTAGACAATGATTTAAGGGGATACGAGGAGAAATTCACAAAGTAAACTCAGACGAAGGCTTTCGAAGATTTGACCATTCCTCGTTTGATCATCATTTCATCAAAAATTGTATGAAATCTTTCTTTTGTCACTGAGCTTTGGGACAGAGGTCACTGTCGAAGGAAGATATTCTTGAAAATGCCCACTTGCTAAAGGGCTGTGGGAAGCTATGTTACTGCTTTATATTTTTATATATTGCACCTCTTATACTTGTGATCCAACATATTGGTGGTAAAGGAATGCTTCGAATGCAAATCTGAGGTCAAGAGATTTTTAACACATAACAAAAAGAAAAAAGCATTTTATTGGCCAAAGATATCTCTAAGTTCCAAAATTACCTTAAATCTCTCTTTTCACTTTCACAGTGAATTGTTGGAGGGTTTAACCTCTGTGGTCCAGCTGCTCAGGACCTAAATACAGCCTGTGATGAGTGGGTGAAAAGGCCAGAATCTAGCATGCTACGTTACATGTAGCCTACACGTGTACGAAAACCAGCAAGAAGCCATTTTTAGAGGAAACAGCATACAGGTTTAGATGTGTTTGTTGTAGGTGTGTACATGATTTGACATAAATAGTCCACGTGAAATGTGAAACAAAATTAATTTATCACACAAATATTGGCTTTGCAGCATTCAACTCTTAAAACAGTGCAGTAAACTAAGTAACCGCGGAGGGCCTGCAGGATAAAGATCTGGGATGTCACCAAACCTACAGCTTTGTCTCTTTCTGTCACTTGTAAACAAAAAGTAAGATGCCTGCAAATTATGGCAACAAGAACAATGGAAACTTTCCCTCTTGTATAATTCTTTCCAGCTGGTTAACCACTGGATGTAAACCAACCATCAAATTTGCATGTAATTTAAAGTGACATTTCCAAAACAAGCAGTAAAAACAGTCATGCCTGGCTCCTTTTGCAACATGCATCTACCAGGAAAGCGCAACGTTTAGGCCTGATATTATTTGTTAGCTGTTATTTGGCATCAGGCTCAAGTTCAGAAAGTCTTGTTTAAAGTTAATGTCTTGGGCGGGTTAAGGGGATATGGATAACAACCACGGTAATGTCTCTGCAGTGATTATAGTATCATTACAAGAGGATTAGGACAGCTGTGTTGTGTGGGTTGGTCTGGTAGTCTTGGGAATTTAAGGTCGAACTCACAGACATTCAATGTGAAAAATGTTTGGACCTAAATCAAGCTAAGAAAAACACTGTTGTGACTGAGACGTGGTGCACAGGAGGCCATGTGGACTCCGCAGAGTCAAGTGTCACCGTGTCACCGCCACAATCCATGAAAAAAACTGAAACCAGGCTTGCTGTATGGGGAGCGGCGGACAACCACTGCCAGCGCCTGTCAGGGATGATGTGATGATGAACATAAGAAAGAGTCACAGGTCCCCAGGGATTCAGACAAGAAGGGGATAAAACACGTCGCCGGCCAGACAACACTGTGCCGCACTTAAATAGAGGCCAAACCAGTGAGGGTGTTGTAGACACACCGGGGCACTGCTCTGAATTATCAGAGCAGCTTTTTATATGCAACGAAAGCCAACTCCAGCTATGAATGGAAGAAAAAATAACTGGACATGATGTTTTTCAGATTCTATTTCTTTTCTGAGAATTGAGGAGCCCCTGAGATTCTTCAGTTTACGGATGACATCAGTTTAAATAAAACTCATTAAAAGAACAATATGAAAATTTTGGAAGAACGCCTGTTTACTTCCTTGCCAAGAGTTAGATGAGAAAATCACTAACCCTTTGGTCTGTGCACACTGTAGACTGTAAGTGATTTTCTTGAGCTCAGCAATCGGCCTTCTAATAACACCCCCCACCTCCATAAATACCTTTACCATTGAGTGTATTTATGTAAGAAATAAACATAAATAACTTACAGTACAACACATATGTACTGCAAACATCATGCATGAGTGATGTAGGACTACAGTATACAAATGCTACACGATAGACCTCCCCAGCTGTTTTGTGTTAGCATATTAGCATCTTTTCTCTATGTCAGCTAGCCACATGTAGCATAGCTTTTGATAATGTCGCTAGCATTGTTTATTTTGTTTACCCATTTCATCAGCAAACTAAGCAAAGTGACCAAAGTGAGAAGGGACACATGCCAGGCAGGGTTGTTTGTGAATCCTCACCTCAGCCTCCAGGTCAACTAAAACTGAGAAACACCCACTGATTTGTATCTCACATGCATTACCTGCTACCTCATATTCTGACTTTTAAGGTAGTCTACTATACACTGCACAGTGACAAGTCTAACATATGTCAGCCATATGTGTTTGAAACAGTCACAGATTCCAAGAAGAAGAGGAGGAGCTACTTTTACAAGGTCCACCTATTGTACAAGTTGATGCATCAGAATGGTAAGTGTTTGCACAACATTATGCCTCACCCCTGCAAGTCTTCAGGATGGGGTTCCTTAGCTTCTCTGTGAGGACCTGGGCTGTCAGAATTTGTTTTGTGGAAAGTTGAAGCAGAAATCCTCGGCCATGAAACTGACTGTTGATTTCAGTCATGATGTACGATGTCATCATTGTACATTTCTCAAAACAAAATAAAAAAACACCCACGACGACTCTCGGCAAGGTGATTCTTTATCGGAGACAGTCTTTAATAAAACTGGTGTTGTAAAAAACTAAAGAAGTTCCCATCTTTGATATTTAGGGATGCAAAGTGTCCCATAACTATTCTTTAATGTTGTGCTTCTTGGTGTTGCACGGGAACCACTGAGGGGCACACACAAGACAGCTAATGTTCACAACTCAGCGCAGACAAACTCACAACTCAAACTCACTGTAATGCAAATTTTTTAAACACTCTTGAACGAGGCGATGCTCCAGGACCCAAAAGCAGGCAAAGCATTCACGGTCTTCAATACGAAACAGAGCAAACAAGTTGTAATCCAGTTAACACAAAATCAGGACAAAACCAAAAAGGCACAGCTAAAATAAACTTAGCAAACACATCCAGAAAGGGTTAGGCTGGAGGCTATGTCCCAAAAACTCAACAGAAGAGGTTCAAAACACAATTAATGAGTCAAGGAATATGTGCTGGACAAGTGACGAACTGGCACAGTGCTGAGGAAACATGGGGATTTAATAAACAAGGTGAGAGCAGGTGATGTGAGGAATCCAGGTGCAGAACATTCAGACGAGGCAGATCAGTGAGGAGCATGCAGAAACACATGCTGGAGAGGGTGTGGAGCAGTAAGTCTGAGGACGCATGACAGTTTTCATGCACTGAGTATTGTTTATAAAATCACACGAATGCATCCGGTTACAGCACACGGAGAAATCCAGAGCTCAACATGGCTGCAGCGCCTCAGTGGTCGCTGAGCTGGACGGTCACTTTTCAGGTGAGTGTCTGACATGCCCTTCACGTGTGTGAATGTGTCCTCAAATTCAACTTTAACATGACGGAGGGATTGATTCACATAATCTCTCCATGTCGTAAGTGTGATGCCCTGCTAATTCAGAGGAAGGATGAATGCGTTTGACGTCAGTGTGTCGGCCTTGAAAAGGGCCAAATAGGCTTCCATTCATATTCTCTAATCATGGACCCCGTCGCTTAGCAACGGCAACAAAAACACAACTGTTGCGAAACTAATGAGTCAATGTGATTCAATGAAAATTCATAAAGAACGACACGAAGCTCTGGATAGCAAAGGTCTGAGTCATGCTGCAGCAAAGAGCTTCAGTACAGCGAGGAGACACGCACAGAAGTCTCATTAGCATACAAAATCCAATATTCCTACGCTTGAATATGCATGTTGGTCTTCACGCACACACCTCTCTACACTATGGAGTGCCTGTGCATCTCCCTGCCCATGAAACGCCTTTATTAGTGCCCAGTAGCCGCTGGCTTGCTTTCAATCTGGCAGCGTCCGCACAGGCCCCAGAGAGAGCAGCGAGCCATCTATAAATGTGATGATTGTTGCCCTGTGTTTTCCCCTGTGCTGTGTAAAAAGTCTGTCAGTGACCCCTGCACCTCCCACCCTGGCACCCGCCTCAGCATCCCACCAGCCCCACG
>KV751317.1:5959845-5971642 GCA_001698575.1 Mola mola | reverse complement strand
TGTTTCTTTCTCGTCTGTCTCTCCCACTCTTCCTTCCATCGCTTTCTCTCTCCCTGTGCAGGGATTTACCATGGATCAGCGTGCCCCTTTGCAGCGAATCACAGCTGTCCTGGAGCCTTTTGTGCCAAGCGCGGGTGTTATTTTTGAGTTATGTGTACTCAGCAGACCACAAAATTAAACCACATGCACGCACGCAACCACACACTCAGGATTCAATTGTTGGAGAACCCCCACTTCTTTGCAAACGTGGCTATTTGTTGTGTTCATTTCAATATCGTGAATACCTTGTAGTGTAGAAAGTGGGAGTCCAGACAACCTGCAAAGTGAAAGCATGAATATTAGCGGCTGCAGCAAGTCCACACAGAATGTGTTCAAGTGCATTATAGAGTGTAGGTTATCACACAATCGTTGTAGTTGCAAGAATAAAACAAGAAAATGCAGATGAAGCTTAAGTTAAAGCGCATTTGGCAAGTAATATACTGTGTATCCTCAGCTGTATTGTTTGCGCACATCTGTTCTGTTCCGTCTCTTGGAGAGATGGCAGAGTGAACAAATGTGACTGGACCACCTCCTGCGTAGGCAAACAAAGAGCTCGACACACTGCGACTTAAGAAAACACGCGGCAGACAAAACAGAGTTCATTTGCATCAGTTTGATAAAACATTCAAACCCAGAAAAACAGTGCAGGCATCGCAGAGGCCAGATTTGTTTCTAGGGGGGACACATAAACATGACAAACTCGCCTGGGTAGGGCGGCCATTTCCATAACACCCGCAGGGAGGTGAGATCATATATGTTTCCTTTTGTGGATTTTAACATTGTGATGGCTTGATTCAGATATGTTTACAGATATCTGCCCCACCTTTACCCTTTAGCCTTTTACTAGCCTGCCACTGGAAATAATCACAGAAACTAAAGACAGTGATCAAAATCACGCCAATCCAAACCATCAAAGTGCTCAAACCGTCACTAAACATTGTCAGTGGAGAAAATGAATGGGGCCATTATCTCCAAGAACAAGAGAAGGAGTTCCCTAGTGGGTCGGGGGCTGTGATACTTTACAGATGTGTTTGCTTGTTGGTGCGCTGATGTCTGATCTAGTGTTGGATTTTGCGAGTAACCCTGTCAGATGAAGACTGCACCTGAAACTGCAGGTTCCGCCTCATCACAAGGGCATGCAAGCCTGAGGTATGTGTGCGTATTTGTCCATGCACGATGCATGAATGTGTCCCCCCTCCCCGACAACCCAGCACAGGACCCAACAAGCCTGCATTCATTAACCAAACCAATCCTTCAGAAATCCCACTTGATCCTCCGTAAGTCCCCTGCAGCCCCTTTATAAACACTCCAAACACTCCAAGTTTGCCTCATGCTTTTGCCTCATCACGGATCTGCGTTTCCAACCGGCCCGGACAAAAGATGGAGAACCCTCACCGCTCAGTAATGAGAGACAGGCTGATTGAACGGTGAGCCGCCAGCCCTCATCGTCTGAGTCACTGGGTTGTCAGAGATGAGGCAGGATTTTAATAATGCATTTGACAAATAGATATTAATTGCGGTATGTCATAAACATTTACTTTCATAACCCCAATCAACTGATATTAATGTCTTGGACCTACAGCCAACGAACGGGGAAATATTTGGACTAAACCATACACATATGAAAATATGCTGAGCCTATCCACTGTGTTTTGGTGCCATTCATTTATCTTCTCGTTGCTTCACTGTGTCCGATTTTGGAAGACACACAGAGAGGAAGGTCCTGGTGCGTTCAGATGCTCCTTGTAATCTCTAAAATCGATAGTTGAATGGCCATGAAGGTTATTTAAAAGCTTGGGACCACGGCTCCACAGCCTGATCACTACTGCGCTGAAGGTCACAAAGAGCATTCAGAAATGCTTAATTCAGGTCAATAAATGCTTTGTTAGGGTTAGGTGGCCATCCATGTCCAAATGCTTTATCTTATTTAACTATTAGTTAATGTCCATTACTGTGTTAGAAACTATGAATAAGTACCTTGGTTAACGAGAAGACTGTTACTAAGTAATTGCATAACACATTTATTACCTGTTATTTAATGTAAATGTGTATTACTGCATCAACTAATGTTAATTAATGTACTGTTATTGTGAAACATTACCATGTACTCCTTAAAAAACTGATGATGAACAAAGGCAGCCATTAAAGAAAAAGTGGACTTTACAAAATAGGCTAAAACCTTGATTGAAAAAAGATTATGACTAATGGAGCGAAGCCTGCGAGCGAGTTCAGGCAGTCAACTGGCACAGCTTCTTTGGCACAACAACACGTCTCATTCTCATCTACGTACACACCCTCCCGATTTGCTGCTCCACATGCGCGTTGCTCCCCGTACTTTAAGCACCACCACCACCCCAGCACCCATCTGCAGGCTCCAGGGAGGGTTTCAAGGTGTTTTCCCATCACTCTCCCATATTTCTATTGAAACGTCTGTCGGGAGTGATGAGGTCGGAAACTGGACGCCAAACTTAAATAACTGGTGTAATAACAAACATTTCAATACACAAAAATGAGTCTCCTGACTGAACTAATAGTTAGTAGCTGGTTTGTGACATGTTTCTCTAGATCTTTAATCAGTGAGTGTTTGGCAACAATTTTAATTTGGACATTGATCTAAAAGAGACATAGGACGGCTCTAATTCCAGCAGCTCACACATAAATCTTTGAGTGATCAGCAGCCAGGAGGTCCATGCTTTGTGTGACCAGAACCATCTCTTACTCTACGGGAGCTGCTGTTGCGGTTATGATTTAAAAACTTTACAGTTAATCACAAATTATGAACCTTGACTATGTTGTCTCCAGTGCTTTCTCATTCAGCAGACATAGCAGTTCAGCGTCTGTTTGGGGCTGTTTTTTTTGTTTGCCAATGCTTTTATCAGTTCAAATCAGAGAGACGTGTATCCACACAGATTCTGACACAAACACAACAAAGCTCCCACCAACATCTTACTGCCCTGCTCACGTAGCTCCGAGTAAAGCTACTTAGGCAAACACAAATAACAAAACAAACAAGATTGGCTGAAGTCAGGTTACCAGAAAACAATACACGTTTTGAAGAAGGCCAGCCACCGCTGGTCCTGACAGTACAGAGGAGAGAGTCCCTTCTGGGGGAGCTTTGCTCACACTTTACGTCACTATTACTCTGTCTAAAGCGTTTATCACTGTGAAGTCTCGCTTTCTTTGATATTTTTATCATAGACTCTGCAAATGGGAAGCAATCAGCTCACATTGCTCTGTCCAACAGGGACAGGCACCAGCACCTTTATAGCTCAATAACATGTTATATTGCTCGCTTAACAACTCAAGTGTTAAAGTAAAAAGACTAATTTAAAAAAAACAAAAAAAAACATTGCCTTATCCTGTAAAGATTTCAGATCCAGATGATGAGCCGGATTGAAATCAGACCAAAATGTAATTGAATGTTTTGTATTTCCCACCTGTCCTGAAAATGTCATCCTAATGCATCCATAACGTATTGAGGTGTCCTGTTCACAGACAAATAAATAAATGCATACACGTTTAAAAAAAACAGAGCTTCATCCCTTGGCGGAGGTAACAACTATGAAAATAGCTGGTACATAATTTTCTCCTGATCAACTAATGCATTCACGGACAGTGCAGCTCTTGAGGACATGATCTGTGCTTTTGATGTCTTTAATGTGACATGAAGGACATCAATGGCATCAAAGAAGAAAGACTCGAGATGTGTTTAGTTAATTCTGTACGTCAAGATTTTTATTGGCCTGTGGTGCCTTCTTAAAGGTTTGTGCCTCTGGAGGCAAATTGCTTCTTTAAACTTATCATTACCAATAACTGCACAGTGAAATGGCTACAGAAAAACAATGTCCTCTGTATTTATATTAGAGTGACGCTGGCTTTGGTCATTTATTATACGTTACATATGAAGAGCACAGGGACAAGGACTTGATCCACTTCAACCACATTTAATGTGACTTCCGGCATCAAACCAGGTGCAAAACCTCAGAGCGAATGGTGATACATCACCTCGTCACATATAACTCAATCAAACACCACAATGTGTGTGAACTTGCCACAAATTAGGTCGTTCCTGATGTCACTGAAACTGATCAAAAAGCACATAAGCATTAATAAAATTCTGACTTTCAGTAAAAACATTTTACATTCTTTCACTTCTTTCACTCTCATTTCAAAATGAGAAGAAAAAATAAATCTCATCTTACACCAGTTCCCTCTAAACCCAGATAAATGAAGACCTTCACTGTCAGGACTCACATCTGTTATTGCACAAATGTGTCAGAACAGCCAGAGTCCACAGACTTGTAACCCCACTCTGCTAAAGATAAGATACCCTGAGACAGAGGAGGCAAAGAGGGTGAAGAGGAACCGTGATCAAGGTGAACATTCCGCGATGAAGACAGCTGAGTGCTGACATCTGTTCCCCAGTTGGTAAGTTTCTTACATACTTAAAAAAATTTTTGAAACCAACATTGGGTTCTTATTATGTAACTGTGTTTTACTCTGATTTGCTGGTTTGAAATGGGATTCTTGCATTGGTTTAATGCTTTGGATGGTACCCCAGACTGCAAGTAGTAGGTGCAAAGGAGGCCAGAAACAAACGCTTGGGGGGCAGAATGAGTTGAAAGCATGTCTGTTTCCACTTTAATGGGACCGATATGTGAGTGGTATGTATCTTTTCTCTTGGCAACAAAGCAAATAATCTTATTTGTCGAGCCATTCCTTCAATGTTCATGTTTGAGAACTGGAAGATGAGTTTCAGCTGTAGCGTCTCCGAGTCGCAGCGAGGCTTTAATTGGCGACCCTACAGGTTCCCAGTGAGCAGTGTTGCGTTTCAAACACTCAGCAGCCATAAAACGTGTTGTTTCCAGGACTCTGCACTGACAATCTCAAAGAGGGGTCGTAACGCAGGACAGGAGCCCAACTAGTGCACCTGATTTGTGTTCAGAGGAAGATGGTTACTGGAATAGCTCATGCTTCGAGTCGTGTGCATTACTGTCTTTATTTGAAGAGGCCGCAGGGAGGCCGTGACGTGTGCTGGCGCTCCCCCAGAGAGCCGCAATGAAGAACAGACCAGGGTTGGGGGTGGAGTGAAAGTAAAGATGGAGGGAAGGGATCACAGAGAGACTGCACGAGGGAAAATGACTTTTGACACACCTTCACGGTTTCAGTAACATACCCGGACGAGTTGATACTAATATCGGACACAAACGCGAGCACCAGCAGAGCCAGACGCAGATTATGCTCTCCCACATTCGGATGTTCCATCATGGCGATGAAATAAGACAATGAAAACAGTGAGCCAGTGAGAGCGAAATTCCGTTAGATCATGGTCAACTTTGCTCCAGTTGTTGGGCTCGGTGTCAGTTTGGAAGTGCTAGCTTCGAGGAATTTGGAGAACTCAGAGCTCCTGTTCATTTTCAGCGGGTGGATCTGAGTCCAAGGGGGACACTTGCATGTCCCAGCGTCCCATTCAGGCTTGACTTCCTGCCGTCCAAGCGCATCGAGTGTGAAAAGGCCATCTGGAAAGAGAAGAAATGAAGGAATAGGAGCGTGAAAGTTCAGCTTATTCTCATCAATATACACGCAATGCCGAACAATGGAATAGGGAAATGAAGTTCTAATTTATCAGAAATAAAATACAAAGCCATTGAAGAAGTTAGAGGCATGGTGAAGAGACTCTATATGATGAGGACCGGCGGATTGGACAAGGAGGGCATGTCCCAGCAAACTACCTCAAGCTATCGCAGTATAATTGGTCGATGTGTGACTGAAGAAAATCTTAATAAATATGATTGCAATATTCCTGATTTATGTATTTTAAGTGCGCTTAAAATACATACTGCCTTTGGCTGTGTAATCAAATATAAACGTTGTGGGAGGAAGTAAGATTGTACCTTTAGATCCAAAGCTTTTCACATTAAGCATGTCCTGTTAATTATGACATTTTTGGAAATAGGTCTTTCATTTTACTGCGTTTATTTACTTGTTTATTTGTCAGGGACAATGCAATAGCCAAAGTAATAAGTTAAACGTCAAATCACTGATGTGTTGCGTGTAGGGTTTCTAGCCAAAGCTACCCTGCAACCCCTGTCCCTGGTCGGGCTTTTCTGTATAATATAAAACACAATTCAAACATACCATAAAACAATAATGCTAACAACAAAAGTACAAAATGTAATGTAAAATATATAGTACATACATCCCTTAACAAATAAGTGTGTGTTTCCCTGTTCTCTACTGTTGTGTTTTCTCTGTCCTTTTGTGTTTATGTGAAAATATAGATCAGTAATCAGCGGTCACAGTTTTGGTTTTGTTTCAGCCAGAAGCCACAGAAGTGTCGCTTTTGCTGTGAAACATCACTGACCAAAAGTACTTTTACGTTTTGCAGCTCTGCAGGTGGCATTAGTTGTCCCTCTGGTAGCGAATTTACTGCTGTTTAATTTTGCAAAAAAGGGAAAAAGCCCGGCTGGTTCAGGATTATTCCCTCAATATTACCTTATTGCAGTTTTACCAGCCTAAAGATTAATTGCCAGCTCATGGAAAATGGTTAGGAGGCCAAGTTTGGGTAGATGGCATTCTGAATCTTAGTAAAAAAAAATCAGGTTTGTCATCAGGGCTCAACAAATGTTTTTTAGGATATCCCTTTATGGCTTATCTGAAGAGAACAGATTTGAGCCATATAATGGAAAGACTTGAAGACATCCAACTGGCCTTCTGCAGTGCAAGAATCGCAGAGAAAGTTGATGTTCTTTTTTTTTTTTTTTTTTTTTTTTTATTTGTATGCAATGGTCTTAAATACCAATAAAAAAGATTTGGGGGAAAATACATATCCATTTGTTTTTTTTTTTTTTTTTTTTTTTTTTTTTGTTGCATGTGTATGCAATGGTCTTAAATACCAATAAAAAAGATTTGGGGGAAAATACATATCCATTTGAACCAAGCAAGCGAGTTGTGGTTTGTCCTGATTCCTTCCAGTGTCTCAGGAGATGCTTATGCAACTATACTGAGGTCCATTTGTGTTTAACTGAGTTCTGAAACTAAAGGTAACACGTTCCTGGTGATACAGTTGATGGTGTGTGAATAAAGCAGGTACAGAGATTTAAAACTTCTCCACTCCAGTCTATCCTTGAATGTGGAAAAATATCAAAGATCACAGTGGATCAACAAAGGTGCATAAAACTATAAAATAAAGTAGTGCAATTCAAATATTTTGCACCACTTTCTATTGAGTCACGTCATGTGCACTGGTTTCCCATTTACCTTCATAAGAAGACAGGAACTGGTCTGTTTTTCCTGGAAAACCTGACTCCCTGCATCCAATTTTCTCCCTGAAGAGAAAAAATTGGACAGTGACATCCAACTAGCTTGAAGTGTAGTCATTGTGCAAGGGTTGTTGGAAACCCCCTGCACAATGGTCTGGATGGACGGGAGCAGTGCAATACACGCAATATTCACAAATTTATCCAAATATCCAGACCGGATCTCTTGGCAGGCTAATTCTGGGCCGTATGCTTGACACCCCTGCTCTAAAGATACCGACCGGTATTGTAATTTTCTTTGATAGCCGGCCGTGCCTGTGAGTCAGACTGGTGGCAAGGCACAGATGTGGGGAAGGATAAAAGCACAGCATTGCTCTCAAATGGAAGGACTGGAACAGTCACATTCGTGTAACAAGCCTGAAACAGTAACATGATTATAGCAAGTTCAAATTCTTTACCTACATCTTCATATTCCTTGCTAATTGTTAATAATTGCACATGTGTATGTTTTCATATTTTTATTTGAGCACCAAGTTGCTAGCATGTTTAAACTAAAGTGAGCTCGTTGTGTCTCACAGTACTTCAAAATAACTTTTAACTAACAGTGAGATGAAGAAACTTGGACAAAATCAGAGCAGAGTTTAGTTTCTCTTGGGACTGTGTCAGTGCACATGATCGTGTTATTCAAGCAGCCCCTCCTTTCCCAAAAGTGAAAAAAGGGGGATGATTACACAATCAGGAAAAGACAGAAAGGGTGACAGACCCGGGTCAAACATTTCGAGCCTTTATTTAACCTGCTTGGAGCACTGGCGGAGCGGGTGGGGCTTACACCATTAAAACGGCTCAAATATTGTCAAGTCAAGCTGCCAGACACAGAAAAACGTTCAACACAGGATGTCTAATAGTCCTGGCTCTCATGGCATTGTTCTATGTGGCAAATCCCACCCATCTGGCAGAGCCAACACAAATCCCTCAAATTATCGTAAAAATGATTTGGCTCAGTTCCTCGCAGAGAGAACGAGGGATGGAAAAACAGAGGAGTTATCCTCACTTGCACGAGTCTCTGGCTCCCCCAGTGGGGCGGCCGCACTGTCTCCCAGGCGCCCTGCGTTTGTTTGTCGTGTTCTTATCTGGCCCCCATTAAAACATAATGGAGAGCAGATGCCCCGCAGATGGAGGGCTAACACGCATTCACGCACACGTACCGACGCCGCACAGACGCACAGACATCGGCAGCATCCATAGAAGCGGGTCTAATTACATAACAGCCGCCTCGCTCGCTGTGGAACACCGGTGACCTTGCCAGGCTTTCCAATGGCAAGAGATGCTGTGGTGAGAAAAGACACCCCCGCACATAAATATACGAAATGACAACTCCAGGGTACGCTCACACACGCTCTTAACAGAAGGAAGTGCACGCAAGACATTTTGCACAAATATACACAGCGGAGTGATTGGTTGCGAGCAGAGAAGAACAAACACACACAAACTTCATTAGTCACACATTCAGAAGGAGTGATGTAGCGATGGGGAAATGGAATAACGCTTAGCGCAGCGCCTCGGGAGAGCAACGCCTATAAACTGCCGAGAACGACGAGCCAAGAATAGATTGTCAGGGAAAGGAAGGGAAGAGAGAGACGGAGGGGAAAATGTGCAGCGTCACCGGGACCAAACCACCTGTTCACCTGCCAAGAAAAGCAGCCAACACCGAAAACGCAGCAGGGGAAAGAGGAAGAGAGAGAGAGAAATGGACAGCGAGGAATGGAAAGAGAAGCAGATGAGGAGAAACAGAAGCGAAAGGAGGTTAAAAGGGAGGAATGGGGAAGCCAGAGTCAAAGTGATAGTTTGGAGGTCAGGGCTGGAGGGAAAGGCCTCCTGAGGGTGAGGACGCCCGGCGCTGACTGGAGGTGAAGGACCGACGCGGATAAAAACCAGCGTTATTATGAGTACAGCTTGTCCCCTGATGTCATCCTGCTGCTTCTCATGGCCGGGCCTGCAGCCAGTCAGCGGTGATGCGCTCACGCACACGGTGACACACTAACACAAAAACACGTGCACACCGACACTCATAAAGGTGGGAAAAAAATTAAACAAATAATCACTTTTCACAGAACGAAAAGGTGCAAACTGCTGCGCCTCACGGTTTGGACCCCAGTTTCACCATTAATCAGCGATCTGATGATGATAAATGTAAATGCAGGGACAGATGGTCATTTGGAGAGGATGAAAGCCTGATTTCACAACATGTTGTTCCAGCGTGTCACAGGATGCATTGATTATGTTCTCATCTTTTCCAATAAGCATCAGAACATATGAGGGCAAATATCTCTATTACCATCTGTATAATACAAGAGCTGCCACTGAGGGTTATTTTTACTCATTTATCAGAATCAGAATTAGAACGATTTGATTCGTTCCAGTACCTCAGTGCACCAAAACTGTCTGGAAAGAAAAATATGCATCACGAGTAAAGAGAAATAAACAAAGGTGGACTTCCTGCGGCGTTCAGTGGCGCATTTAGGTGGAATGAGTCTATTGCTCCTTGTACTCGCGTGTTGAGCCACGGAACGGACGGGAGATATTGTCCCGAGTCTCCCATAAAGCAGCCAGGGAGTCCAGTTCCGCTCCCACAACCTCACTGTCCTCACGGATCAGTTTGTTGAGTCTGTTGACGTCTGCTCCCCCAGCACACCACAGCAAACAGGATAAACACTGCGGGACGTCCACCTGCATCGCAGTCAGCTTCTCTGCCAGCAGAGCCGCAAATTGAAGGGGGTCAAGTGGTGACTTGAGCGGAGCTACCCCAGGACCTTCATTAAGTGGGAGGTCAACGCCACCGGCTTAAAGACATTAGGACCACTGGGTTGTGCTGTCTTTGCTATAAAGACAAGGCAGGATGTCTTACAAAGTGTAGGGACTTTGTGGAGACTCAGGCCCAGGCAGAAGAACTGGTGGAGCGCCTCAGATAGCTAGGGGGCACAGGCTCTGAGCATCCGGGGGGCTGGCACCATCTGGGCCTGCAGCCTTAGCATTTTAGTCTTTGAGTCACAAATGCGACGCTGAACCATGATTGACATGGGTCATACGATAGCACAGCAACAGGTAAATGACGGCACATTTCAGTCCATCTCACAGTTTATGACGCGCTGTCAGTGGTACATTAGGGCCGACGTTTATTTCTGTTACTGACACACTTTAATTGTTTCGCATTTTTGAGTTGGCTTTAAGTGGTTTAATTTCGTTATCTTGTGTTAGCAGTTGTGAAGCTGCTGCTGCTGGACGGAGATCTCGTCTGCCTGATAGAGAAGACACGTGGAAGCAAAGTGGCCAAAAACAGGAAGTGGCTAATCAGATCATATGTCTGCCACATGATTAAGGGAATTCAGATCTCTCCGTAGACTACATTAATCTGTGGTTGTGGCAATTACACTGATTACGCCGTCCTTGGTCCTAATTTTAGCTGTGAGCTAAGCTTTTCCTGCATTCAATATCAGCTTGGAAGCCATACAATTCAAGATTCAGACAACAGGAAAATTATTTACATGTGACATGTAGATAATGTATTCTTTTTTCCTACCACATCATATCCAAATAGCCAAATTCACAAAAAAACTGTGTGCTCCACTAATGCATAAAGGAAATGTTGGCTGCTGAATAGCAGCGGTTAGAGTTTACAGCTCCTGACATTTACTGTAGCTGAGGGCAAACATGTCTTCACCTGTTACCTTTTTAACACAGGACGGGATTAGTTGGTGTTTAATGAGAAACTGTCAGCAGGTTTATTCTGCCTAACATCACACTGCTGGCTACGAGTCATGTCATGACAGAAGATGTTAGCTGGGCTCTTCAGATAATTATCTATTAATAGCGTGAAATCGCTTTAAGTGAATAATTTCATCTTAGACTTCCTAAACAATGAAGAAATGACTACAGGTGATTGAGAGTGTTTTGCACTTTAGATTTATTACAAAAGGTCGGTTAAAGCAGTTTTATTTGCGGCAGTAGCCTGAGGGCAGCATTTGAACAAGCACACCTGATGGCTTCAGTGCAGAAGTGCATGTTTATCTTACGCAGGCTCGGCCCTCTACTGGACAGTATCGGTACTGCTCATATCATGTTTACGTGTCGGACCACTGAAATCGGCGACGTTATTTCTCATCCATCCCTTCATCCATTATCTGTCACAGGTGGACAGTTCATCACAGGGCGGCTGTATATTCTGTTTTTTAATCCACAAGCATTCGCTGATAACGCCGCTAACTATTTTGTTTTCATATTTTGAAAAAAACTACATTTTTACACCTAAACGTATCATTTGCTTTACGCACATTTACCCTTTATGTGACATACAACAGAATAAAGACTTGTCTTATTGATAAGAAGTGGACACAGTGGTCAAATTGACCTTGAACTTTTTACTCTGACAACCAAAATCTACTCAGTTCATCCTTGATTCCAAGTGTATGTTTATGCCAAATCTGAAGAATTTCTGTCCGTAT
>KV751317.1:5936836-5959811 GCA_001698575.1 Mola mola | reverse complement strand
TATGTTTGGTTGAACTGAAAAATTTAACTGGAGGTGGTTTAACAGATGACTCTCCGGTTGCATCTGCATGACCTCAGCCCAACTCTTTGTTTAATGTGTTATCTAAAGACAGCTATGTAATAAATGTGTACATAGGATATACTGTACGGTGGGAGACCAGGATAGTATGGCCCCTCTCATAAATATTAAGCTTCCTGGGGGACTGAATGTTCTTGTGGCAGAAATGATTGATCGCCACTCCAACGGTCATTATTTTCTCTATGAGTAGCTACAGAGGGGGGACAGGGAATAACTCATGTCTCCAGGAGCCGAGCTATGAATCTGTGTATGGGTACAGTATGTGTTTTTGTGTGTCAGTGTGCCATCTTAATTCCCACTTGATCCTCAGCTGGCTCTTACCCATCAATGAGTTCCCACCTCATACCTGTAGAAGCTGACGCACAAACATTCAGGGCACAGTGAAATGAGTTACTTCTGACCCCAAAAAAATATTAGTAATTGGTAGACCATCAAGTTACACATTGAATTTTTGGGTGAACCGCCCTTTAATGGAACGTAGACAAAAGCAGGATCCTGCCCACGATAAGAGCTCAAAATATCAACATAAAAGCATGTATTTCCGCAGCGCCTGGTGACCGTAACAAACACAAGCTCAATCCTCCCAACACTCCTGAGGCTTAACGGTCGCTCACCTGTCAAAGCTGAATTTGGAGAGTCAAATCCCAGCAAAGCTTGAGCAACATTGTTCACACACACACAGACACACACACACACACACACACACAATGCACATAGCTTGTCACATCACGTTCGCTCATCCAAACTGATTTTACTGGTTACAAACTGACAAACTGACTTCTGGGACACGGTTAGCACAACCACGATGACTCACTCTCCCATAAAAACAACCTGTGTTTTGATTCCCGTGAAATGTATTCAGCCTCAAAAACAACAATCATTCTTCCTTGGCACCCTGTTCAGACTGACATTTCGTTTCGTTGCATTGTCATATTGCCCTCATGATATAAGTGTGCCACAGGTGCGATGAAAACCAGAGTTTATTCAACAGATATAAACTTGAATCCTGCCTCCTCCATACTGTTGTCAGATGCCATTAAATGAACAGTGTTAGCGAAACGCTATCAGCCTATCCTGTCCAGTGGCAAATGAAGGTTATAGGCTGAGGACACAAGTGGTTTTTATACTCATCTAGTAGAAACAGTAAAATGTAAATATAACATAAATGGTATATATGTATGTCTGTTTTTCCTGCATTCAGGCGTGTTTTAACTCACTGTGTATCATCAAAAATTCTTCTCTTTTTGCACCTTCTCCCTCATTGGGGCTGCTTTTCTTTTGCAGGGCAATTCCTGCAGTTGTTCTATTTGCTTTACTGGTACCTGGGGACGGTAAAAGGTGATGGTCCTGTTGTTGTCCTGCAAATGTTGTTGTTGTTTGCTTGGTGCCGAAAATGGAACCTTAATTTTCCTGTGAAAACTTAATTGGTCACGCATCTGTGAGGCACCCTTGATCCTGTACATCGCTGAACACCTCCAGGTCACGTGATCAGGTTCTGATATGATGGGTGTGGTGTATTGATTTACCACATAGTTGTTTAGTTCTTTAGGATCTATGTTTGTCGATCTATGTGGACACAGGCAAGTTCAAGGTGTAGCGCGCATGCACATTGTTCAATGCTAAGGTACAGCTCAGTAAAGTAACTAAGAGCATGTCGGCGTCCCTCTCCTTAATATGCAACAATGGGAGAGGAGGAAACGTTGCGTAGCCTACTGAAAGGAAGATTCACATTCAGAACAAATGCCCCGGTGGACCTGTTGAAACAACTGCTGTTCTCTACAACTGATTCAGCCAATGATGCTAACACTAAGGTTAATCAATCTGCATCAGATGAGGCCTTCAGGGACCGCCAGCCTGACGAGAGGTTCTAACTGTGCTCCGAGATGCTTCGTATGTTCTCAAACTGCACAATATTACTTATTACTTTGGGTATATATTGTCTTGGTAATCAGAGGTATTTTATTTCTGGCTCCTGAAATACGATATAAAGATTATTAATCCAACCGGAGAAATGTATGAATCTACCCCATTGCCCCCTCTGACACGTGTCTAATTTCTTTGTTCCTCAATTTCATATACACTGAACATTATACTAAATAAACAGGGGCACAATGTTCTGAATTTTGTGGAAATAAAAGACAATGTCGATCTATTCATTGATTTCCTCATCTAACAAAATCCTTTAACATTCAAATTTCAATTAAAAGCTTCTCATAGCAAATATTGGTATTTCAGATTAATTTTGATTAATTAATTACAAAGCCTGGAACTAATTCACTTAATTTAACAGCTCTGGAATATAGCTTTATTAAAGTGAGGCTCAGAAGAAAACAATCTAAATTTCTCGTGGTAAAATGTGAGTCTGACAGAAAGTTGTGCAACTACTTTGTTAGTCATCCACATTGCATGTTGTTGATAAATAGCTGTGTCACTACAACGTAATTCAAGGAAATGCCAGCTCAGTCTGTGTTCCAGTCCTCCAGTCTGCCTCTCAGCGATACCATCACATGGGGTTTTTTTCTCTCCAAAGAGCAGGAAGAGCCTCAAATCATTTTGACTGACCGAAAGCGAGAACACGCAGCAGCGACAACATCTCTCTGTGGGTGTAAGAACGCAGAGTCTGGATGGAGGGAAAGCATTGTAGCAAAACGCTGCATTCTTGTTGTTACTCTCCGCTCACTGCATGGCAAGAAACGGGCGCTCCAGCTGTTCCGGTTTCCGCCCTCACCCGTCTGCCCCAGCAAGATGTCTTTCATGCCATTGTGGATGTGGCACTCTGGAAACACAATGAAACAACCCTTCCCCTGGCACCAGCGTTGCATTGTGGGAAATCTGGGGGCCTTTGCATCCACAGCTGAGAATTTACACTTGAGAAAGCAAAGACAAAAGTGCGGTCAGGTAAATACGCACATTCTTGTTTTCACTCTGCCTTCACACCTTTAAACTCCAGAAAGTTAACCTGTTATGTCTTACAGCCTGCCAGCCCAAACCAGTTCATGTTAGCTAGTTAACTTGTGATTGGAAGCTCAGGAACAGCAGAAACAGGCTCCTCAGAAAACAACCTGCTGCAGCTGAATCCAATTTCAGATGGTGTCAATTCCCATGTGGCTTTGCCTCTATAGACGCCCATTTATTGCCTGACACTCCAGAAGACAGCAGTTATTTTATCGCAGTATGACCCTGATGAAATACAAATTACTTCCAGCAGCAAAATGTTCAATAATTCCCAGGGTTGGTTAAAGTGACCACGACAGATTTAACCAGCAGGACACGTGTTGCAGCTGCAGAATTAAGCTGCATTTCTACCAGGCAGTACGGTTCAGTTCAGTTTGAGACGCTTCACAGCAGACTTCGGTTTACTGCAGGCACGTAGCTACAATATGCTCTTTATCTTTAAAAATTTTTATGACCTGCGTCAATTTCTTTTTGTAGCCTGTTTGATGTTTATTTGATGGCAGCTACATCATCTTAGCTAAGAAAAACTATTTATTAGGCCAGCTAATCTCAGGGTGGGCAACCAAACAATTCAAAGTAATAAAAAAGTAAAAGATTAAAACAGATACTGTCAATGACTTGCGATTGAAAACCTTAGCAAGCTAACCTTCCCTCTGAGGAAGAAATGAGCTGGTGCCATATTTTGAAATAAAAAAGTGATCATCTCCAGTGTGTTACATTTACACCCTGAGTTCAACACTTTTGGAAAATGCAAGTATTCACCTTCTGGTTGCACTTTATATCGATAAGATTGACACGCCTGAGAAACAACCCACTTGACTCTGTCCAGCAGGGCCAAAATAATCTAACTGTACGTCTTCATTTTGAATTAACATGTTGCGTATTGTCTGTTTAAACGAAAAAGCAACAAGTTAACCTCAGAGACTACAAGTCAAGGATTAGTCTCTTTAAATGAAAGTGTTGTTTTGATTTTCTAATTCAAACATTAACAAATGTGTGTTTAATTAATTGCTCGAATTTCTATTGGATTGAATTGCAGCGATTTTGAGCTACGCTGCTAGTTTATAAAAACATAGTCATCTTTTCATTGGTCAGACGGCCACTGATCTGCAAGAAATCCAGTATTTGGTCAGATAAACAGTGGATCAAGTGGAAACGAAGAAGGCAGATCCTCCCGATTGGAACGTTTCAATTAGCTGCTTGACACCCAGAGCCTGGAGCCCACGTGCTGAGGCAACACCTGATGAGCGCAGCCCAGCGGGGCTCTGTGAGCTGCACACACATGCAGCTCCTGTCTTTCCTCCTCCTCACAGTGATCCATCTCCTCCACCTGCTCTTCAGCCTCCTCGTCCTCCTCACTGACAGAGATCAGATTACGGGACCATCTGATACTGGTAAACACCGTGCCTGAGAGAGAGCGTGTGTGTGTGTGAGAGGACGTTTAGGAAGAGAAAGATATCACCCTTCTCATCCACCTTTGGGGTTCTCCGTTCTAAGCCCAGCGACACACTCCCATGCGCTAATACTCCTGTTTGCGTTTCAAAATAGATTACAAGCTGTTTTGCTTTCCTCTCCACCTAAATTCAATTTGCAACCGTACACGCCGTCTGCACTGTGTGTTTAACTCCATCATCTGTCAGGTCGCGGTCTGTTCAGCCGTGACATCCACAGCGTGCTGCCCCTGCTGACCCAGCCGGCCAATTACTGTAATCCTATTGAACCAAAACACACCTCAAACCCGCCATTACATGTTACCTGCAGGATCGACAACAAGCAAGGGGGCGGCCTCGCGCTGCATACGGTCATGGGGTGGATCGTTTCTTGGAGAGCTTGATTTTTATTAAAGGTGACGCCTCCCCCATCCGAGGGAAAAACCTTCACCAGGAGCCTCCTCCCCCCTGGAGGCAGAGCCGGAGCTGACGGGACATCACTGTGGTTATGGCAGCTGCTCGCACACACTGGATTTATGTGTACAGGCTAGCCTCATTTAATTTAAGCAGCATGAGGATGGAGGACATAAATCAAAAACACTGCAGTTTCATGAAACTGAGAGCAGAATGTCAATCACAGACTGTCAAAGGGACTTCCTGAGCTTTTCTTCATGTTCACTAGACTAACATTCAATAGCCCTTATGCTTCTGGTGGGGTTTTAAAATGTGAGGTTTGAACAGAGAATGAATTTAAATTTCCTCTCTTTGGGTTTAGTTAAATTTTCTTTGTTTTTTGAGTCGAGTGGGTATGCGACTAAAATAGGTGTAGGTCCATCTGTACGTCCTTTCCATTCTTGTAAACACGATATCTCAAGAACACTTTGAGGGATATTCTTCAAACTTTTCAGACATGTCCACTCTGACTCAAAGATGAACTGATTTGATTTTGGAGGTCATAGGTCAAAGGTCAAGGTCACCGTGACCTTACATATTGTGAGTTGGAGTACAGTGGGCTTTCTTGCCAGTGTGAAAGGGGCATCAGAAACAACGACCTGGTTTGTACCTTCCAAGTTCCCAAACAGGCTCTTGTGTTATAGATTCAGCCAAACCTTTTGCTGAACTACACCTACTACTTATATAACTCAGTACTCTGTATCTCTATTTACTTGTGTTTGTTTTATACCACAAATAATCCGAATTAAACAAAAAATAAATAAAAAGCACACACACTTTCAGTAAAGCTCTGAAAATAATACGCAATAACCGATCACACCACCACAAAAATCACCCCAGCCCGTGTTCTTGACCGGATTTGCATGATTTTGCAAGGCGCTATCATATGGCTATCATATGTGTCCACATCAATCTTTTTTTATTCCAATTTTTCAAAAAACTACAGGTATAGTGTTGCCAAAGTGCAATAGATTCACACTCCACTACCTTTTTTTTTTTTTCCAAGACTGGAAATATCAAAGTTGTAAAAAGTACCCAAACTCATCCTTTAGTATAATTATGTGGCAATAAATATATACGTAAATGTCAAACTGTAAAGTAATAGTAAATATACATATATTGTATATACAGTATATATATATATGCATGGATGAACTGTATATACTATAATACTTTAGGTTGAATGTTTATCATTTTGGCTTAAATCAGATCCAGCATTCAACATTTTTCTGATTATGATAAGTCTCAAAAAATACACTGATGCAGCATGTAATCTGCAAAGCATTCAGGAACTAAAGTCATGACATAACTGTGTAATAAAAGCTCAATATTTGCCCCCAAAATGTAAGAGGGTGAAAGAATAAAGAAGCAGAAAATACTCACCTAAATTTTTACTTAAATGTAGTGATTAAATGTACTTAGTGAGATTCCATCACTGGTAAATAAACTATTTGCAGTCTCTAGAATCTGGTTGAAATTCATGTTGAGTTTATAAAAAGCAAATTTAAGACCCAGTCACAAACACATCAAGGCCGATGTAAAACAATGAAAGGCGAAAACATGACAAAGCCGCAGGTCCTAAACTGGGCTGACATGTGCTGCCTCCGCAAAAGCTGCAGGAAATGAAAGCTAGCATGTCTATATTTAAACACAGCCTAAGTCTATAAAAAAAAATGTTCTCTTCCCATTAGTGAGTTTGCAGGTCCTGTGGGTTATGGGTCAATTTCCAGCCATCTTCAACAGGGAGAGTGAACAGTGTGGGTCAGTTCATGTGGTCCATCTTGGCTGCAGCAGAGTTCAGGCGATGCGGTCATGGAAACACAAATTAGCACAGCATGGCTTGAGTCAGCAGAGCCAGTGGAAAAGCCCCAAGGTGACCAAGCAGCATTTCAGAATTTTATTATCAACACATAATGTGTGCAACAGTCCACATTTCACCTTTTGTTTTCGGCTCGCTGTCACTTAAAGACAAACATTTTTTAGTTTGAGAGAGAAAAAAGAGAGATGGGAGTTTATGTCTCTTAGAAATGGCCCCTAATTACTGACAGCAATACTTGCATTCAGCCTAAAACAGGTGTAGCACTATTTGAAGTCCAGGAGTAAAGAACACATTGCAATACTTGAATTTAGATGTGGAAATTTTGCATATTACGTGCTGAAGTCAAGCACTATTTCCAAAATCAATGCACGTCCCATGTCAGTCAGTCTTTCACATTTATTTCAGCCACATAGAGAAGTGATGCTAATGACCGAGTATTAGGGCAATTTATAAGAATAAAGTCAAAATATTGGAATAAAGTCGTGATTTAAGTCAGTTAGTTTAGAGAACAAACACCATAATGAGGGTGGTGGAGAACTTTGTGAAGTTGTACCTCAGTAGAGGATTCACAGGGGACCGTGGAAATTCTTAAAGTCCACCTGAAATGAAAAATTGTAACTTTGACCCGTTTAGATCACATCCTCACTCACACTGTTGCCTATTGAAGGGTGCGTGCCAAAAAATGACCCAAAAAAACCAAAACACTTTTTTTTTTGCATTTTTAAATTGAAAATACTATATTGTTTTCTTCCGGTAAAACCACACACCACATGAAATTGCATGAACAGGTCAATTCCAATCAATAATGTCATGGCATCCAGCTGTCAATCAATCTTCAACGTTAAGCGGAGTTCAGCAGAGCTTTGACCGTTGCTGTAGTTACCAGATGGTCAGATTCTGAATCTTGCGATAGGTTCAAGTGGGAAATATATCCTAACTCAGCAGTTAGATACTCTCCAACGTCCGTTTCACGTGGATAGCACTACATTGTCATCAGTATCCGGACTTTGTAAAGAATTTGCAATAAATTCTGATTATTCCCAAGAAAGAACTTCACAGATGTGGAGGAAATTGGCTCTTTTTTGGACGGCGGTCGTGAGAGATGGAGGCTGCCCAAGGACCTGCCTATTTTATGTTCTGCATAAAACCTCGTAAAGTTCCGACTTTATTATCACAAAATTGCGACTTTTTTTTCATATCATTGCTACTTTTAGCTCATAGATTTACAACTTTTTCTATTAAATTTAGGCAATATGGCCCTAAAACTCTGTCATAGGTGCTCTAATGTACGCTGAGAGGCCAGGTTGAGGTTGAGACTACAACTGTGGTACTTGCATCGTCTGTGACTAAAGCACCTTTCTCCCATTGGTTGCGACATTGCAAAGTAACAGGGCAATGTTTGACCCTTTGTGAAACTCGTGCATGACTCTGGTTTGGTGGACTTGGGAGGACTATCGGTAAAAGCAGCCCGTAAAAAATCGCAATACTTACCCAAATTTCTTTCCCACCTCTGCTAGCCAAGGCTAAAAACATAAACAATAAATAATGTTTGTTTTTTTCAATGGTGCCAACATACTGTATGATCCAGTTCCATTTCATTTTTCTTTCATGTTCACTGCAGTTGGCATTCACATTTTTATATAACATTTATATATAACTCAAAGAGCACTGAGGGCAGGGCCAGATTTATTATAACGTTTTTGTTAGAAATTAAAATGACATAAATTACAGCCAGAATACAAATAAGGAAAGAAAGACAGTGTGTTTCGGTTCGGTTAAAACAAACGGAAACAGATGAAGAGCTATGTTTTTTAACACCGATTTGAATTCACCAAAGGACATGAAAGTATAAATTGGAAGGCAGAAAACTCTTTGTAAAGAACTCCACATAGTTGAGGCATAGAAGCTAAAAGCAGATCTGCCAAGCTCAGTCCTAAGCTGAAAGCCTGTCATTCAATTTTAGACCATGTACTGTAGTTTCTGCTGGACTGTGAGCCCTGATGGCACCTAAAAACCTCCCCTGAGCCCAGGCCCGTTTTAAGCCCACCCGACCCACGCAGAGCACCCTGGGGGCCCCGTTTGGACGTGTTCACCGGGTAGTTAAACATGTGCTGAGTGCGAACAGACAGGCCGCATACCAGTGTCACAGGCCGGTTTGTACAAAACCTGTGATCGCCTGCTGCAGCGCTGGGACTCTCATCTGCCGCTACAAGAGTGCTGAGAGATGGACAGATTGGAAGACGGAGGCCTGGATTCCTCGAACACGATCACACACACCTGAGAGCCCCCTGCAGGCATGGTAGAAAGACATGGACGCGGATTAGATCCCTAATCTGCTCGCACGCACACAGAGTCCATGAGAAGGACCCAGACCTTTACTGGTACACTTTATCTCATTCTGCCGGGACACAGCAGGTCACTGCAGGTAAGCTGTGACGTCGCACACAGGTGTATGACTCTTGTGCACCTGCTCCGGGATCATCCATTCCGGTCTTCTTTCCAAGCAAATACTTCAAAACCAGGTTCGTTTGATATGTTGCCATCCAGGAGGTCTTTGCATCTGCCTCTACTGGGAGGCTGGTGGGGAGAGGTATAAACACACAAGAGCACATGGACTCAGGCAGCAGGCATCGCCTTGTAGGCATTTCTGTGGGCAGCCTGGGCTCTTTAGTGGTTAAGGCAGACGCAGACACAGTCAGAATCCGAGCGGCATGAAAATCTGAGGCCCTCATTAGCACAGATGATTCAGCCCCTTTTCACAAGGCCGTGCTCTGCGTGTGTATGTGTGTGTGGGGGGTTAAAACTGTCATCCAGTTTGAACCGTCTGTATTTAGTTTGATACCAAGAACAACAGAACTGCTCACATTCGCTCTAAATTCACTGGAACATAAACAGATGAGAGATTTATGCGCAGCTACTGAGGCTTTTGAGGTCAGAAGTCTGCGAGGAGGGCTGCAGGTGTGTGTGTGTGTGTGATCACAGAGGTGTGTTTTACTGGTGGCAGGGGGTCAAAGGTCAGCACAGCAACTGCCACACGACACCAGCAGAGAGCTGTTGACAATGGCAGACTGACAGCGATGTAAAGACTAACAGGAAATTAACTGCTTTCTAAATAAACTGTCAAAATGAAACTGAAGCCCTCTTAATCAACTGCGCTCTGAATAATTATGTGTTTTAAAGGAATTTTAGGAGATATTGAGGTATTCGGCAGTTTAAACGAGGTATAAACCGGAGACAAAATAAGCATTTAAACTCATTTCTCTATGTTTACATTAAAGGGACCATTTTAGGTCACGCCTTAAAGCTGTTAGAGGGCAGCATACCAATGAGTAATTTTCTATCTAAGACACTACAAAGTTGTATTGAACAGTAGATGACTGACGTTTACTTTGTCCGTAGTCTCAGCATCACAAACCACTGTTATTGCACTTCATGTCCACCAGCAATGTATGATAAGAGGGACACAACTGTCCAAAACTAGAGTAGTTAATGATTACTGAAAAAGGTTATGTTTTCACCCACTTTTTTCGCTTGGTTAGTTTGTTAGTTTGCAAGCAAAATTAGACAAAAACTACTTGGTGGATATTGATGAAACTTTCAGGTGTGTCTTGGCCCAACTTAGAGAGGATTAGTTTTTGGTTGCCAAAGGTTAAGGTCAAAAAGCATGTTTTATTAGTGTTTTATCATCACTCCAGGAAGAATTGATATAGAGAGATCGAATTGTCATTGTGTAGCTGGCAGCACTGGCTACAGATAATTAAGTTTGGGGCTTTCGAGGTCAAAGGTCAAGGTCAATGACAGGACAAAGGGGAACCTTTTTTTTACCATTTCCTCTGAATGAAGTGGCATATGAAAAGTCCAGCTGGTGTCATTTTGTTGCTGACAGCACTGGCTACAGATGATTAAGTTTTGGGCTTTCAAGGTCAAAGTTCAAGGTCACTGACATCTAAGAATCCCATTTTTTTGTCCATTTCCCCTTAATGAAATGACATGACAAGAGGTCCAACTGGTGGCATTTGGCACTGGCGACAGATGATTAACTTCTGGCCTTTCTAGGTCAAGGGTCACCGAAATGTTAAACACAATTATATTGGACAGATCTCCGGAAGGAATTACCATAGAGAGGTCCAACTGGTGTCATTTTGTAGCTAATCCCAGGGTCCATCACATAGCTAGAACCAGCTGGCTCTATAGTTCATGTGTCATCTGTCAGGTGGCGCCAACATGTGCTCTTTTTCAAAAAAAAAAAAGACATTGAATGAAAGGTTAGGATTTATTGCTGGGGAGCATCATGTGTTTGGGAATTTAGCTGCGTTTTAAAAACTGTGTTTAAAATGAATTCTGAGTAAATTTTACTGCATTACATTATGGCAATTATGTTAAATTAACAATTTGGTGTTCCATTGAATTTCACGCCAACAACAATACTGGAACGTCACGCCAACAAGCCTTTACATCCAAACTGATGATAAACTGCACTTGTCTTGTCATAACCATAAACAAAACCATCTGTTCACATTGCAGGAAGTCCAACAAGCAATGTACACAAATGCAATGACTGCCATCATGTTCTAAAGAATGCTGCTCAGTTTTACACTCTGCATAATATGAACTCACCATACTACATTAATAGCGGATGTACTTCCTGTCAAATTTAGAATTTACAGCTGAGAATCCACCGTGAGCATTTTAGCTTTTAGCATTTTGCCAAACAGACTCATAACATCAGGGCATGTTTGATATGTGCCGTGTCGTGTGCCGACTGGATCGTGCATTAAATCAGTGATTGACTGAGGTAGATGCGGCCACTTACAATAATATAATAATAAACTCAACCCTATAATTATAGCATCCTTGTTGTTTTCACTCAGTGACAGAAATACCTTGAAATGTAGTGAAGTACAAAACCTGCAACCACACAACAGAACAATTTGCATTACAGTAGCGTGACAACATAAATTGCCTTACTTCCACCCTTCCTTCCATTATTATTTCCACATCCATTTTTGATCCAATCGCTAATAATGACACTGCACCCCCCCTAAGAATCTGGCTTTTTAGCAGCTAAGTGCTCCAATAGGGTCACCACCAAGCCACTAAAGTTGTGTGCTTGCTGTTTGCTGCTGGGCAGGCAGTGTTGTATGTCATTGGTTTATTTGAATTTCTCACTGCCTTCTGCTGCTGGAAACCAGGATGATGTGAGCGGTGAGATTAAATCAAATTGCAGGGCTGCAAAAACCAAAATAATAAGATGAAAGATGTTAGAAAGTGCCAGCTGAGACGAACACTACAATCAAGGTTATGCTCCTCTGTGTTTGCCTCTAAAACCAACACCTTTCACACTGCACCATTCATTTGATCCTTTCTTCGCTAGCACAGACCACACCACTACGATATACAATTTAAAGGTTTAATGAAAATTAGGAGGGCATTTGATGTTGGGGATGGTTCAGTGGATGGCGACTGAAGGCGTGAAGCTGGCAGGGGAGGATGTAGTTAAGACCGGATGGAGGTTTCATTGCACCTGAACTGCTTACGGGCCCAGGCAGTTCCAAGAAATGGATGAAGGGAAGATGTGGAGCAGACGAAGGGATGTAAGTAGGAATGAGCACAGGTAAGGAGGAGAAAATGGGTCACAGTAAGGGAGGGGGTGAGTCAAAAAATCTGAGACAAATGGAGGACGACAGCCCGGCTCCTGATTCATTAACTTCATTTAATGTGCTTAGGTTGATCAATCTTGTCCTTTGAAACAGCTGATGACATGAGACTCAACCTAATATTTAGGATATTTTCAAGTGTTCAATATTTGGTGTATTTATGGACTTGGCCTTATCAAGGTTTCGTATTTTTCCCTCTCCAGTTTTTTTCTTTAAAGCTTTTCCTCGCCCAGTTCAAGGTTCTAAGTCCAGAGCATGCCAAATATCCACATTTTGGAAATTAATTTGTGATTTTGGGCAATAAAAATGAAATTCGACTTGATTTGATCCTTGTTTCAACATCTGCAAACGATTCTGCAACTACAATGAATATACGGCTATTGTCAAGATGCAGAGTCAACATTACTCTGTAGACCTGTTTCCAAAAGAGCTGGTATGCTGTCTAAAATGTAGATGTGAAAACAGAATGTGATGATGTGCGAAGCATTGAAATCTCTTATTTAACTGAAAAGAGCACAAAGCCAACCAATCCAAGGTAGACACAGAGACCTTTCACTGTTTTATGGAAATTGTATCCTCATTTGGGATTTCTGAGGTCACCTGGCAACAGGTTAGTAACACTGTAACATTGGTATGAAATGAGCATTACAGAGAGGCTGAGTCCTAAAGATGAGGAGGAGTTCGCCGTACTGTGAAAGACTGCACTGGCAACTGCACTGCAACTGTTTAAGATAAATGTTTCTCCTTGTGTAATTTGAAAAGAATTCAGGGATTTCATTGTGTGCAGTATATAACGAAATAAAAGACGCAGAGAATCTGAAGAAATCTCTGAAACACTAAAGACATTGAACATTGACTCTGTAGTGGACATTGACACTGAGTGGGCAAGTAACACAGCTAATGGCGACGGTGCCTCGCTGGCCCCTTCCTCTCCAGGCCATCTTCCTGCAGACAGCAAACAACAAACTGCTTGTACTTCTTTTTTGTCGCTTTTTACTAGGATGACTCTTCTTTGTTTTGATTGTATTCCAATGTCACCCCAGTATACAAACCCAAAATGTGTTTTCAGGCCTTTTTGTCCTTTCCTCGGCTACCATAGTAACATGGCGGCGTAAGATGACGCTCTCAGTGGAAGGGAGACCCGCTCCCATGTGACTATAAATTGATTTTTTTTAAGTTTGCTTTTTGATTTAAGGTGAATAAACACTAATTTTAATATAGTTATGAAGATTATATTTTATGGTTGTAACTACATAATCTTAAATTTAAGATGGACTGAATTGATGAGGAAAAAGAAGAATTCATTAAATCAAAAGAAAAGATAATGTTACAGAGGAGTAAAACTGAACCTGTCCCAACTTTTTGAAACCTGTGGCTGCCATCAAATTTTCTCAGTTTCAACATCTGATATGTCGTTTATGTCGCAAATCATCACACAGCGTCCCAACCTGGTTTGAAACCAAGTTGTATCCGGCCATGCATATATGACGGCCTTTTTTCCTTGACATTGTGAGCGTAACTTCAAAGGAAGATCCGTCTCGAACATGTGTCTGCCGGTGCGGACTGAAGCTTGACTTATTGGAAAAGGAACCAGCCTTTAATTAATGCACAGGAGGAATGATGACCTGCTGCCTGGGGTAACCTGAAGCCACCTCCACTCACACCACCTGAAGCACTGTGGGATATTGGAACAGCTGCCCCAGCCTCCCCTCCACCTAACCTCATTAAAAGTCATGCTACTGGAGGAAACACCCACTTCCTCCACATTCCTCAAGGATTTTCCATACAGAGAGTAGTAAACACACTTGTGAACAAAGAGCGGGGGAGACAAGTTAATGTTATTTCCTTCATGTAGTAAATCAAACTAAAGGGCGACGGGGAGAAGGGAGGGATTTCTTTTGAAGGTCCGTGGAGGTGTTTACCGTCAGCAGAAATAGTAGAGGGAACAAAGGCCCGGGCAGAGGAGGTCTGCATCACCTTCTTCATCATCCCACCAGCCATCCGCAGCTCCCACGCACACGAACACACACACTGCGCCCAGCGCCGCATGCCGGGAGGAAGGCTTCCTTATCAGCTCTCAGCATGAGAACCTCAGTGGTGTTCACTGACTCGTGTCGGAACCTCGGCCTGAACTTGACGCAGAGGGACTGCTTGTGTTTGTGTGTCTGTGTGAGGACAGACAGGAAGACAAAGAGTCTGTTATGGTAGCTGACAGTCTGTTAGCCCAGAAAACAGATTGCTAAAGGGAAAAGAATCGGCGGACAGGGGAAGGGAAGGAAAACCATACACTTAGTATTTCACCTGTCAGAGCAGGTGAGTCAGTTTGCCAGCACCAGAGAGGTCCCAATGGCACACTGCTGTTCACTTTTTAAAAGTGCTGATTTGTGCTGCTGTCAGACGTTTCCTGTTGGCACAAAACCTTGGCCCACACTTAAAGTCTGCTTCCCTCTTTAAAGGTCACTTGACTCAGCATTGACAGTCTAAGACAGGGTGTGAATTCAACAACCGCCTAGCGTCCAGAAGTCAGTAAACATCCCCGTCCAACCCTTTGCCCGCCGAGCTACAGTAAATATTGGCTGATCTTTTGCACTCACTGTCAATTATGATCCAGTGTCACGGTGGTCAGCGTGGGATGTATGAATATCTCAATAACTCATCTTCTTTCTTGTTATGGAGCGAGGGCCAACAAACTGAGTCCTGACCTGCTGCTTGATCTGACGAAGCCTTTTTTTTTTTTTTTTTGCTCAATCCCTCTGGCAGAGGCACGCCTGTAGCTGTGGATCTTGCCCCAGCTTGCACACAGGAATGTACTATTGAGAAAGCAGTGCACCACAAACCCTTCCAGCCATTCCAACCCGTAATCAGATCCAGCCCATCGTCCCCCATCCTGTCTCCAATCTCTTTCTCTCTCCCTCGATTTTTCTCTCACTTCAAATCCGTCTCTCCGTTGAGCACACACACACGCACAAAAGAACGTAAACTCCCACATAAGCACTGAGACACCCGGGCAGAAACGTAGACCCCAATTTGTAGCTCTGCAAGCATGCGGAAACAAACTCTAATGTACTTGTACATACTGAGAGACGACAGGAGAAGAACGTAGCAACCACACTATCTCTCCGTGCGCTGATGTACTCTCTGTGCTGTTCACTGGCCCTCTGTTGTCAGGATTGCACTGCACTCATTGGACGGTTGTAGTTAGAGAGCTGCAACGTCTTGTAAGCTTTATTGTAATGTTTAGTTTGCATCCCTAATGTTTAGTTTGCATTTCCTTGATGCAAACTAAACAAATATAGTTCGTAGAGTGAGAAATGTAGCCCACCAACTAGCAAACCTGCTAAGTATCAGTTAGTAAGTTTGTCAAATAGCAGGTTTGTTAGCACAAAGGACAAAAAGTTGGCCCAGTTTTTTCAAGGAATGTGTTTGCATTATGACTGTCTGAAAACCATCCCTCTTTCATGGATCTTTGTTCTGTGTGCTCTGAACTCCTACCCAGCACTTTATAGGACACCAGGTTAGGGCGTACTCACACTAGGCCATCTGTACCGTGTCCAAGAACGTTTGATGAACTAAGTCCAGTTTGTTTGACTAGTGCGAGCACTCTTTGCCTTGATCAAACATCGTACGCTCCTTGGGAGAGGTGTGCTTCGGCAGAGTACACTTGCTCACGCATGAGCGCAAGCACGGTTGCGCAACGTTGACATGGTGCTTATCAACATTACCATTTCCTCTTGACCTGCAGCACGATTAACCGTCTTGTTACCGTCCGTGGTGGATAAATCCGGGAATGTAAGCGTAAAAGCGTCAAATAAGCCACAGATTCAGTAAAGTTGCATTACTGTTCTCTGTGCTGTCCTCCATTATGCTGGTATCTTGCTTCCTGCAAACCAAAGGACATGACATGAAGATGTAAAGTCATGCATGTGTCACATTACAATATGATGACATACTGTATGTAGAGCTGGGAACCGTGCTTAGGTCTGGTTGGAAGCAATGTGAGTGCAGGCCAGCAGGGTACTGGACACGGTCTGATTTAATGTTTAGTTTGCTTACTCCGACTAACCATGTTTACCATTTCATCACTGGAGTGTGAATCCTTCCAAGTATCGGTTAGCTCAGTGGCTAAACGGACGATAAGTTGACACAGGGTTTTTTAAAGATGTACTGTATTCAGTGCAGAGGCAACATCAGCTAATAAGATAACTTAGCTTCCTCCATCTCTCTCCAGGACTGCTAACTGGTGCATCAATGTTGGGAAAAGTTGGGAAAAGTACATGGACTCAATCCTCTCATCACAAAATTGCATTATTTAATTGCTGGTGAGAGCCTGTACAGTTCAAACATAGGCTGGAGTGGGCAGTACTTTCTGTATATTTTGAATGTCTAATGTGATTCAGACCTTTTGCTCAAGCTTTTCATGAAGGTTTCAGTTTACTTTCCCAGTTTTATTGTTTGGAGAATGTTTCGCTCTGTTTTGACAGAGATAAAGTTCAGGTTTTGGCTGTATGTCCACTTCTACCTAATGGTGTTCTCATACTGAGCAATCTGTTCCCTCTGTCTCCTCTAACCGTCAAATCTCCTCATCTCTTTCCACCTGACTGGCTGTGACTGCTGCTGATCCTCCCCCCATCATTTCCTCCTCTCCAGACCTTCTGCTCTGTCTTTCTGCCTCTTCACTCAGGCAGGAATGGGGAATATTTCTTTAAGCTCTCTTTTCTCTCTTCCTCTTTCAGGAAACTGACTGCCGGGCTATTTTCTTCTCTTTTTTTTCTTCTCTGCTGGCTTTCAATAAATTCTTGGATCCTGTGCCTTTCTGAGAAGCCACAGCTCCGATTACACAAAATGAAGCACCGCACAACCCTGGGCAACCGAAAGGTGTTTTCAATAATTACTTATTATATGTGTTTGGCAAATCAGAAACATCTGCGGCGAATTTGACTGAAACGGCCCCAGAATAATTCTAAAATAGGACTGACGCACGCAGGCTCTGGTGCGCGCGCACACACCAGAGGGCTACACTGCGCCATTGTCGGTGTGGGTCTATTTGCAGGCTGTTTTTTTAGCTGGCCACAGCTGCGGAAATGAATATCAAATATGGTTCTGCTCCCATAAATCAAAACCGTCTGCTGTGTTCTGACTTTCATCCCCCCCCATTTCAAGTCAATTCGCAGGGCCAGTGTGCATTATTACGCTTACACCCCACGGCTTAACTCTTTCCTCTGAAACAGGCACAGAGAGGCGTTCAGGAGCGGGATGTTGAGAAAGGCAGGGGCGGGGGGTTAAAAGCTTGTTTTGAATGAAACAGGCATTCGAATTATGTATGGTAACAGAAAGGCTGAGAGGCATTCAGCGTTAAAAGGGTGCATGATGATGATAGCTGAAGGACTGACTGGATGTTTTTAGCCCATTATCTTGGTATTCTGTGTCTCCTGTTTAACGTTACAAAGGCATCTTTCTCCTTATGAGAAGAGTTAGTCACACCTATTGAAACGCTGGAGTCATGGTGTCTTGTCTTAAAATTAGAGCTGGCTTGCTTTTAAATACAGAAAAGGTTTAGGGTCAATTCTAGGGGCAAAAAGATGACTAGAGCTGGGATACTTTATGCAGGAATGGTTGGTATAAATGGGCTAACAGGTCTGTTAATGCAATAAAAATGAGAAAGCTGTTGTTTAAATAACATAGAACAAGACTGTATTAAGATCTGAAGGAACTTAGCATAGCACAAAAACACAGGATATCTCTGAATGGACTAACTTTTTACAGCCCAAGCACGTTCAATCCTCTTGCATCCATTTTGACTTGACACCTGTAAAGTGAGTTACAGGCGTCAAGTCCCACCGGTGTGATTTGCTGATCATTTGGGCTTGCAGTTGCTGATTTTTGACCACTGCCAGGGTCAGGGTTTGCAAGAGCAGGAAAGTTAAGGAAGTTGAAGGCAATGGCAGCTGTTAGAACAAATACAGTGAATTTTATCATACATTGTTTGAACTCACTGGTCACTCAGTCTGTCAAGCAAGATTTTATTCAAAGATCACTGGACTTCAGTGACGTGGTAATTGACCTGTTTGCATCTCTGTGGATGTGAGTTTCTTTTCAAACAGGGTAGGCCTGACTCTCACATCTTTCCCTCAGTTTTCCCATTTACATACTTCCTGTCTCTCTCTGTAGAATGACAGATGCTTTATTGTGGTAAAATGTTTGAATCAGGGAACGCTGATTGACATGCAGTAGGTTTAAGTAGTTCACCCCTATTAGGAGCCCGCTCTGATGCTACAGGGTGCATGATTGATTGTCCTGTTCTATGATGCAGCACATTATTCAGTCATCCTTGTTTGTTTTGTTTTTGTTGAGATCACATGGGCTCATGTGGAAAGTGAAAAGCTGTCAAATGGTGTTTTTCTGTGTGTCTGTCAGAGAAAGACAGTTTTTTGGCATCAGACACATGGATCTGTAGTGTTGTTGTAGAGTGTTGAGTAAGTGCTGTTTCTGAAACTTTTTGTCTGGGTCTTTAGCCCCGTTTCCACCAAGCGGTACGGCTCAGTTCGGTTCGGTTCGGTACGGTACACATTTTTGGGGGGTTTCCACTGTTAAAAGCTGTGAATGGCAGCCTTAAAAAGTGAACCATACCTACCGGCGGCATGCAGCCTTTTCTAAAACAGAGACTGTCTACTCCATTGTTTCCTTTATTAGGTGTTAGGGTATCCTCCTCGACTTTATTAGAGGGACATACTCTTCCACGTTTCTATGCGGTTAGGCTGCCCCACCCCCCAGGTACTGGTACGGTTGCCAGTGGAAGCACACACCTGTGATGAGCTTCATGTTGCCAAGTGTGCCGCACGGAACTGAACTGAACCGTACTGTGTGGTGGAAACGAGGCTTTTGTGAGCTGCTTTTACTGCAGTATTAATTGTTTAGAAAGCTCAAAATGAATTATCACCAAAATACCACTGCCACACCAAAGCAATTGATTTCATCCCAAAATTATAAAATAACTCAAAATATCTAATGTTTTACTTGGCTAACCATAAAACTGTCACATCGTTTGTGCACATTGATTGTTGATCTGGCCAAGAAGCTTGGCTCCATTTGACAACATACTCAGTGACTGATGAGAATAATCTGTGGCCATTGGGACTGTTTGTCATTTTTAGTCCCTTTAAGACATAATATTAGCCAGCTGGTTGTGCTAACGTTAGCGTGTACTTAGCTGAGGCCCAGCCTGTTCAAAGTAGTCTAGAACTGGGCTTAGTGAGAAGCTGGCTTGTGTTTTGCTTTGCCTCTTCATAGTTCGGGCTTTAATTCATAGAAGACGCCATTGCTAATCATTCTTTGTATGTAAAATAATTATATAACAATGTAAATGCGTGCACATTTGTGTGCGTCCACGCAGGTGAAGGATGGTGTGTCACTAAAAGCGCCGGAGGTCTTGGACTTGGCTTTACTTCTGCTTTTTGGGGGGATTAGAGGGGATCAAACGCTGTGCAAACGTTATCCTAACCTACCGACCGGGCCAAACCAACAGACACACTCCAGATCAAGCTGTGGGACAATAGACCTGGCCATCTGTTGGTTTAACAGGTCTGGGTGCTTGCTAAAGGGGGATTGGGAAGGCCTGCTCTGATGTCCAAAGGCCGGGGCGGGTGAGGGAGGCAAGAGGGAGCGAAACATTGCCACAGGGCGAATGTGTGTGCGACTGTGTGTGCATGTGTGTGTTCAAGCAGGGCAGGGTGGAGAGGGGTCACGCGA
The DNA here is from genome assembly GCA_001698575.1 of Mola mola. NCBI lineage: Eukaryota > Metazoa > Chordata > Actinopteri > Tetraodontiformes > Molidae > Mola > Mola mola. The sequence goes on along the minus strand of KV751317.1, from coordinate 5,939,673 downwards.
GGCCGTGTATGTGAGAGTGTATGTTTGGGACAGTGGAATGTGGAGGAGGAGGAGAGAGGAGACATCCCATTAATACCAGACCTAATCTCTAGCCTGGGCACCGAGTATATACACACACACGCACACACACACACACACTCACACAGGGAGAGTGACAGACAGACAGAAGGAAGAGGGGGGTGGGGTCCATGTTTTCATTCCAAACTGAAATGGAAAGGAAGAGGAAATGTTTTCATTCCATTTGATATGACCAACACCTTCTTTCATTTCAGTCAGAAATGAAAGAAATACCCTTGAATACACATTACCTGAGTGCTTTATGAGGACTCACAAACACTAACACTCGCAGTTGTTTTGCAATTCAGTTAATTGCAATATCATAACTATAGGTTTCCCTGTTTTCCTTCCTTTTGTCTTTGTATGTGTGTGCCCGAATATCCACACCTGTCTAAAGAGAAGCTCTGGGCAATGTACGTAAGAATGTGTACATATCACCAACAGAAACAGTACACACATGCGCACACACCTATGGCCGTCACATTCAGTCATTGCTGAGCGGAGGTTGGCAATCACCACCAGCCTAAACCAGACATTCTGGCCGAGGCCGTTAAGTCCATAACCCTCAGGTGTCAACCATCGGCTGCATATAAATAGAGTCAAAAGTTCACAAGTGAAGCCAATGTGGAAGTGCCTTCAACCTGCATTCTATTGAAATTCCAGCAGAAGGTGCCTCCAAGGTCTGAATGAATGGGATTTGATGCATAAACAACCCCCCTCGGCTGGCTCAAAGTGTGTTCAGGGTCTGAGTCAGTAGTTTAAAGTCTTGGGGAAAAGCAAATGGATGCAAATTTCAAACTTTTGGCCCCATTTAGAATAAAATAGAAGTTGAAGTGGGGTCGTCTGTGGGGCATTTTGATTGACAAGTCACAACTGGTCTGTCAAGCAACCAATTTTATTCAAGAGTCAAGCGCCGGTGTGCAGGTGGGCACAAATATCTGTGGTTTCTCACTCAGGTCAGTCCCTCAGGCCTCCCCTCTTTCGAAACAAACTAACCATCTCGGTGACTTTTACAGACAATCTGGAGGCTTCAAAATGCGTGTTTCAGACGTCACAGAGGTTTTACACTCAGTACCAACACACAGACCCTATTTCCATGCCAAGCCCTGTTTAAGGCAGTAGTGGAAGCCACCCTGGATTGTCTTTATAACCGTAACAGATAGTCCGGCCAATCTCAACACCTGCCTTTCAGGCAGCAAACCTGAGGAGGCCGATTTAAAAGGGCAGTGAGTGAATGTCCACACTGTAATCTCCATTCAGCAAGTTTATTTATTTATTCCTTAGTATAGCAGCAAGAATGAAGCCTGGGTTCATGTGGAGGAAATACACACCAGACAGGCTGTCTGATTTCCATTTGGACTGTCAGTTAAAAATAACACATTTGGTTTTCACCGTCGAGCTGGTTAAGGTCAGGACATCTCACATCATCACACTGTAAAGGTCAAGTCCAACTGAAGATGGTCACCGCCATTGATGAGATTTTCCCACATTCATTCCTATCACTGTTGAACTATAGGGGGCGCAGTGACATACCTTGTGCAATAGTGAAGCAAATGAAGAAGAAGCCTGCAACTGCAGGAGAGATGTGTGTAAGACAGAGGTGAGTTGGGTGTAACAGCTCCTTTTTATTGGAATAAAGTTATATCCAAGTTTGATGAGAGATATAATTTAACAAAAATCAAGGATTTTAATTTCAAAATATCGATTCTCTGCATTTTGAGGAAAATATCTTCTTGTCCTTTGTTACTGTTTAACATACTTCTCACACAAAGCCAAATAAGGAGTGATTAAGTGCAAAAATAGGATTTGTCCAGATGTATTATGGCTTAACAAGGTTTTAAAGGAGGCTTATTTCTCCGAGTTAAATGTTTTAGTGCATATCTCAGAGCGGCTGCTCAAATAAATTCCAGATTGCACCTTTAAACTCTATTGAGTGAAAATGAGTGCTTTGCCTGCACTGTGCTGTTAAGTCTTCATAAATTCCCCCGGAAAGCGTGTTCTTTGCATGCAGCCTAATGCGCATAAGCCCCGAGTCTGGGCAACGTGTGCAAGCAAGTGCCTACTTGTACCCATATACACACGGACACACATTCACACACACACTCACACACACACACACTGAGCTGTACCCCCCTCCCCAAACCTCCAATCCCCAGCTCAGCTTTGCCTTATTAAGATGGGCAGATTTACAGCCAACATTGAGACATAATTGGCGGTTTCACCAAGAGTGATAACGCAGCAGTGTCAGACCAATGCTCTGTAATTAAGCTGGAAATTATTTGATGGTGTGTGTGTGTGTGTGTGTGTGTGTGTGTGTGTGTGTGTGTGTGTGTGTCTGCTGTAGGAAATGAAATGAAGTACCACAGAAATGTTTGCTGCACCTCTCGCTACTTAACGCTGGGAACGGCAACAACAACCCTCCTCAGCACTGGAAGGAGTGATGTCAGCCTCTCCCCTCCCTTCACACACACACCAAACCACCTCCTTGATCGCTCAGATCAGACACTGGCAACGCACAGCAGCCTACCTTAACTAGTCCTCCGACCCTTCCTCGCATCCTCCGCTGAATGGCCACATTCATGGCCCTGTGCGGTGAAACATAAAACAGCATTAATAAACCAGCAAGAGTGTGCTGAGTGACACCTGCACGGCCCTGCCAACATACGCATGAGTCTGCCCCGGCGAGTGTTATCGTAGTCAACCATAAGGAAGGTGTCTAATGTATTTTTTAAAAAAAATCTTGAGGAAAAAAGTCCTAGAGGGTCATGGCTGGGGGGGGG
>KV751317.1:5907849-5928372 GCA_001698575.1 Mola mola | reverse complement strand
CTGTGTCACCTGTCCTCTCATTATATTGTCACTGACATGAAGCCTCATGACATAGGTCATAATGATCACGACAAACCGAAGCTGTTTTACAACATGATGACCCACATACTTCACAGAGAGACAGAATGAGTCCCGAATGGAATGTGTAGCCATACTGTGTAAACCACGCTAACCTCGGATCTAATAATTCTGCACGGGTTGTTCTGACATAACAAAACATACTTTAAAAATGTGCTGTGTTTGTACATCAGGCTGCTGTTAGCACATCATGCACTGTTGAGGAACAAATGTCACAAGGACATTTTTCTGCAGACACAACATGAAAAAGTCATGCTTGAAGATCTATGTCAAGGCTACATGCTAACAGCTTAGCATAGGTGGCCTGTTGGAACGGCTTAATGCACTTCAAACACTTCAATTTGACAAAACATGCAGCCGAAACAATAAAATACTAACAGAAAAACAGATGAAAATGAGTGTGGATATTTTTAGGGGACACTAAAGAGTGCTGGAATGTGTTTATTTAAATGTACATTTTTTTCACTTTATTCTTTATTAGCTGGTGACAGATGTCTGTTGATGACCCAGCTACTGCGTTTTGCTTTTTTATTAGCCTTTCTTTGCATGTTGAAGTATGTGGCGTTACTGTCTGCTAATGTTGTGCTGCATGTTCAGTAGTGTAGCTGTATCTAACAGCCTATTGCCCTAAATTTTCCCCCAAGGACAATAACAATGTATCTAATCTTGTATAATTAGAGATGGTACATTCCATGCAGGCATTTTAGCATAATTACAGCTGCCATTTAAACCAAGAAGTTCAGTTCCACGCTAACACTTAGCATGCTAGCTTTCTGTACCTCGTTGTTTGTCATATTGTCTGAAACAGGTCTTTCTTGAGAATGTTACAATGAGCTTACCTGTATAAATAAAAGTTAAAAAAAATAAAACATTCTTCTAATCTAATTTGCTCCAATGCTGCATTTTAATCTTGTCTGACACGACTGAAGTTCATATTCCTCAACATTTTGACTTCACATTCATCCAAACTTGTAAACAAATGACGTATTCGACTTGGCCGGTTTACGCAGGGAGCCGCGTGACGAGACAAAAAACCAGGGGAGAAACAACAACATTGGCGTGAAAAGACTCCGAACAAATGTTTGGCCTCACAAGTATGGCAAGTATGGCGAGCTGGGCAGCGGTGAGTATGTGAAGAAAAACCTGTCATATTGTGTTATTTTGATTAGATGCGACAGATATGTGTAAGCTTTCCTCGTTGTGCTCTTCAACAAATGCTCTTTGCCACTCTTTGAACCTCAAACCAACACTGTGACAGACACACACATACACACATATCCCAACTTTTTTCTACAATGACCTCATCCACATTGCATCTGGCCTCAAGTGAATATGATGGCGCGAGCTGAGGTCCCTCAGCAGACCCTGTTTTCTACATTAGTCCTTTAATGAGTGTGTGACTGTGGTTTTTTGCTCATCCATGTTGGTTTTAAGACCAGTGTGTGTGTGTGTGTGTGTTCAAGTGCCACATCGCGCGGTAATATCTGTCTTATTATGTATAGACAATCAATAACTCTTGCTCTTAAATGTTCAAAATGGCAGCATATCAGGATAAAAATTACTTCTACACTCTTACGCTCTGACTTCTAACTCTTATATACTATGCCAGTGCAACCAGCAATGTCTATATAATCTGACTTTAATTAAGGAGGCTTGTGTAAAATGTAACCAAATATGCAAGAATCAAGGAAATGTATTTGTCTGACACTGGTTTGCGCATCAAAATTAAATTTGTAGTCGTATTCGTGTTACATAGAGAGCATAAATAGAGGTAATTGAGTTTATAAACATAAATATAGACCGAGGAAATGTATCTTTGCGTTCTTTAAATTGGACTCTGGGTGAATGTAAACAGCAGAGATGGCAGATGATAATGTAAGTCGAGCTCTTCACTTTGAGGGTTCGAGATGAGAGCACATACACAGAACCAAGAGCAATGGGACGAGCACTCTGAAGACCAACTGTTTTCATTCAAACCGCGGCGCACAGCCAGTCAGATTGAAGCTGTCACATGAGGACCGGAGAGGCGGAGACAAGCGCCAACACGTCCAAACAGTGGACAACAGTGACCCCTAGTGGAGATACAGAAAACTGCCACCTCATGTCAACTATTGACAATCATAATTTACACGTTTAAACCTGTGTGAAAAATTAATCTGTGTGCATTCCGGTCATTTACTTAAATTTGGAAGGCTGTGATATTTTTGTCATTCATTTCAAAGACTTTTATATCCTTTAACCGTCTGTCAACTGTCATCGTCGGTATGTCAAATCTAACGGAATCGAGCGTTGAGAGTTGATGATGTCATCACAGCGTGAGATGTCTAATAATATGTGAATATTTACGTAAAACGCTTTTAATTACATATCCCATTGCAACCCGGTGTGTTTACATTTCCCGTGTGATGTTTGTGTGCCCACAATAAATGAAAATAAGGGATTTGTGGAGCTTCGTCCTGTTTAACGGCGCCGGACGTCATATTTAGTTATACGCCACTAAAAGCCGTTTGCAGGCAGGATTTGAAGTATTCGTAGCACAAAATTTAGTTGGACAAATAAAAGACGTGGAGCATCAAAAGGTTGCTCCAGGTGAGGCTCGAACTCACAACCTCGGCATTGCTCTACAGTGTACTGTCTTATAAGTACCGCGCGCTAACCGATTGCGCCACTGGAGCCTATTGCGAAGCGGTGGCGGTTTGCTTTATGAATCCTGGTGTCGCTCGTCGATTGGCCGGAGAGGACCGAGAGTACAGTTTATAGAGCTAAGGAACTGTTCCACACACGGCTGCTCTGTGAGCTGCCCGTTCTCAAACACCGCCCGTCAGCTTTACCGGCGTCGCCATGTTGTTTTTTTAAACAAGCAGTTACGCATTTGGACGAGAGGACAGGATGTCGGAAAAACGACATTCCCACTGGGAAACAGTTTCCCTTGTCGGAAGAAAATATGTCGGAGGCAATTTTGGAGCGCGAGTTGCAGACTTGACGTCATGACGTAGCTGTCGTAGTATTCGAGAGCGTTTATAAAACTTAGGCATTACTCGGTAAAGTACACGCTGTATTTCGAATATGTAAGCACCCTCCCTATACCTTGTTCTTGGGAAATCTCTGCATTAAAATTTAAAATATGGATTTTTTTGGATTATAGGACATGTAGTCTCTGGGCTAAAGACACTTGGTAGGAGGCGGATGGTGACCGTTAAAACTGATCAGCACTACTGCTTGTTGTCCAGAAGAGGGCGACAAAGCACCACCTGAGGATGCCCAGGTGCCCAGGTGATGGAAGACTCCTTTTATTTTGACGTTACCTTATTGTGGCATCATCTTTTCTCATCCTATGTGATGCAGTATTTCCTCACAGGGGGTTAGCTCGTCACACCTGTGCAACCCAATTCCCCGGACAAGATCTTAAATGCTCATGTGATCTCATTTTTTTTGTCATTGCCAAAACAAAACTGTCATCTGTCCCCGTGTCACGCCACCTGAGCTCTTCCCTTCAAATTATCTGCATGTCACACCTAATAGCTCACATCACACATCTTTTCTCTTACGTTGTTTCATCACATTATCTTTCCATTTTTCTAATTTCATGCTTTATTTTTACACATTATTTTTTTCTCCCCTCATTCCATCTCGTCAGAGTTGATTTTTTTGCTCATCTCATCCCATCTCATCAGAGTAAATTATCTGCACTGATTTCATTCTCGTTCTCATTCATCCTGTCTCGTATTATCTCAATTCATCACATCTCTTTGTAAAAGCCGATCTGTGTTATTTGAATTTAGGTCCATTCGCTTTACTAGACTCAACAGAGATGATAAGAGGATAAAAGTTGAACGAAACAACAAGTTTTACAAATTTACCACCAACTTAGTGCTCTTGAGCAAAAGTGCCTTCCAGTTGAACTGCTCATTGTCCTGCAGGTGAGACTGTGGTTGTACTGGGCAGCGTCCAGGTGTGAATGTGAGAAGCTGTGTGATAGTGATCGGGACATTCCTGGTAAATTGAAGCTTTCTTTCGGAGGGCCTTCCCTGAATAAACAAAGTTATTTTTAACAAAAGATGCCAAACAGACACTCAGTCAACCCAGCTCACCGCTGTGTGAATGGACCGACCTTTGTAATCAGCACAACTTTATGGTCAATGACTCCCCTACGGCGAGGCAGTCCCCACTTCCCAGTCCGGGAGCTGTGTTTGCTAGTATCACTGGACTCTGAACTTGAGCTCTGCCATTCATCCAACTGTTTTATTAGACTGCATGAAAAACAAACACAGAGGAGGCAGCACAGGCACGATGTGAGTCCTGACATCTGCTCTCTCATGCATTTATGGGCTCGCCTCATGCTGTGCAGGCTTCTCCGTCTACGGGCTTTTATGTGTCAGTGCTTTATGAGTAAATTCTAGTTAAAATATCGACCAATAACAGTATTTATCATGTGTCATAAATCAATTTGTGGCACTCCAAATGGGGAAATTGAAATAATGGTTAAAAATGATAATAACTGAATATGATTCACCTACTGTAATGATTTTTTCTGATAGTTACGTAGACAATAGACAATATTATGAAGGTGCAAATGCATTGGAAACGAAAGTTAATATAGGCTTAACCTGCACATTTGCACATATATTAATATAATAATATGCAGACTGAACGCAAAAGGACTCAATAATGAATCAGTGACTGAATTTGTTCAACGTTATTTGTAAATTTGTAGATAACATTGAAAACTTTTGATTTTTTTTTTTGTTGTTGTTGTAATTTTCTAGCTACATTTTGATTTATAAAGATTTTAAATCCAAAAACAGAACAATCATATAAAGAATCGAAGCCACTTTCACATATATTTAATATTCTGAAAGTAGAAATGGTATATATTGATTGTAAAACGTATCAAAACTGTTGGCTGGAAAACAATGATCATAAACAATGTGGATACTTGCTATATTAACACAGTCAGCTCTTCCACCTTTCAATAAGAGCTTCTTTTCAGTGTCCCTGACACACCTACCCGCCGTGCTCACAGATAACCTCTAAGTTTATCCCTCAAAATCCATTTATGCACCTAAAAAACTATTCACCCAGCCGCGGTTTCCCAATGTGAGATCGATAGTTTTATTAGTACTGACTCACACACACATTTTTTTCCACCCCTGTGGTAGCCCAGGTTTACTTCCTGGGTCTGACCGCCGGGTCACAACTTCTGCCTGTGACAGATGCATCACTGTCTCACTCTGATAACATGGAGCCGCTTAATGTTTAGCCCGAGACCCACACACACACACGCAGGGAGGCAGAGGGATTATAAGAGTAGAGAGATCCACATGCTGTCCAGGGATGGAGACGGGAGCACTAAAGACGAGGAGAACGCAAGGTAAAAAAAGACGGTTTATTGTTTATTGTGGGTTACTAAATAGGAGGCACTTGTTCTATGGGACTTATCGTCACTGCATCCTAATCTCGGTGGAAGTCAAGTAAGTGATGGAGCTGGACGGGTTTCTATTGTGAGGCACAAGGAGGAATAAACCAGAACAGAAACAGAAATTGCGGGTGAGATGATTTGGCACTGGTGAATAAGTGCATTTTGGGAGCAAGAGTAAAAACATGTTGATGGTAAGATTTTTTAAGTCTGTAACTTGCAAAAATGGGATTTAAGCCAGTTAATCCACATTACAGCGCCTACAATACGCCATATGTCCTGTGGAGGCTTATGTTCTGAAGGTGTTACAATGCGGGGAGGTAAATGTGGAAAAAGAACTCTTTTAAACGCGTGTCACCAGTAAATAATTAGAGTATATAAAGAAATAATTTATATTTAAACATTTACAGTAAATATTTGCTATGTTGTCCTGAAAATGCTGAAATCTAGTGTAAGATATTCATGACCTAATTATTTAGAAGTAAAGGGTTGTTTTCCCATTTATTTAGAAAAAAAAATGGAGGAAAATGAAGTACAGTACAACTGTATAAGAAAAATATTGCAAACACTAGACGGAAGAAATTATCTGTTCACTTAATGTCTCGTTTTAAGACCCAAATGACCCCCCCTGAAGCTGCACAATGCATTCGCCGTGCCAAAAATCAGTATGGTTGGCATTTTCGCAAGATGGCTTCTATTCACGGCCAGGGGAAAACATTTGGAGAACAACTTTGTTAAAAACTGTCCAATATGAATAATCTTGTTATGAATTCATGCATTTATATTTTAATTATAGGTAGGACAGATTTTGCAATCCTGAAGAGGCTATAAAGCTTCTTTTTTTACATATTTCATCCCTTGAAAGAAAATTATGTTCTCAATGAGCTCCGTTCTGGCAAAAATGGTATATTGGGGTAAAATGAGCCAGTGGATAAGTTTGTACATTAGATTACTCAAAAGCAAACGTGTAAACTACTATAATTTATTTCTGGGTCCCTGCAGTGAAAAGAAACTGACTAATTGTTGCCATGGGGACGAATGGTCAGTAAGGTCACATCCTTACAGGTACAAGTAGCTAACTTACCTATGTGGCAGTTACTTAGACATAAATAACAGTTACTTACACATAAGTAACACTTACTTACACGTAAATAACAGAAACTGCAGAAATACTTTTTCAAAAGCATTTTTCAGGGCCCTCTGTCACAGACACATCCTTATTGAGAATGAAAGGAGATATAATCAATTATTTATGATGTATAAATTTAAAACTGTGACATTTGATATGAAATTTAAGAAATTTTGTTTATTTGACGGCAACAATGCACAGCTTCTTGGCTAAATCACAGTTAGCCATAAGCTAACAGGAGACAACGTCTGTCTTGCAGTGCCCCCCATATACTCATACTGGCTTTTGAGCTTTGCACTGTTAAGAATCTGGATGGTCGTTTTCTTCTTTGGCCTGAAGGACACGATGTCCATGTTTTTACTAAAAAGAGATTTAAGGACACTGATGAACTCCGGTCCACAGAGGTCAGAAGACATGTGTGCTTGTGCTTCACATGGTGGAGATAAACTGTGTCTCCTGGCAATAGTTTTGCTGTGTAAAAAATATCTTTGATAAAAATCATGTTGGTTTTTGAGTTTTCTCCACATTCTCTGAATCTTTTGATGATATTAAGGGCCGTGCGGTCCTTCACAAAGTGCTGAACCTCTGCTCATCCTTGCTTGTGAAGGACTGAGCCTTTTGAAGGTGATCCTGTCACCTGTTAATGTGAGCACTGTCCCAGCCAGGTGTTTTTTGAGCTCTCCACAGCTTTCCCAGTCGTTCCAACCTGAAACATGCTGCTTGAATAGAATTCGGAACAAGCATCCTGCACATTCACAAACATCAATGATGATGATGAGATACAACATTAAATCAAATATGCTGTCGTTGTATTGTTGTTGCACTACAGAAAATTATCCCATTCTGTTTTATTCATGTTCCAGCATGCCATTTGATTCTGGAATTGGGCTTATGTGTGTTTCATCATGCAACAGTTTGAATAATCACAATCCGAGGGATAATTCCATTATAAACTGTCTGTAGTGTGTGGCTTGGGCTTCCCCAATCGTTCCAACATTGTCCCTGAGGCTGTGAGCACGTCTCTTCTTTCGGTAGATCCTCTAACACGCGTAGTTTCTCTGTGGCAGGACCAAGTGATCGTGGGAGCGTCTCGGGTCGACCTCTCTCCGCTGTCGTTCGCCTTTACGTGTACGCCCTGCACGGCTGCCTCTGTGAGGTGGCCTTCACCGCTGCCTGGGACTGGTGCAGCACCCGGGACAGCAGGCTGGCAGGTCACAGCAGCCTGTGGGCGCTGCCTATGTACGCCACGGCAATCTACCTCATGGAGAGCCTGAGGGCCCAGCTATTGGCCCGGCACTGCCCACTGCCGGCGCGTCTCACGGCCTACACCGTCTTCATCTACCTGTGGGAGTTCAGCTGGGGGGCGGGGCTCACTCTGCTGGGGGCCTGTCCCTGGGACTACTCGGGTTACAGGTACAACCTGGGCGGGCTGGTGACTCTGGAGTACGCACTGCCCTGGGCGTTGGCGGCGTTTATAGCAGAGCAGCACGTGATCAGGAACACTCTGAGGATGAGACTGCACATCTGAGCCAGCATCAGCAGCTCCAAAGCACCCGCGGACATAACCTCAGGAACAACACCATGTGTTCTGATTTTTGAAAGGTCGATGCGCACTTTTATGTCATTAAATCTTTTTACATTTTAATCTTTGTCTGTTTTCTTTCTCACAGACTGAAATAAGACAGGGATGCACACGTGTCATAAATCTTGTTTTTCAAATGAGTGCTTTTCACAAAAGATGGACTGACCAGATTAAATTTTCCCCCTTATTTCTAGTTTTTGTGTCCTGCTGCAGGTCAAAGTTGTAGCCGGAGTTATATATGAATGGCATTAACAAGCATACCTGTGGATTAACACGCAGTTCTCCATTCAGAGTCACACACAGAGCTTGAAATAGTCTCAAATTAAAGTGGGCATCTGCACTACAGTGAGTCCTGAAGGTGGTCCAAGATAGAAGATATTCAAGCCTTCAACACATTCAATCCCTCCTTTCACAGTATTAACTTCTGCGCCGCCCCTCAGTTGTTTGTCACTCCAACATAATGTAAGAACTGCAGCTCTTAATTTCATAGAGAAAAAAAAAAAAAAAAACCCTCTGCAGCCATGTCTCTTCAGAAACCACGACATCATTTTATCTCAGATATGAATTTATTGGATCTCTCTCATAAGAATATTATGAGAAAGCCACTGCTTGTCGGACCACAGTGGACAAAGGGCTCTGGTTCGACTCTCATTCACCCTCTCACACTCACTCACACACTGACAGCAGATGACCCACGCCACCTCCTGAGGCAGCTCTACAATGATGAGATGTGCACCTTGTTTCACCTTCAGATTCGGTCCGTGTGTGTATCATTTCTGACGATAGACTCTCTACATGTGTAAGTGCGTGTGCGACTGGTCGAGCGATGCTCAGGGTCTCTTCCGCTCAGGATTCTGGACCACAAACAGGGCCACAGTTCCCTCCTCTCTCTGCCACTTGTAGCTAGAAGAAGAAGAAGAAGAAGAAGAAGAAGAAGAAGAAGAAGTTGTGTTAGAGACTATTTGTTTAGGTGGAGGTAAAATAGGAAGTGAACATTTGGGATATTTAGTAAAATGGTAGCCGTTTCTACGGCAATTTTACATTTAATCAAATGCATTTTGCAGATATCAATAACTGCCTTGTGAATATTTAATGCAATTTGACTTGTAGATGTTCAAATCAAAGGTATCTGGTTATTTCTCACCAGTCAAAATGGTAATGCTTCATACCTACATTTAATTTATTATTAGTCGACTTATAGCGCCGGCTTTTAAACTCAGTTTTTTAAGGTGATGTATCCATCGTGTGATTTTGACCAGCTTTATTTCTGATTGATATTATCAACAATTAAATTCTCTTCACTCCTTGTGTTGCAGATAACAGGAAATCAGATCAAATGAGCTCGAGAATTGAAAATTCGGTTCAGTCAAGTCAAAATTAAATTATTTATATGTTTGCATTGAATTTTATGGCTACAATTTCTTTCAGTCAGAATTGAATTTCAGGTGTGTCTGAAAGCAGAAATATCCCAATTTCTTCATCAACATGCAAAAAATCATCTCAAAGTAGCTGCAATTATTTTTCACGAATGTGATTGTAAGTGAAATATAGTTTTTAATTCCTCTTGGTGTCTCATTTTTACTTATTAAAGTCATATTTGTACATTTTGTTGTTTCCACTGGTGACAATTAAGTCCGACACATTGCCATTTTTGGCTTGTGAATTCAATTGTATAGTGAAAACTAAATTTGTACAACAATCATTCAACGACTAGTCAGTTTAATTTTGGATATCAAAAATGTAGCCAAAGTAATTGACTTATAGGTTAGGAATTTAATTTCTGAAAAGTAAATAGTCAAATACATCTTTGTCTTTCTTTTTAGTAAAATAAAAAATAGGAATTAATGGAGAAATATTAATTAAAATATGTGTAAATTCATTTTTGCAAGTCAATTCAAGTTTTACATGTGAAAACATATTTGAAACCAGGCTGATATGAGACAAGAGTATCAACTTGACTTAACCGTCTAAATATGCACCAATATGGACGTCCTACACTGGCAAAATTGTTTTATATTTATCTTAAATTAAGATTAAATTGAAAATGAACGAATGTTTGATAACCCGATGAGGTTTATTGGAGGAGTTTGCCACCGTTGACTCACCGGGTCTGTTCGGGGATCAGTAAGCTGTCTCCTGCCGACAGACTGAAGTCCTGCTTGTCCACCGTCACGCTGGACGAGCCCTCCTGAGCAGGAAAAGAGGAAGAAGAGACATTGAGACACCGGTGGGACTGCAGAAGCCACAGTGCGTATTCAGAGCACCCACCATCTGCCAGATCCACACGTCACTCTGCCGAACGGTGGCGTCTGTGCATCCGGGCCCAAACACCATCGCCTGTCACGGTCACAGCACACATTTCATCACACCTTTGCATCGTCAGCATCACAGCCCTGTAGTTTGTGCCTCGAATAAGGTTTGACATGTGTAGAAGAGGATCAGGGCCAAGTGTGAGACAAAGATTGTTTTCATTAGGCGCTTGGAGAAATTGTCGAAATGTCGAGGAAAAAGACAAAATGTTGAGAATAATGTTGAAAGACGGAATTTTCGAGGTGCAGTAGGAAAAAAAACAACCTTCGTATGTATACCTGGGCCTTATCCTCTTCCATAGATTTGCCCCGGTGTGTTCCTCTCTTTCACAGTTTTGTTTCTCGAGAAGACCTTTCCTTTGGTGAAATAAAGAGTGAACACCGACATATATTGTAGATTCCCATGAGGTAAATTTGTGAATTTCTAGCTGCATAAACACAGGGCTGCCAATAAAGCGTGAACAGGGACAAGGTTTTCTGTCATGCAGACTGTTGGAAGACTCAAGGAGACTGGCCTTAACCACGTTCATCCATATATTCCGTAAGTAATGGTATCCAAATCTCTCAAATAAAATAATCACCAATACCTATTAGCATTGCTTTAATGCACTGTTTTGGATGAAAGACTGCAAATTTCATAGCACATAATGTCAACTATGGCACAGCCGGTGCACCAACGTGTGACCAGAGAAATTTGCCGGTCCAAACTTGGACCTAATGTTGCACCGAATTGCACAGAAAGCAGGATATAAGCAAAGAAAGGTGAAGAAAAGAGGGAAAATGTTGAGGTCTTTACCCCTAAATAATAAGGCAATGACCACATTTTGTCAGCCTGCTCTGAAAGCTGCAGCAGGTTGAAACGGTAAAAAACCCACGTTTGTTTCACCGCAGGAAAAAAAACATTCATTCCTGACGTTCTGTTTTTCCCCGTGCTGTTGCATTTTGTGAAGTTTTAGACCCTCAAGGTTTGGAAAATAGGGCTTAGGTTGAAGAAGTTGAAAGGTAGCAAGAGACACTGTAAGTGGAGAGCTGGGCTGAGAAAAGGGCCACGTGAGCGCCGCTACCTCTGTTTCAAACTGAGCTCCGAACATGTCGACGGGCCCGCCAGCGGCCAGCGTGGGCCTGTGTTTGACCAGCCAGTCTTTGAAGGAGAAAGGTGACATCACGTTCATGGTGCTCATCTGGAACGGGGGCTCTCTGAAGACCTCATCTGCTCATTCACAGATAAGCGACGACACCAGATTTAAAGGTTGGTTACAGCTACAGAACATGCTTCTGAAAACAGTTCATGTTCCCCAACTTCACTGGCTGTGCACGTTTGGTTAGGTCTGTGGTACCCGGTGTGCTAGTGTGACATCTAGTGTCGCGCATTTCATCTTTTAACTAAGTGCATAGAAAGAAGAGACTCACTTGGATCCGGTTTTCCTGTTTTGCATTGCTCTGATGCCATGAACCTGCAAATATGCGAAGCAACAACGACCTCCACTGTAGCAAATAGTCAGGTCTGATGGTGACTGTTGGGTAACAATGATGAGGTCTTACTCTTTGATCACTGGAACCAGCTGAGTTCCGAGATTCTGGCAGTAAAACCATCTCTCGAACAGGATCGCCGTGCCGTTGTCCACGTAGTACCTGAAAGCACCAACACAAGCTAATGTTGAAGTTAAGATGTAACAGCGAATATTATAGTACTTTATGCTGATAAAAAAATCTATAACCTCACACACTTTGAAGACAAATATTCTTTTTAAAACTGCTTTTCTGTATCTTCAGTACTGACCCGCTTGTGTCTTTGAATGTCTTGTCAAAACGACAAAACCTTTTGTATTTATTTTTGCTTTTGACTTTGCAACAACCCACCCAAGGAGATAAGGCGAGCAGAATCTGTGCCATCTTTTTGAGTCACTTTTACAGACTCGCTTCTACGTGATGTCGTCTTTTTATTTCTATTTTATTTCTTATCCTGATTTTTTTACCAGTCTTCCTTTTCTATTCCCCTATATGTCCATTTCCTTTATTGTTCCACAGCCTGCATTCATTTTAATTATCTTTATTTCACCAACTCTATCTGTCATTGTGGTTTCATATGTTTCATTATTTTGCCATTATTTTTTAAGTATAATTACGCTTTAGTTACTGAATACCAAAACTGTCCTTTAACTTTTCTTTTTTTCTTTTTTCGCAGAAGAGAAAAAAGAAAAGGAAGACAAGGAGCGCAGTAGCTGACCTCAAGCAGTCAGTCTCGGTCAGCAGCCGCCTCCTCTCCACCACAATGCCCACAGTGTTGGCCTGTCTCTGGGGAGAGTGTGGGATTCGAGCTGGCAGCAGGAACATCTACAAATGGGCAAAATGTGCTGGTCAACGGTCCGTCTTAGCCTTTCCACGCAGACAGAGTGGAGAGCTGGGAGGTGTGCTCACCCCGCTTTAGGCTTTCCACAAACGGAAGGGTCATGAGACCACATATTATTTCATGTAAATGGGAATCAGTTTCTATTGTAAAGGAATCAACGTAGATCTCTGTGACCAGTCTAATTTTGTTTTTAAAATAAAGTCCCAAACCAAAATTAATTCTAACATACAAACATGAAGAAAAAGAAAAAACAGTGTGTAAACTCACCTCTCCCTCCCTGATGTGCACATTCTTATGTTTGCCATTTACAACCACCTTCAGACACATGTCCCCCTTTACCTGGTAGAACAGCTATTTAAAGCAGAGCGTGAAAGACAAGATGTTGTTAGATTAAAATCAATACCGAAGGGGTCGTACACATGAAAGTCTGTTTACAGATGTTGGCGAGTATTACAGAACATTTTCTAAGTCTTCTCTGTTGTGTAATTTGCAGTCCTTTATTACTGAATTATAATAACGTCTTACTATTTTAAGGGTGTTTAAAAATATAATTTCCACACAAGGGGCCTCCAAACCTCTAGGGGGCAGCAAACCGCCAACTGCTGTCAGTACTGGCCGTCGTATTGATGTAGGACTGTGTAATTGGCTTTGGTTGTATAGCCGCTGTTAGCTTATTTAGCAGAGACACTGGCAGCGCTACAATCCAACGAGACCTGCTTTGAGTCTGACGTTTGGAGCTCAGCCCTGCAGCCGGAACATGGCTGGAAACCAAACTGGGACCGGACACAGCCAGCAGAGGCCCGTTTGATGACAGTACTGAGGCGATTTTACGGCAGTTTGGAGAATTAACACTTCAAGGGCAACAGGAGAGAGAAAGTGGGGACAAAACAGATATAAAGCAAGATATCGGTGAGATAGATTCAGCAATTAGCAGCGTCATAAGAGGGTGAGTATTTTTATATCTTGATCTGTAAACTGAGGGATTTATTATAGGCAAACCAGATACAATTCTGGAAAGACAAATCACGACAGGTTTGGAAAGTGTTTCATTTAGGCCTCCAGCCAGTCTAAGCGTGTTTTTAAAGAGTTTACTTGGGGCGACAAACAAACGCAGTGCAGTAAAAAATTAACTAGCTGCGTAAAGTCAGACAAAATGGAAATAAGAACTTATGAACAGTGCTCAAGTACATAAACTTTGGTCATTCCACCACTTGAGAAGCAAATAGTTGCAGGTGGCCCAAATAATTTTCCAAGGCAACATTACTGGAGTTTGTCCTTGTTAGTAGGAGAGGAGCCACAGTTATTCAGGCAATTTGGCTGAAGGAAATGAAGACAATCTAATAAAGAAACAAAGGCTAACATAATATTGCAAGGATTTAGTAACGTGCAGCTCACTTTCTCTTAAATAAGGCTTATGATGGAAAGACGGCTTTATGCAGAATGAATACTTCTCTCTTACCTCCTCCCCTTCCTCAATATGATAGTCCTTCCTGATATTAGGCCCTCCAACAAACATGATATTCAACTGGGAAAAGTGCCTGAGAAAAAGAGGAAATAAACATGGTCCTGTGCTCACAGTGCCGTTAGCTCTGCAGACTATTAAGAAAGAAGAAGTAACAAATGTGGCTAACATCAAGGTAAAATGACTCACATGAGCTTGTTGCACACTGGTGGTAGAAAAGCATCCTGGTTCTCTGCAATCCACCTTTCGACGTTGATGGGATCATTGTTGCTCATGTCTGGTACCGACAGTACCGAGTGGGCTCCTCGCTGCCTGGTTTGTCGGCTGGTCTGTGAGCTTCGACAGTGTGACTAACAATCAAAGTCCAAAAGAGGGGGAGGGGTTCCACAGGTGAAAGGCCGCCATTATAACAAACAGATGCTGCCCTACAGTCATTCTGTGGAGCAGTGGAATCTTTTAATCGGGGTCAGACTTTGCTCAAGTCTGTTAGGTCTTGGAGGGATGTGAACCTCATTTCACCAGTGGTGGAAAGTTGCTTATGTCACATTTACTCAAGTGCCCTTTTCAATTTTGAAGTACTTGTGCTGTTTATTAGAGGTGGACAGATGTGGCTACTGTAGATCATGGGGTGGTATAACCAAGCCATAACTGGAGTTCAAGAATATGCTGTTGTACTATAGGGAATATAAGTATGTTGAGAAATATGACAGTGAAGGAATCGCATGGTGATCCATTGGTATCTTATTTTACAATTAGAAAAAGCACTCAGAGAGTGCAAGCCTCCACCAACGCAGCTAAATTCCCTATAACCGTGAAGATTCTCAGTCATCCAGGTCATGGAAATTCTAGTAGTTAAATCAGAGTTCTAAATATTTGAATTTGAGCCCATAGTGCATTAAAGTAACTATGCACAGTTCTTCTTCGTGCATAGATAAAGCTCTTATGTTGGTGAAAAATATTTGGAAAATGAAAACATTTCAGCTCAGAAAAATGAATTTTTGGCACTGTTTTCAATTCTACCCACATTTGAGCAATTGCAGTCAATGAGAATCTGCAAAACTTCAACATGAGCGGAGCAATCGATCGCTGCAATAATTAAATCTCTTTGTTGTGTACAATATATGTAACGATAACTGTTTTTTTTCAGGGGGGTTTATGCAAGTTTAAACAGCTGGTTTGTCCTTTTGCAGATCAATAAGGTTGTCTAAATCTGAATCTAAATCATGCCAGCTCAAAGCATTTCACTTCAGCTCAACATCATCACGACACGATGTAGAACGAAGGTTGTAAAGGTCCTCGAAGGTAAAGGCCTGGGTGGTGCACCATGAAAACCATCACAGACATGACTTCAGGTGACTTCAGGCTGCTTGTGAGGTTACTTTTTCACCAGGTGTAACAATCACAGCTCTCCACAAGATGGGGCTGTTTAGAATTTGGACTCTAAAAGATGTGGGTTCTTCAGAGAATCAGAACGCCAAGTTGGACGTTTTGCGACTTAATTGAGGCTTACTTTTTCAACAATGTCAAGCCAACATTCACTTTAGTTGCCAGGAAACTTCATCAAGTCTATCTATCATAGAGAGGCAAAGGTTTACCTGATAACTGGAAAAATATTTAATTTGACTCGCTTTTCTTCATTCTCAAACACGCTAGCCGCATAAGGTTGCTAACAGGAATAGTTTCTATTACGTACGCGGTGCAATGGCTTTCATTTATTTCAAGTAATACATTTGAGACATTAAACTAAAAAAAATAATACTTTTTAGTTGACTGTACTGAATGCTGGGTAAATATTCTTAAGTGAGTCTCATGTTAAATCTTTCTAAATGGAAGAATTATGCCGCCTACAGTCGTGATTTTCCCCCTGCATCAAAGACTAGTAGCAAGGGATAATGGGTAATCCTTCGAGCTGCGGAGGACTTCCTGCAAGGAAATGAGAGCAGATGAGTGCAGAGAGGCATTCAGGGTTCTAAAACATGAACTCTGCTCTGTTTTCTGTCACACTGGCCCATCCAGATTTTAGAACACCAATCATTCATGCAGTCCCTCCTCAGATGGCTTAGAAGCCGTCCTGTCACAAATGCCTTCTGATAGAAGGATTGCCAGACAGGTAGCATTTGCGAGTGTAACACTGTCACATTCCCAGTTGAACGACCCGGCACATTAGCTGGAGTTCTTAGCTCTTTCATGGGCAATCTGGGACAAATTTGGCTGTTGGTTAACAGGGCGATGTTTCACATGTGGAATGGATAACAATCTGTTGATATATATCGTCACTAAAACCCGACTGGATTCATGTGAACAACCTGTAACTGAACCTTATGCTTTGTTTTTGAAACGAGTGAATGGAATAGTGGACAGGACAGTACAGGAGGCATTCAGGTGTACAACTACTGTAACTGCCAGCTGGTTGTTGGTCAGTGTGGGGAGGAGGATGCTGTCATCTCACCTCCTCCTCAGGCCTCCCTCTCCACATTAGACCTCACATTTGTGGTGACGTAGCAGCTCTGGCAGGTAATCTGTCACGCATGTTTTCAGAAATGACTTAATCGTTTATGTTTCTAATTATTTGTGGGCGTTCGTTTTTTTCTGCGTATTTGTATTCAAATAATTCTCCGTTCATGTTTATGTTCAAAGAGTTATAAATATCTTTAGTGGCAGAGCCAGTCCAGTTTATACTTAAGTCCTTAGTTTGTTTGATAAAGTCTCCATACAGGAGTTTATAATAAGGAATGTTGGATGAGGCTCTGCCATATAATTTAGACCAGTGAGAGACGTTTTCTCCCGTCCACCCAACATTTCTATTCAGAGCGTCTGAAACATTTTTCATAAAAGGGATTTTCAATATGAGTCTGAGGTCAGGAGCTCCCAGGCCTCCATTTTGTTTCCTTTTATGCATTAGTGTTCTTTTTGTAACCTCCCTGTTTGTTCCCCAAATAAGCTTAGCACATACTTTATTTAGGGTTGTAATAGTTTTGGGCGTTGGGGGGAAAACAGTCAATAAAAACACTAGTCTTGAAACTATATGCGTTTTCACAATATTAACGCAGGCTTTGTAATTTGTATTTTTAGTCTCCCATTTTGAAACCTCCTCTTTAACTTCTGTTTCTTTTTTAGACCAGTTCAGGCCGCAGCAGTCTTCACTTCAGGGCGCAGCTGTCTTTCTCGTTGAACCAAATGCCAAGAACTTTAATTTTATTTTGTATCTGGACATTAACGTAGGGTTTGTTGGACTCTGAGCCGATCCAAACTCCCTCTGTCTTGTCCTGGTTCAGTTGGGCTCCTGAAGCCTGCTCGTACTGAGCCAGGTGTTGCTTCAAGGCGTCCGGCTCGCTCTGCTCTCTGATGATGACGGTTAGGTCGTCGGCATAAGCCAGAGCTGACACTCTGTGAGCACCGAGGAGGCGGCCTCTGATGCCACCATCGCTGTTGATCCTTTCGATCAGAGGACTGATTGCCACAACATACAGAGCATCAGCAGTCAGAGGATAGCCCGGCTTCACACCGCGGGACATCTCAAAGGGTTCACTTAAAACACCGTTTACATTCACCTGAACGGTGGACTTGACATAAAGCACCTGAACCATTTGGATAAAATCAGCAGGGAAGCCATATGCTCTCAGAACGGCCCACAGATAATCACCTGACAAGTAATCAAAAGCTTTCTTTGGGTCCAGTCCTAAGATGTAGAAATCGGTGCTGTTGTGAATAATTTCTCCCAGGTAACAAAGATTGACCCACATCAGGCGACCTTTAATGGCGCACGTCTGTTCTTTTTCAATTATAATTTCTAGGACATCGTTGAATCTATTCATTATTATTCTAGCTGGTATTTTATAATCAGCATTCATTAATGTTGGGTTGTCTATAGTTAAGTTTAAGTTTAAGTTGGATTTCTCCTTTTTGATATAATAAACACATTGTGCCCTGATAAAATGAATCACATAATGGGGGACCATGTGGTTTGCACACAACCATCTCCACTTTGCACTCGGTCAGGTAGAGCTACTAAACCCCCAGTTTGGCTCATATTTGAAATTAAGAAGATTTCTGGGTAAGTTGCTAAATTTTGAGGCTTTGCAATAGTGTCGTCCAGTTATCTTTGTTATATGGCAATGTTTATTGTATGAAAGGTGTAAAAGGCATCTTTTTGTGTCACAGTCACATTAAGGGATTTGGCCAGTCCTTTGCTGGCTTAATTCCTGATGGTTTTCTAACTGACTTGATCTATGTTTTGCCTTAAAACTATTTGACTGAAGGTTTCTGGTTTTTGTTTTATAATGTCGCGATTAAGCAAGATTTGGGGGGTTTTATTTAACATGGTTAAAAAAAAGGTTCATGTTAAATCCTGCTAAATGGAAGAACTACGCCACCTACAGTCGCAATGTTCACCTGCATCGGAAAACAGCAGCAGGAAATAACCGGAAATCCTCAGAAAAACGCAGGATTTCCTGCAACGTAGCGTGTCTGTGGTTATCTGTGGGCAAAAGTACTGATAATAAAGCACAGCGACACATTTCAGTTAAGCTGCCGTTGTGAGACAGAGCATGTGTTTTGTTACGTTTTCTGCCGCTTATCCGGGTCCGGGTCACGGGGGCAACAGTTTGAGCAGGGAGATCCAGACGCTCCTCTCCCCGGCCACTTCCACCAACTCCTCCAGGGGGACACCAAGATGTTCCCAAGTCAGCCAAGAGATACAATCTCTCCAGCGTGTGCCTTGGTCGGCCCCAGGGTCTCCTCCCGGATGGACGTGCCCGAAACACCTCCCCAGGGAGACGTCCAGGAGGCATCCTGACCAGATGCCCGAACCACCTCAACTGGCTCCTCTCAACGCGGAGGAGCAGCGGCTCTAGTCTGAGCTCCTCCCAGATGTCAGAGCTCCTCACCCTACCTCTAAGGCTGAGCCCAGCCACCCTGCGAAGGAAGCTTATTTCGGCCGCTTGTATTTGTGATCTCATTACTACCCAGAGCATGTGTTGTTGTCCATAAGACACAACATCCACCTTCCTTGGCCTTGTTATAACATGCAGCTGCAGATGTAGAATAAAGCAGCTGTTACCTGACTGGCTCCAAGAGATTCAGTCAGGCAGAAGAAACACACACATACGACTCACCAAAAAATTCTGAAAACCAAGTGCACCTTATTTTCACCAAAATTAACATTGCTGCAGTTAGGCAACTAAAAACTACTTGGTTGGGTTTAGACTACACAACTCATTTTTACTGATAAATGTGGTAAAACTGAAACATCTTACCAAAGCTTTCAATTCAAACTTCTAGGTAACATGTCTAAGCCTCTTTTTTTTATTTTGACTTGAAGGAACAATAATTTACAAAGAGTTCATGTTAATAGAATAGCAAATACAGATAAAAATGTATGAAGGTAAATGAAAGTTGCATAAAAGGTAGGAATTCAGAATAATACCAATAAATACAAAAGATAAAGTAAAATGAACAAAAAAATAATGGATATAAATAACATAAAACAAATACAGACCACTTCAGACAATATTTAGAGGTTTTCAGGGAGAAAGGTTTCAACATGTTCTGTTTTCAATTACATGCGGGAGGCGGAATTTAGTTCTGGAAGAAAAGAAATGAACATTTATGAAGTGATCTGAAATATTTCTGTTTGTTAATGAAGAAAATGCATAATGCAATGCATTATGAATAAGATAATATATTCAAGGGCACCCTCATGAATGTGGATTCAACATCTACGCTGTGATTATCCTGTTGTTCATTATTATTATTAGTGGTAGAAGAAGTGGTTGTCACCCTTCTCTAACTTTTCACCTGAGACCATTCAACTATAAAAATGTTCAGCTCTTTAAGGACATTACAACTCGTATTTTCTTCATTTCTAATGTTTAGAATTTCAATATTCTGTATATATATATTTGTTTTATTTTCTCCTCTTCCTTCCACCCCCCTGATTTTATCCTGTGGAGCTGCTGTGACCTGTGAATTTCTTTTCTGAGAGTCTTTTATGCAACATAAAAGACATTAAAGACATCCTTGTCAACTTTCCCCCTGCTTGTCTCCTTCGGCTGTCTGCACTTCTTTTCGGTCAATTATTTTGATCTTTCAGTATTTTTCACTGTATTAAATAAAACTTAGCTTCCAACTTTTTGAACAATGGATTCACCTTTTAGCTTGTTGCAGTTCAGCTGACACGCTGCTGCTGTTAAGGGTCA
>KV751317.1:5888895-5900908 GCA_001698575.1 Mola mola | reverse complement strand
GGCCAGCCTCACTGTAGGTGACATTCTGAAGGGTCAGCGTGTTGGCAACATTACTTGACATGTATTTGAATTTTGCGGCCTTAAAGTTCCGTCTTCATTCGCAGATGAATTCAGTCTTTCCGTAAACTCCATAATAATGTGTCAGATCTGTTGGTGATTTTTCTTCTGTCTCTCTTGCTTTTTCAAGGCTGTTGAAGATGCTTTTGTACCAGTGATAAAATTTAAATTTGATGGAATAGAGGTAAGGGACTCTTGCTTGATTAAATAACCAAGTACACACTATTGGATATACTAGAATTAGCTTTTTGAGAAAACTTACATGTTTGATCAGTGTTTCCACAGGCAGTGGTAGGACTTTGATTCTAAAGGTTGTTTGCGTCCAACTGCAACTGCTGAAAATGTCTTTCTCTTATTTTTTTAATTTGGAACAGACGTGAACAAAATTTCCCAGAGTTAAACGGGTTTACTCAGGTAGAACCTACGTGACATAGGTTGGTAGTTCGGTTTTATTTCGTGTTCTTTAGAACATCTATCAGGTCAAATGGGTGTAAGGGACAATTATCGACCAAATCACTACATTTAAAGCCTCTTTGCATTTTTCACAAACTGAAACATTTATATAGCTCGTCCCAGTGTTCCAGAATGTTTTGAACTGTCTACCTGTTGATGACGAAACATTTTGCTGTGCCTGATATTTTACTTGTCTTTCATCCATCCAGTCCAGTTCTCCTGAACACGAGACGGGAGGTCTCCACTCTTTCATTATCACTTTATTTTTCTGTCTGTGTGGGAGTAGATCGACCTGCTTTTTGCCAGACTGGCCTTACAGTCCATTCCAGACAACCTGGACCTAAGAGGGGACTCCATCCTGAGAAACTTGGACATTCGGTGTATCCGCAGTCTTAACGGTACACGACACGGCTCCCGTTGAGTTACTTAAAGTAGAGAAGTTGATCTTGACTTGGAGGCCTGATGCCTTTGCTGTCTCTACCAGGGACATTAATTAAATACAGTTGTACCGAGTATGAGTCTAAATAAATAAGAGAAATGTGTTTTCATCTCAAACTTAAATCTTGTAATGCTGTGATTTTTCTTTTTCTTACAGGCTGTCGAGTGACCGATGAAATTTTATACCTGGTGCCAAACAAAGAAAATTTCAGGCTGACGTTAAGAGCCATTAAACTGTGGGCGAAGCGTAAGTGGATTATTCTTAAAATAAAGGATCCAGAGTTAATGGAAAAAATGTGTGTCTGCTTTTATTATATACATGGGACACTTTCGAGATCATTTATCAAATATGTAAAAGCTCTAATATGTATCAAATTTGTGGATGGAATCTTAAGTTGTTTGACTGCCTGCAGTTGACCTCCTACCCATTGCTGGTTGGCATTACTTTTTAAATAAAGATAACAGCCGTTCTAAGTACCTTGTGATATATGTATATTAATAATATTAGTGCATTTTGTTTTTATGCACCTTTCAAAGCATTCAAGGCCACCTTACAAGGCAGACTTTGGAAATGAACAATAGATCGATGATATTAACAAAACGATTACAGTGTATAGAATCATTGTAAACGGAGGATTGGTGCGACTTGTCCGCAGGTCGTGGAATCTATTCCAACATGCTGGGCTTTCTGGGTGGAGTGTCATGGGCCATGCTGGTAGCCAGGACTTGCCAGCTCTATCCTAACGCTGTGGCGGCCACACTGGTCCACAAGTTCTTCTTGGTGTTTTCCAAATGGTAACAATCCAGCTGCTGTAACTATAACGTTCACATTTATCCTTTTCCACAGCCCTGCGCAAGACCAGTTATATTTTAGTAGTCCCACTTCTAATACATTTGTCGATATCAACTTGCAGGGAGTGGCCAAATCCTGTGCTATTGAAACAGCCTGAGGACAGTAATTTGAATTTACCTGTGTGGGATCCCAGAGTGAGTATGACCTTAGTGTTTTATTATGTTTTTCTACTGTTGATAACAATGGCCAGAGGCAGTTTTGTTTCTTCAAATTTGGCACAGATGTCCACTTGGACTGTAGAATGGATTTTGACGGTCAAAGGTCAAGGTCACTGTGACCTATTATTTATATATAACGTCAGAATTCGTACACCAGTCATTAGGGAGGAGATGTCAAGCACTAATGCTGTTTGATCTCCACTGGCAATTCTTTGATGAATATCTGACAGAGCATTGTCTGTGTCACTTTTGTGATAAGAAAGCTTTGCCAGGCAGAGTTTGCACTGCACCTCATTTTCATTTATTTTGTTTAATGAGTTCCACATAGAATTTTTTTGACAGCTGTAGGAGTTTTTGCATTTTTCTGGTGTTTGTGTAGCTTAAGTAGGTTGTAATGGCACTCAGACAAGTGCTATACTGATCTCAAGTGGGAAAGACCGTGCTACGCGCGTTTTATCGGAAGTAATGCGACATTACCACTTGCGTTATTTACAGATGCCAGCAAAAACAACGGGAAGAGAGAGATTTTCAGACAAACCAATTATCGGGCGAACTTTTCAAGTTTTTATAATTTTTACAATATTCGAATTAGGGGCTGCAGCTAACGATTATTTTTATTATTTTTTCGATTAATCTAACATTTATTTTCTGTTTTGCAGATCAATCTATTGGTTAATTTACCAATAAATCATAACCATGACTTTCATTTAGCTTTCAAGCATTTCCTTAAGCGTTTTCTCATGAGAAATACAAATTTCGAATCCCAACAAAATAAAGTGCCACAAACGCAAAAACAGATGTATGGTTTACTTTACTAACTAGTGCCGATTGTAAAGTAAATTGCACAAATATTGCTCATTTATGGCAAATTTATGGCCATTCATTTATGGCAAAAACCATGATTATTTTCATCAATATTATTTTGTACGATTATTTAACACAATTAGTGACTTTCAAAACAACATTAAATTATTGGTCTTTTTTACAAAATCTGTCTTTTCAGCATCAAATGTTTGAACTTGAAATAGGCTGAAATACAACTGTAAAGTACCAACACAAACAGATGTTTAACTAAATAGAAAGATGCGGAGGTGGAAACGCATATTCGTTGGTCTGGAGTAAAGACCAGATTACGAAGTGTCTGTGATTGTAAAACCTGTTTTGGAAGCATCTCCATTCTGGAGGTCTGCTTGTGGGGACAAGAAGCCGAGGATTACTCGTGCACCTCAGGAGACCTGCACTGAAGCGATGGGGACCATAGGTCTGCTACGTGAACGCTTCCGTAAGGTCTTACAACGTTTATTTCCTCAAATCAGTTCGTTAACAGACTCTCAAAGTCTGTCATATTGATTCAAGCTGAACTAATCATAAACACAGCTGGGCAGAGTGAGTTTGGGCTTTAGTGGCAGCAGTGTGCCACTGGGAAAGAAAGGGGTGCGCTGGGTTATTCACAGAAGACAAAACAGGAGCGTAGTTGCGAGACACAGTGCAGCACAATAATCATTTTATGCTAATTATATTGTTTTCATTTTCGTTGAAGGTCATAATTGTAAACAAATTTAGAACTCTTATTAATCGCCAAGCCATAGTCTACATGTACATAAACAAACTGCCTACAACTTGTAAACATGATCAAAAGCAGTAGTTTTGCCAAAGTAGCCATTTGTATCTGCTAGCCTGAGTTAATGCTGAGTTTGTTTAAAACACAACGGATAATCACGCAGTGTGACGGCTCCAAGGTAGTAATACCAACCAACAATCTAACATAACTCACTGTAATAAGTACTTACGCTGCTGTCTCAGCATTTTGAGGTTCCCAGGGTGGATTCTTGTTTGACGTTCATGTACAGCAGTTGTGCTGCTATGCTAGGTCATTTCAGTTTCTCAAATAGCGCAGAGCGCCATTTTATTAGGTCTCTGTTTATAAAAATTCCTGCACTTTGGAAGACAGTCCAAGCTTTTATGGATGAAGTTTCATTTCCTGCGCACCCAGGAGTGGGAGCCGCCATCATTTGAGATGAACGTACAGTTCAATGCGTCGACTTACCCTACGCAAAACAAATATTTTACGCAATCAACGTAATCAATGACGTTGACGTGTCATTGCAGCCTTAATATGAATATTCGGAAATCATGACCCATCCTTACCAGTTATGATAAGATCCTGATATTTTGTTTTATTGGAGTATTTCATGCATCACTGTCGGGTGAAAAGGTGTGTGTCTGTTATGGCTATCATATGCTGTACATGAATTAAGCACAGGCTTTCAAAAATTGATGGCAACAATTTATTTTTGTGGTTACTCTCTTGATCAAAAGTTGCATGTAACTATAATTAATGTGCAGCCTTCATGTCAAAAAGCAATCATTGTTTTACTTGTATGTGAAGTGCCCACTTAAATGTTTCCTGGTGTTGTGTCCACAGTGTGGATGCTGATGCACTTTGGTGTTTAGCTAGTTTTACAGATAAAAAAAAAAAAAAAAAAAAAAATGCAGTTTTTGTTTCATTTCAGCATGAAATGATCCCAAGCTAAACACTTTATGTCTTGGTCTTTGGTCCTTCTCCATTGTTTTTCTCCTCTTATGCTTGTTTTCTCCATTTTACCGTCCCTGCCATTACTTAACATCCCGTGTCCACATTTTTGTTCTTCAGTCATCCATACAAAACGAAGTGCTCTGTTAATGTGTTAACATGTTCTGTATGAGCCACAACTGGGAGATTTACAAGTGGGTAACAGAATTTGGCAGCTAATTCAAAGAAGGAAAACAAACAAAAATGTTGACAAGTTATGATAACGCAGTGTAAGTGCAGGAGGTAATTATCATCTGCCACACAACAGGGACTTTAAGTGGTTGTTATCGCCATGTTGTTCCATCATTTACAAAATGCTACTCAATGTGAATGTAAAGCACTCCAGAACCTGACACTACTTTGACACTTTAACTTGCCCTGTAAAATTACATAACGCGCTGATTGATTTGTCCCTCCTTAAACTTTAGAGAAAAATCCAAATGAATGAAATATGACAGAAATGAAGTGATTTAGGATGACGCCAGTATGGTGTGAAGTGTTGGTGAAAGATCCTGCTGTGAATCCAACCTTGGTTCCTATTAACATTT
This sequence comes from Mola mola, assembly GCA_001698575.1. Lineage (NCBI taxonomy): Eukaryota > Metazoa > Chordata > Actinopteri > Tetraodontiformes > Molidae > Mola > Mola mola. Next base: position 5,895,829 of record KV751317.1, on the reverse strand, counting down.
ATGTTATGTGTTTTGTTTTTCAGGTCAACCCATCTGACAGATACCACCTGATGCCCATCATCACACCTGCCTATCCCCAGCAGAACTCAACATACAATGTGTCCACATCAACACGCACAATCATGAGCGAGGAGTTCAAATACGGTACGAGAGACAGCATGACAGAAAAAAAAAAAAACCTGAAAAATGGTAGAGTTGTTCAGGTTCTGTGAATCTTTTGGAAACTGTACTTTTGTGTCCTTCTGGGTCATTTTCAAAATGATCTGGTAGGAGGCAGTAATGAGTCTTCTCGACATTTTGTCAGTCACTTTGAATGTTAGTCGTCATCTCCTGGTGTGTGTGTTTGCGGTGTGAACAGGCCTCAGCGTCACAGATGAAATTCTTCAAGGAAAGGCAGAATGGCCCAAACTCTTTGAGCCACCCAGCTTTTTCCAAAAGTACAAGTAGGTGTTGTTTTGGTCAGATAAAGTGTTTATGGCTTTTTTTAAGTAACCAAACCAAAGAAGATGAAACCCTGCACGTCTGCACATTGGTCACATACATCCTCGTATATATTGTGGTTTGATTCCTTATCACAATTCTTTAATTTGCAATTTGTATTCATATGGTTTCTGTATTTTTCTGTGTCATTTAAGAGTTTAAGTAAATAAACTGCACTGCATGTGCGACACTAGTTTTGGCTGTATGGGAAGTTTAAACAAAAGGTGGATTGGAATTCTTATTTGTATTCTGGCGGATTTGACTCATCTGAACTGTGGTCAGAGTTTTGGCAACTCATTATTTAGGAAAATTCCCCATTTGTCTGCTTCTCTTCTTGTTTCATAGGCATTACATAGTTCTCACGGCCAGCGCATCCACAGAGGAAAACCACTTAGAATGGTAAGTGCCAGCTGGTCTATAAGGTGGAATCCCATAACCACCTTTGCCCCTCATTGTGTTGAACTCTACCAGCAAAGTGTAATCAGCCAACAGTTGCACCTGTCCAGAGTCAATTTTGTGTGAATTTCTGTAAATGGTCTTTTCCAGTAAGAGAACAAGAAATGTTACTCTTCAAGGTTATCCTTTGATGTGGGGCCATTTGAAACACATTAGTGTGACTCGGTGTAAATTCGCCATAGTGTCATTCATAGAAGAATTTCTAAATCGATGATTGCGCAGCTGAGTCATTAAACTTCAGTAAAATACTGTTAGAATTAGAGAGGAGTCAATCATGTGGTCCAATGGTCAGCATTTTTCAAAAAGTTTTTAATTTCTTCTAAAAGAAATTCAGTTAATTATTTGGAAAAACAATAATTTAGGAATGTGCTCCATCAGCACTTATGCCGTGTCCTCTGTCTGTAGTTACCACACTACCACATCTTAGTCGGTATTCATCCGCAACACTGAACTAATACATGTCACAACTAACAGCCTATTAACATAGAATAATTGTTAATTATAATAGAGTACCATAACATTTGTTCAGTTGTTTAAGTACAGCACTATACTTACTATAGTGCAGTAAGTATATACTGTACATACCGTTGTATCTGTCATATTCCTTCAGTGGTTATTGTAAAATTTGACCCCAAGATCTTGATTTGTGCTACAAGAGTTTATTCCATTATAACGTATATTCTGATGTTTTCATGTCAGGATCGGTCTGGTGGAGTCTAAGATCCGCGTCCTGGTGGGAAACCTTGAAAGGAACGAGTACATCACCCTGGCTCATGTCAACCCCCAGTCCTTCCCGGGCTCCAAAGAGAACCGCAATGAGTGAGTCCAGTGTCATTCATACAGACGCATGGCTCCGTGAGAAAAGAACCCTGTTTAGCCAACCTTTTCATGGATGACACTGCTTGTTTTTGGTCCTTGTGTGATTGGAACCCTCGGCACATCAAGCCAATCTTGGTGCAGGCTTGAGAGTACTTTAAGTGTGTGCGCTTTTTTTTTTTTTTTTTTTTCCTCAGAACCTTAGTCACCGCTGTGGTGTGTGTGATTCGCGTCAAAATGATTAAGCCAGTATGAAAACATAATTCAAAACTGTCTTCAATTGTCCTCGTTGGAACTATATCCAAATTAACAACAATAAAAAAAACAGTAGCACTCTAGTAGCACACTAGTTATTACTGCTGTTATTCCTCTTTAAGACCAGGGCTCATTATGTCCCGCTGTGATTGACAGGGAAGTATAATGTTCTGCCCAGTTCCTGTCAATAATATGAACCGTCAGGCTCATGAAGGGCTGCAGCATCTCTTTCTCCAGAGATCGGTTGTTGTGAAGTAAAACCTCTCTAGCTGCACTGCAATTTTCTCTTGTGTTTTTATTGTACAGACAGGGTGAATTAATGCTGCATCCACAAAATATTTTGTCTGGGTGGTTCATGTTTGGAATCAATTAGAATTAAATATCCCATCAAAATCGTGTTAGGTAATATGAAAAGCCAGTGCGTTTTTATTTTGTTGTCGTACTAGCTGATCTTTGAAGACAAGACATTAAAGTTAACTGTTTTAGCAGTGTTTTGGAAACTCTAGTGATATCGTTTCAATGAAATACTTCTAACTCACACCCTGCAATAGTTTTTGTGATGCCACTTTATGTTTTGACAGCATTTTAAAAACTTTGCCCAGCACGGTGGTCTGTTCCATTTCAGACCTCACAAGCCCAAACCATGTCCATATGACTGAAGTAACATGAGGTTCTTGCTTTGGTTTTGTTTCATCTTCCTCATGTTTGTTTACAAAGAAGAGTAAACAAAACAACAGAAGCATGAAATCAATCAGGCTGAAGGGTTTTCTTTTTGTGCTGCCTGTGTGTTCCTTTTGCAGGAACGAATTTGTGTCCATGTGGTTCATTGGGATCATCTTCAAGAAAGTGGAGAATGCGGAGAGTGTGAATATTGACCTCACATACGACATACAGTCCTTCACAGATACCGGTAGGTCATTTCCATATCCTCCTCCCCTCGGTGATAAGAGAGCCTTAGACTTTAGTAGCACGCTACAGGTGTATACAGTTATTAAACATTGTGATAATCTTCTATATAAATAAATTCAGCTCTTCCAAATCATGCTTTGTTGAAAATTAAGGAAATAAAACCGATTTATACTTTATTGCCTCATTTCCATTTTTCCAAGCTTACATTTGTGACACATCAACAGGACCTGCAGGAGGGGGAACCACGTGCTATTACAAATAGCCACATTTATAGCTCCTGGTCTCAGAGGAAAATTCACTGTCTCTTAAAGACACTGAAGACAGAGCCAGGTGTCAAAATGCACGAGAAAACTATATTGCAATGAAACATTTTCCAACCCTCAGACCATGTTGGACAGTTCATGACTTACTGCACAAAACATTCAGATAAACAAGAAGTGCAATAATTCCTACCAGCAATCAGTGACTCTTCACATTCTCTGCAGTATACAGACAAGCAAACAACATCAACATGCTGAAGGATGGGATGAAGATTGAAGCAACACACGTGAAGAAGAGGCAGCTGCATCAGTATCTTCCTCCTGAACTGGTGCAGAGGAAGAAGAGGGTGAGCTGTGTTCCGCTGCTCGCAGGAACTAAAACCTTTAAATACATGTCTAAACGCTCCTCTGTGTCTCATGTGCGTCTTTTTTCTTTTTGTGTAGAGCATAGCTGAGTTGAACCGCAGCTCCAATGGGGGCAGCTCCAAGCGGATCTCTCTGGACAGCAGTCACCTGGACAGCTCCAGAGACACAGATTCAGGAACTCCCTTCAACTCCCCAACCTGCAAACCCTCCAAGCCTGCGTCCGACACAGATGACGGGTATGAATCATAGTGTCAAAAATTTCCCTTGCATTTGTTTATCATTTTTTAAAAAATTCTTGTTATTTTGTTAATTTTATTTCCCCAGATGCATTGACTATAATCAAACCCACATTGTTTCTGTGTTTTGCAGCATCATCCCTCCCAAGCAGCTTTTTGTGGAGAGCTCTCCGGCATCCAGCGCTGCACCAGCTGCTCAAGACGAAGGCATGTCCATCCCTGTCATTGGCTCGAGTGAGTAATTCTCTTAGTGACAATTAACACCGACACAGTCGGTTAACGAACTAATGGATCTCATTTTTGAACGTGCCGAAGAGCCTCCAGTTAAAGCAAAGCCTCCGTCTCCACCAGCCATCCCCACAGCGCTGAGTGGGGACGTGGCGCCCGACGCCACGAGCAGCCCCAAAGAGGAGCCCAATGGCGTGGAAGACTCCGTCAATGGAGCTCCTGCCAAGAGACCGCACTCGCCTGTGGAAGAAGATCAGGCCAAGAGGCACAAAGACGCAGAGGTGAGGAGGGCAGGAGTGAATCTGAAGGGATTTGGTGTTGGATTTAAAGCTGTGGCAGTTTGGACATTGTGCTGTTTTTTTTTCTGCAGGTGGTGTCAAATGAGGACTTGACATTCAAAGAGCCATATCCACCATCCTCTGACTGCTACGCACATGGAGAAGGAGCGAATGTTGTAGGTGTTATTTACTCTGCCCGCTTCCACCAGCTGTCAGATGAAACGTAATCATCATTTTCACATTTTGTCTCCCTTCACCGGCAGATCTCTCATTCTGGATCAAAGGCTAAGCCCATTCCAACCATTGATACCTCAAGAACACAGGTAATGTCACCTTTTAAACCATCTGTTTTGATTTTCCGTGAATGCTGGGTACTTACTTTTACTGTGTGGACTGTAGTGACTGTTCAATGAGATTAATATGAGGTGACCTGACCTGTCATATCATTGTGTCCCACCGCAGCGACTCCCCAGCATGGAGCTGCCAGACGCCTCCTCGCCCCTCCCAGCCAGCAACAGTTGTCGTGTCGTGAAAAATTCCATCAAACTGGCCCTCAACCGCCACAAGTGAGCTTCAGCCCTTCTCTGACACTATATGTAACAAAGTTTTCTAATGTTTTAACGTGTGTTTTCCCGGTCTGTCTGTTTAAATGTCCTGTAGCATCACACCTCCAAAGCCCCCAGTGTTTGAGGGCACCCTTGCCACTGATGCTACTCCTTCCTCTGAAGAAAAGGGCATGTCCATTCCTGTCATCGGCTCAAGTGAGTGCCAAGTAGTCAGCCATATCATTTCTTTGTGCAGTTTTTAGCTGTTTGACGTTTTTCACCAAGAGGTATTACCTGTAACCATGGTGACTTTGCTCAGCAAAGAGGGCAACAGAATGAGAAATGCCCAAAATGCAGCCAGAATTTTAAGGAGAAATGAAACAAAGTTTTTGCAAAAACACCTTTGACTAAAACTTGACTTGACTTGTGAAATTGCAATTACCAGGATTAACAGTTGCCAAAACTCTGGTACCATTCTTTTCATTCTCTCAGAACATGTGGCGTCCAAACACGCGGCGCCCCCTATCGGCAGCTCCATCCCCATATTAGTGAGCCGAGGAGCCGACCCGCTGAACGGAGCGACCTCCAAGAGACCCCACTCGCCGTCTCTGGAGGAGCAGGCCAAGAGGCTGAAGGAGACGGAGAAGGCCAGAATCCACATAGTGAAGTCAGACCCTGAAAAGATGGCTTCACACAGGGACAGGGAGTGCGTTCAGGTCGGTCAGTCTCAGGTGTGAGGCAGCAAAAACGGACCCGTCGCCTCACATCTTCAGATTCTAGATTTGCCAGTGGATAGGTGATTTTTGGTCAAATCACACGTTGTCAGCTCTCTCTGTCACAGCCGGGGGGCGTTTAAAGCAACAGTCACGGAGAAACCTGTCGTGAGACCTAAAGCGACTGTTTTTTACTCGTCTTCTCGCTCAGTGTGTAAAAATGTACACAGTACAGACGGAAAATGTGCTGTTTTTCATTTCACTCTCTTTCCCAGTGAACATGTTTTAAACAACCCATTTATCAACAGATGTTTTTTTTTTTTTTTTTGCTTTCTCCCCAGACAGAAACCTGTACAGTAAACGTTGATGTACATAACTTTTTTTTTCTTTAAAAAAAAAAAAAAAAAAAAAAGAGCCCACTGTTCAGTCTTTTGACCATTCTATTGTAGTTTTATCTAAAAAGGAAAAAAAAAAAAAAGTTTAAAAAATAGATTTGTTTTTCTCTATTGCTTGTCCAAAAAGAATTGTCTCCAGCCCTGGATATTTTTTGTAAACTCTGTATAGGTTTGGATAATGTTGCAGGGAGGCCTTGAGGGTTTGTTTAGATGTGACAGAACTCAGAACCACCACTCTTTGGACCACGGCAACCACCCAGAGAGGACTCCGGATTAGTGTTGGTCTTGCAGCGCGTAGATGACCAGACGCCCAGTGGCATCAGTGCCTCTCAGGTGCTGATAAGAACAAAAAGAGAATTATCCCGACAACAACAGGAAATGTTGTGCATTTTCTGGAAGTGATCGAAAGGGTCTGAATCTTTTCAGTTATTGTTGTAGGCTCTCGATCGGATTAGTACCGTGTCAAAATGCTTCACCGATCTTCGTGTCGATTGTAGCCGCTATGTCACGCCCATCTGTCGTCTTGGACTCAAAAGAGGATGAGTGCTCGGGTATTCATGGTGTGTTCGACACAAACGTTAGTGCTGGACCGTCACAAGTAAGTGTGTGAATATCCGTTTTTTGTGTACATACCTGATCCACAAATGGACGGACCTAAAATTAGTCCCATCGGGAGGGCTAAGCAACAAAAAACACCGTTTGGGATACCGCTCGACACCACCACCCTCACCCTCACCACCAGTTTACTGTAAGTGAAGGTTGTTCCTAATGAAACCAGGTCCTGGTAGCTCTTGTGTCCATAAAAGGGTTTTTTTTTGTGGTGCTTTGTGGGGGAGAAAAAAAATGGTTCGAAGCTTTTTGATGAGTTGTACTGGTTTGTGTGTGTGTGCATGCATTTATCGTTGACTGTGTGCGCGTGTGTGTGAGCGAGCATGCATACGTAGATTGTTGTGATCATGGAAAGAGACAGAATTCCCTTTGTTTTGGGTGTTAACCC
>KV751317.1:5877710-5888809 GCA_001698575.1 Mola mola | reverse complement strand
GGTCTGAAGCTGGGTGCGTTTGATGAGAGCGTAGAAGATGTACGTATACAGTAGAGTGATGCTGCCGAGGCGCCCGCTTCTTCCGAGCAGGGAGAGAGTTGGGACACAGGCTCTTTTCCACCGTCAGTTTCCCCAAACAACATGTACAGAGAACAGTTTGTTTTGTTTTGTTTTTTTTGTTTTTTTTTTATTTTTTTTTTTTTTCAAAAAGGCATATTCCTAATTATTGGGGGTTTTCTTATCACATTATTTATATTTGCATATTTGTACTTTTTTTTTCTCTTTTTTTTAAATAGCATTCATAGCAGGTAGGTCTGTTTCAAGTAAAATCTTCACCATTCTGTTTCAAACAACTCGATGTTCCGATGTTTGGAAGCATTTAACAAAACAGGTCATTTAGATGTTTGTTTCTAAAATGTACTGAAAGGGTATTTTTGTATGTGTTTATCACTTCCTTTAAATGAATCCGTACACCCATTAAACCCCTAAAAACTATGCCTGTGTCATGTGTTGTATTTTTATAGTGTTTACATTGTTGGAGGACTCGAAGTGCCAGTATCACATTCCCTCAGAGTTGAAACATGGCATTTTAAACTAACATGAGATATTCCACAGCTCTCACCAATCAGGAGATCTCTTGTCTCGAGGTTAATTTTTATATAACTTTTAAACAGTTGTCTAGATTTTTTTTTACACTTCTGTTGTGTGATGACGTGACATGTAATATACGAAGTTGTAATTAAAATTTTATGAAAAAAAAAAAAAAATCTAAATTTGGAATGTACTTAAACGTTAACACAAAAATTAAATTTTATGCAACATAACCAGAGCAGATAGCAAGATTGTTCTGTCAAGAATTAATGTTGAAACTCACTGACAAATGGATTTAAGTGCGTATGTCGTCATCATCGGAGACTTAACCCAATGAAGACCATGTGAGTTATGCTCTCTGTATCGTACGCAGATTTATTGATGAGCTGTTGTTTTTCACCAAATTTCACAGGAACCAGCTCATAAAGCTGACTAGTGAGTCAATAAACAGCGGTCTTTGTATTGGGGTTTTTTTTATTTTTTTTTTTGTATTCATTGTCTAAAGGATTTTCTATTTTTTTTTATCTATTGTATCTATTTTATCTAATGTAAACGTAAAAGTAAATGTAATTTTCTAGCAAAATTACTTAGTTTCAAAATTACAACTAAATGTAAATTGTACATATATTTACATTTTTGCATAGTCTGTCTGTGTAATTGGTCGACCGATTATTGGCCAAACAAATGATTGGATACGTATTCAAAATTCAGAATTTTTCAGCGAATCGGAATCAGAAGTCCTTTTTTGAACATTACAGTTATTACTTTAAAGTGACAAAACTTTGTCTCTCATACAGCGTGCCGCCTACAAAGTAACTAAAGATATCAATTAGATTTAAAAAGCTTTTGCAGTTATTGTGGATAAGAACTATACAAGAATTAAAAAGACACACATATACATGTTCAGGACGTGATTACATTTAATTTAATTTTCCTTAAAAAATTGTTGATGCACTTAAAATGAATATAGGATAAACGACTAAACGAAGTGCTTCAGTAATGTGTAAGCACCACAAAAAGTATTTGTACATTAAGCTTTAGCCACAGTAGTCATTTAGCAGTTCCATTCTATTACAGGAAACAATACAAAAGTGTAGGAGGTTGTTGATTTAATGCTCTGAGAAAGACATGTGTTTAAAAAAAATGTCCAACTGTAGGTGTGAATGTGAGTGTGGATGGTTGTTTGTCTCTATATGTCAGCCCTGCGATGAACTGGCGACTCATCCAGTGTGTACCCCGCCTTCGCCCCAAGATGCTGAGATAGGCTCCACCCCCCCGCGACCCCTAACGGGATAAGCGGTAAAAAAAAATGGATGGATGGATGGATGGATGGATGATGTTCAAACACTCAGGGCTTTTTAACTCTGCCCCCCGGCCACCCCTGAATCCACTTCTCGATCCGCCCCCGAGCAGACTGCAGCTCTCTCTCACTTCGTCGCTCGGCCTTATTCATTTTCATGGCTTTTTCCATGAGCCCGCGGTTGCAGCCACGGTAAGTCTCCACACTGCCCTCTATAGGCAGCCCTCTACACCCTTCCAGAGCTCCTGCTGTAGGCAGAGGCGGGCTGCGAGACACGCGGCTCCTCATTGGCCAGTTCGCACGAAATGAGCAGCGACGGAGGGGAATTCCCCTCAAGCTCATGTCAAGCTCACAAATATTACCTCTCCTGCGTACTGTCAGTCACTCAGCTCGGTGTTCTCCGACACACCAGAAGACCGTGACTTTGCGGAGTGTGAGTGTACGCGCATCATGGATGGTGAGTAGCAACACTCTTTTTTTTTTTCATTCTTTTTTTTTGTTTTAACTCACATCAAAACAAAGATCTAATGGGACGGCGTGACCGGGAGATGTCTGCGATGTTCAGAAAGATTGACGCGCGACTTTATTTATGCAAACATCTGGATTCACAGGAACATTGGCGCCTCATTCTGTAGTCAACTGCAGTGACTTGTAGCCCTGAGCGAGCTTACAAAATAGTGCAAGCCATCAGATTCCGCGTCTAACTCGCCTGATCTCTTCCTCTCTTCCCTCATGTCACTTTGCCCCGTCCTCAGTTCTTCTGCCGTCCTTGCTGGGGAACGATCCACATCTGAGTGAGTAACATTTTAACGCCCGTTCTCTCGAACTTAGCCTGCCCGTCTCCGCAGGCAAACAGTCTGCACTGTCTCTCACTTCCTCATTCTGTTTTACTATGAGGCATCGCTTTGGTTTTGTTTGTTTGTTTGTTTGTTTGTTTTGTTCGTTTTATGTGAGCGCGACAACCGCAGACTCCTGCAGCCGCCATCTGGCCGGTTTATGCGTTATTAGTTCAGAAAGTATAAATACGTCGAGCTGCCAAATGAGGAAGACGTGTTTTCGACGGACCTTCATCTTCATCCTGTCAGAAATGTAACAGGACTCGTTTAATTCTCTTCATCATCACTGTGTCATCGGCGCGCGCTGGTCACGTGGCCGGCCGCTCAACAAAAAGGCCGTCTTTTGTTTTGTTTTATTGGTTGTTTTAGTTTTTTGGTTTTTTAATCAACAGTGTGCAACCAAAAAAAAACTAGACCCACTTCCCGGATCGGTTTTGGTTCCTCTCTCTCACGCGCAGGCGTCATGTGGTGCAAGTTTCAGAGCAGCTCAGGCAAACTCATTTTTCACAGCAGATGTGACCCTTTCAGCCAAGTTTTGAGTGACTTTTTATTTTCTTTCTGTGGGTTTTTATGAGCCGGACAGTGTCAGCTTTAGATGTGCCCGTGAAGGAGAGACGGTGGGTGCAGTTTAATGCACCAGCAGGGCTTTGGGGACGTAAAGAGGAAGCAGTTAATCAGTGCAGCTGCAACAATTTGCCAGTTGCAAAAGGAAAAAAAAAAAAAAAAGTATGATTAATAATTGATCAATTCAGCCGTTTTTCTGCTTCCAACATCCTAAATGTCACGATTTGCTGCTTTTCTTTGCTATTTGTGACAGCAAATGAAGATTTTCGGGTCTTGGGCTGATGTTTTGTTTTGATTTTTACATTTTTAACACAAGAATGAACTATTTTAAGACTATTTGACGATGACAATAATCTCTAAAACACAGGCGTTAGGATACTGGGATTTTTTTTTTTATGTGTTTCCATCCTTTGGTGCAATTAAACAGTTATTAGATCTTTATTACATGTCCAGCAAGGCCAAGCTAGTCCTGTCTAAAAACATTGGTGAACAAAAAACAGACAAAACAACAAGAGACAAGAGAATTCAGTCTCTGAATGTTCAGTTGAATGAGCAGCTATGCATCCTCATCATCGTCATCACGCCTTTCCACACCCGTGCTCCCTGACCTTGTGCCGTCTCTGCCCTGCAGTGGCCGAGCCCAATGTCCAGATCTTCGAGCAGCCCAAGCAGAGGGGAATGCGCTTCCGGTACAAGTGTGAGGGTCGCTCGGCCGGAAGCATCCCCGGTGAGAACAGCTCCGACAACAACAGGACCTACCCCAGTCTGCAGGTCTGTTCCTGTTTCAGTCATGTTCAGCCTCTCATACGTACAGATTTGCTGCTTTCCATTTAACATTAATGTCATTACTGGAGGAGCAATCTGACAAATTGTGATGAGTGTTTTTTTGTCAGGAAGAGAAGAGATTTGCTCATCGTACAGTTGCTAAACACTCGGTTCCAATTGTAAAATCCAACAGACTATCAATGTTACTAAAACTCCTTTTTAAATCAATAAAAATCTCATAAAAACGTCTCGCTGTGCATTATCTTGTACTTGAGATCTGCTGTCTGTTAACCTCGACCCTGTTTTGTGCGACTGCATCCAAGCCAGCGTGGCACAATGTTTTGAGAATAGCTGCCTTACAGCATCGTATCATCCGGGGCAAAAATGTGTCAAAATACATATGAAGACCAATGAGTGTCCTCTCCTCCACAGATCCTGAATTACTGCGGCAAAGGGAAGGTGCGTGTTTACCTGGTGACCAAGAACGAGCCGTACAGGCCGCATCCGCACGACCTGGTGGGGAAGGACTGCAAAGATGGATTTTACGAGGCCGAGTTCGGTCCCGACCGCAGAGTGATCGCGTGAGTTCTCCTCCTCCTCCTCTTCCTCCTTTTCACTGTCACTGGTCTCAATCAGCAGCATCCAAATAAGTAAACAGGCACCACAATGTCGTCACCTGTAGCATTTCATGCTCCACTAGAAGGTTTCAGAGGGCACCTGAGACCGTCCGATCTAAATATTGTCTTTTTTCCCAGGTAGGGATGTGGATGTTTGTCCCGTGTTGGGAACACACACACCCACTCACTCAAAGCATTCTTGTCAAACTCCGTCTGTGACGAGGAGAGCAATATGGGAATTCCCCAAGTGACATCACCCATATTTGCTGTGCATTTGAGAGAAAAAACAGAGGGTGTGTGTGTTGGTGTGTGTGTGAGGTAGAGTGTGAATGGGTCAGTGTAATTTGCACACACATCACAGACGTCCGTAGTAAATTCAGACTCTGTCAGGCTTCGAACCCTCCTTTGTACCTGAACGCACTCGTTTCTGTGCCTCTGACGGCGTGATTGCGTCACACGTGGGCTCGTCGTGCTTTGCGGCCACGCTCGCCTCAGGTGTGGCGCCGCGTGTTTTGCTCGTTATAGTCGAAGCGTGTTGTCGAAGCCTGTCAGTTTCACCCGGCCGTGTTTGTTACTTGTCGCACAGCTTCCAGAATCTGGGGATCCAGTGTGTGAGGAGGAGAGAAGTGAAGGATGCCATCTTACAGCGGATCACCAGAGGGATCAACCCCTTCAACGGTGAGTCCTCCGCCTGCTTCTGTTCTCTGTTCGGGTCCACAACACAACACACATTACCTGAGTCAGGCTCAAATACAGCCATGCTGTCTCCCAAAATAAATACCAACTGTGTGTTTCAAAATAGTACCCAAAGAAATACATGTTGACTCAAGTTTACTGGTACCACCTACTGTATGTCAGGAAATTGCTGAAAGGGAAACGTTTCAGGTTCATAACAAAGCCAAAATATCTCGGATCCGAGGGCTGCCATCTCCTCTGGTGATGTAATTTCCGGTCCGCGCGCCCTCCCGGCTCAGCTGTCGATCGTGGCGTTTCAGCCCCCTTTTTATAGTAGCAAGTAACCAATTAAAAAATAGAACACGATGAGAAAATTTGAACATTTCACAAGATGAACTTGGTGTTTCAAATTTGGCCCATTTGTCAATTTGTGGCGTATTCTGCAGCCTGCCACCAGGGGGCATCCCAGATGTTTTGGCTTGACTTTTGAGGAGCCCTAATACTGCCCGTCGTTGTCCAGCACCGCTGACTTTCAGACATAACGTTGGACAGCTTGAAGAGATGGACTAACGTCTTTTTTTTTCTAACCTTCTCTGACGATCCTTCAACAGTTAGACAAGACATCCGTGCTAGCAACTCTCTGAGGCTTTGATCCCTGTGGTGCGTTTAGCCTAATGCTAATTCATTCAATCATGTACAAAATATGATGTTGATCCAACAAATAGCGTGTGAGATAGGTGACAACAGTGGGTCTTATCCCATACAAACAATTTACTTCACAGAGAGACACAAATGCAACACAGTCTTACGGAATAAAGTTAATGGATAAGCAGCAAAAATGTAACCTATCAATCAATCAGTTCTTCAATGAGTCAGTCAGGGCTTTGAGAGTAACATGTGACTTTAAAGCAATGTTTCCAAAGGTTCCAAAAAGAAGTCTGATTGTATGTAAGCGTATGAGAAAATGACCCTGTTCTCACAAACAGGTAAGAATGAGACCTAATCATGTCTAGTTTTAAGTCCTCTTCAATACATCCTGATGCTGATTATTTATATGTTGTGGTCCAATTTGGAGCAAAATAGACAATAGAGAAGGAAATGCTGTGCAGTCCTTGGTTATTCTGCTCCCTTACCGCCATCCCATTTCTTCAGTGTGCTGTCATTCTGCAGTCAGGCAGGCAGCGGTTCTCGTGTACAAACAGGCGTTGAGCTACTTCCCCATTCTTGGTCACAGTTGCTCAATTCAGCGCGGTGCAGGAGGCCACGTGAGAGCTGGGAATGCAGCAGCATTCATTGAAAGGGGGAGGGTGGGCCGAGGGGGTTCCCCGGCGCTCAGAGATGATGATAACAGCAGGGTATGGTGCTTTACAGGACTGTAAAACCATTAAGGGTCTCTATGCTCTCAGTGTTTGTGTTTGGTGCTGATCTCTAATCTTAAATTGTTTGAAAACCATCACACATTTACCCTAAAACAGCTCGAATTAACGTCATGCAGCAGGAGTCTGTCCACAGAGTTGTCTGTTACCAGACACAACACACAGTTGCACCGAGTCAGTGTAAAGTCCACCTGAAACGGATGTTGGAACGTAACTAACTGCCGCGTTGTGACATGTTTCCTACTGAAACGGGAAAGAAGAAGGCGCGACATAAAGCTGGGGTGAATCTGCACAGCTGGTAACTACGGCAACAGTCATAGCGTCGTTAAACATTGATTGACGGCTGGATGCCGTGACATCATGGGTTGAAATTGGCTTGTTCTTGGTGATGTAATTTTTACGCGAAATGTGGTTTTAATGGAAGAAAACGATATCGGATTTTAACATAAAATTCAATAAAATGGGTTTTTGTCTTTTTTTTTTTGGCAATTATCGTTCAGTAGGCGACAGTATGAACGAGGATGTGATCTAAATGGGTTAAAATGACAGTTTTTCATTTGAGGCTGACTTTAAAAAGAACATTTTTTGGTCTTATGAGCGGATGTGATTGTAGTTCTTTTTCACTGACGTCTGTAACCTATAAAGTCCTCATTGCTGTAGTTCAGAAGGTGATTCCTGTGGTTCAGGAGGATTCAGTCGATATTATCAACCACAGACAACGTAGGCGGGATTTTGAAAAACTGACGCTTTTATGTCACTAATCACATCTTCTCATGAGTCGTCGAACTCGAGTCACAAAATCAATGACTTCAGGCTCAACAGAATCGACCATGGATCAAGACATAATGTTAATTAAGACGTGTCACTTGTCAGTTTACTTTCATTTCCTGATTTAACCAACATTAATATTCATCACCAAATGTGGGCACAGTTTCCATTTGGTGTGTGAATCTCTTAATGCTACCCAACCAAACGCACTGTAATATTTCTATGGAAATATAGTCAAATTTTAGAGAAATAATACAAGATCATTTTAAAAATTGATTTTTGTTCCTCCCCAGACTCGATTCATTTCTATGTATTATTTTATAGTAGCACACATAGCGATGATGAAATGTCATATCCGCCTCCAAAGAACACAGCCAAGATCTGAACGTGTGCTTGAAGTCCACTTTTCTATGCAGCTAAAATAAATGTCAGCGACTCACTGACTGACATGATGTGCATTGCTTTTGGTAATATGTTTCATAATTTAATGTGTCTAGAAGTGTACGATTTAACTGTATAAATACTATCTGAATAGTGTCGCACTATCTAATCAAGTACTCGTAGAATAGCATGAAATCATAATTGCAAATTCACGTCGAATGAGGACGAAAGCGTATCATCCCAGCCATAGTTGCCACGTCGGTTTCTCTCTTTAAAAATAATTTTGTGCCGCAGCATCTGAGGAAGTGTAAAGTTGTACTGGCAGAAAACACTTTTCTTGGTCTTTTTAAGAAAAAATAATCAGTGATTGTTGCAATCGTGCACCAATCTATTTTAATTTTTCATTTCCGTGAATTTTTGAGTATCTTGAGATATAAAAACTATCTTCCGCTACCGCCATGGGTTTGACCATTTTATGGTTCCAGAAATCTAAAGGCTTTTACTTTAACTTCCTCTGTTTGTCTTTGTATTGCAAAAGAGGAATGACATGTTAGCAGTGTTTCTTTTTTCGTCGGGCGGCTCACTCTTCATTTGCCATTTCCAAACCAAGTCCATTCGTTATCGTCTTCACGTCTTTTACCCAAAATTAGAACTAGGCTATCATCTGACTTACCCGCTAGCTGATGAAAATTGTCTGTTTCCTCAAAACATTTCTTGGAACGTCACAGCAAAAGGTTCTCTTAATCGACTGAATTGACTCGAGTCCTCAGCTCTGGCATTTGTTCACGAGATGACTACAGTGCTGTTTTGTTAGGTTGTTTTGTAGATGAAAATACTTCATGTGATTTTTCCATCAGCACGGGATGAGTAGATGATGACTGAACTTCCATTTTGGGGTGAACTGTCCCTTTAAAGCGTCCGTGCTGTGACCCCACTTTCATAGGAAAACCAAACTGCGTGTTTGATGAAACATGTTATAATGTGCCACATAGTTTTAATGTACAGGGAGGCCTCTTTAAGAAACAAATATGATATATGTTATTACGCATTCAGCATACAGTGACGCTGTGAGTCACGCAGTGGAGACACTTTTCGCGGTGAGGCTTGGCACCTGACTCCTCTTCTTTCTCACTCTCGCATTCTGCTCCCTCCAGTCACACTTACCCCACACCCACCTCCCTCAGACACCACCACAAGCCAGTGACCTCGTCCCAGCTGCAGCTTCCTGCAGCCGCGATGCCCGGCGCCTCCTGGCCTCCACAGACACACACACACACACACACACACACACGCTCACCTGTACTTCTGCCTCAAAACACTTTCCTGCACCTGTCCGGCATCTGCCCCCTGACACAAACAGATTCATGCACAAGCTCAGCACGTTCCACAAATATTTTCTCTGATAGTTCCGCTCTCGTACACAGCGAGTCTTCATCTCGCCCTCCTTCAGTTTCTCCACTGTGAGCCTGGCTGTGCCTCCTACGTCATCACAAACCCGATGACCAAACAGAAAGCTAAACTAAGGCAGAGTTGAGACCAATCAGCCCACACGACCTCATATTCAGTGTTATTGTTGTTGTTATTATACACACACACACACACACACACACGCTCACCTTTCATTTTTTTCATCCTAAGACTCTTAAGGCCTGTTGTATTGACTTTATTGTTTCATTTAATTTGTTCAGCATTTTTAAATTTGTATTTTTCTTATTGCAAATATTATTTTGCATTATGGACGGTGACTCATGTGAACTTAACGGTTCAGGAGATGATGTCACATAGTTTTTGAATATGATTTTTGTGCCGTTGTAACACATCATAAAATGGTAAACACTGCAGAAAAGATGATCTCAACAATTCTAATATTCTTAATTTTCATTTGAGTTCACTATCCGACCCTACAAAGTACCAGAGTTTGGCTGAATTCAGTGACTCAGTACTTGGTAGTTCGTTTTTTTTGTTTGTTTTTTTTTATTGGCCAAAATCAAAAAATACAATTTTATCTTCCCTGAGTGATAAATATGTTACCATATCATCTAAAAGTTTGGATATCTTTTGGATGAATGTTGTCTTTTCCTGATTATGACAGCTGAATTACAGTAAAATTATGTATTATTATGTCCCACCTGTGCTAAAATTTGCCTTCAGTAATTAAATCTACATCCCTGATGAAGTCTTATTTTGTTAATATTTTGTGAAATCATCGATAGTCATCCATACAGTATTGTGGCAGTATGATAAAAGGGATATGGTCAAAAATAATGTGAAAAATAATATTGGTTTTGTTGCCAAGTCCCAGAATTTAGGTTTAGCTTTCGGGGAGAAAAATCCTGACATGTATCATTTATCAGGATGTGGCCTGAATAAATAGTGGTTTTGTTTAATATGGCTGTAAATCACCAGTAGCATCACAACACAATATGAAATCAATTATTTGGACAATGATCTGATGTGTTACAATATCACAAAGTCTCCCACAATACCGTCTGCTGTTACCGTTCAAATTAAACAAAAAAAAGAAAGCAATTTGCATCGATATCAATATGAATCGATAATGTTAATGCTGAAATGTTTCAAGACACCTAAATTACAGTCTTTATGAAAGCAAATGTTTTCTGTAAACAGTCACATGTATTAAACTTGCCATTGAGGAATTTCAAAATAAAGGCATGTCTTAAACATGGCGATATAGATGGATTATTTAATTTTCATTAGATTAGATTAGATGAATTGGATGGATCCTTGCATCGCTACTATTGGAGAGCCTACTGCCCAGCCCTGCAGTGTATGTGTTTGCTCCTGTCCAGCCTGGAAATTCCAAAATTGGGAAACTCTATGTTCAGCTGTATTCACACAAAAGTGCAGGTCAGAGAGTCTGAAAACGTTAGGCCATCCGATGGAGAACACTGTTCTCTGGCTTGACTTGGACACGTGCCTTGAGAGATGTAAACGGCTCAGGCAGAGACAGAACAGGAAGCTCGTCGCGCATGAACGTGTCCAGTGACACCTTCAGTCAGGACGATGCTCACGTGCAACTGCGCCGCAGCATTTGTGTCTCTTTGTCTAACCTGTCATTACCCTAGACAACGTTTGGATGACTATGACAAACAGTTGTGGTGCTAAACTCTTGGTGCGTTAAAGGAGCTGCGAGGGGACTCAGACACAGAGCTGAAGATTTGGCTTCACCCTCGCCCTCGTCCCTCCACTTTCACACACGTCAGCA
>KV751317.1:5860518-5873622 GCA_001698575.1 Mola mola | reverse complement strand
GCAGCAGGCAGCAGCAGCAGCAGCAGCAGCAGCCGCCGCCAAACCGTGGATTTGGTTACTCCCACAGAATGGAGCTCAGCAACGTTGAGAATAACACCCTCCCTCAGCTTTCCATGAGGGACTTGCAGTGCTTGGATACGACCCCCCAAGCCTGTGAAATGAACCAGTCTGAGTCCCACCCGGTCTTCCACCTGCAGCACCAAAGAGAGGAGCTTGCCACTGAGAACCGTGCCCAGAACCATCCAGGCAACCACAACCAGGGGCTCAACACCGTGTGGCCCAGTTTTAACACCCTCAATCCAGCCCAGAACACCTTTAATGGGTCAGTTCCTGGAGGTGGAGGGGGGTTACAGGGACTGGGCACTTTCTCCTTCCCAGAGGGAATGGAAGGAGAGGATATTCTGAAAGGTCTGGTGGGAGGAGGATCTCAGACTGGCTTCCAGCTGAAGCAGGAGCCCCAGATCCCAGTGGGGCAAGAGGGCCTTATACCGTCACCAAGGGAAAGCCAAGGAAATACTTACACCAACCTGCTTCCTCGTGCTATGAGCAATGGTACCCACATGGATCCAACAAGGCAAGATGCCAACCAGCCTCTTAAAAACCTGCAGAACCCTTACTCAAACAACAGCATGGCCTCCGAAGGCCACTACTCAACTTTGGCTGATTGGATCAAGGCGACTCGGCAGAGCGACTGAAAGGAAAAACGTACATGTTCTTGAGTAGTAAACAGAACAGAGGCAGCTCCGAGGAAGGTACTGATTTTGCTTAGCCTTGCAAAAGGGGAGAAAATTTACTTCACTTATTTTGGCCTGGCAAGACTTGGCAGGCTTTCGTTTGGGTTGTTAGATCAGTGGACATAAGCAGGATTCGTAGCCTTGTGCAGTCACGCAAGTGAGTCAGAGTCAGGTTGTCAATTGCCTTGTCTGATTTCATCCGGCATTCTAATAAACAAACTGCACAATATATTATTCACATTTCACCCACGAACTGTAGCACCACCCAACTGAACTCCTTTTTCCAGGATGATTGAAGTGTTTTCTCCTAAACTTCTTTATTTTCCATTGAGATTTTCCATCTACCGTTTTCTTGCAAGTGCCCAATCCATCATGCACGTGTGTGGCTCTCAATACTGTGCTCTCTCTCGCGGCTTACTTCTCTCTTCTACCCTCATTGTGTTTTTGTACCACTTGCCCGATTAGGTTAAAGCAACAGGTGGAATTCTACATTACAATCCTGATCTAGTTAAGACAAATGATTAAAGCCAAACATGCTTTTTACACCTGGTTTATAAAATGTGGTGCTTGTTAAGGAAAATTATTTCTTGGTATATCTGACATATGGATATTCACATTGTTATACTTAAATAAAGCATATAAATACTCCCCCTCCCCACCTACCCGACTGGTAGATTGGCTTCCAGCTGCTGATATGAGGGACCTCAGTGGATACGAACGTGGATGAACTGTGCTTTAGGTTGTGCTGAGGACAAAAGGTTAATGAATTCCAAGCCAAATTTAGCTTTCTGAAGAAGTGAATGTAGCACTTTCTTTGTCGTTCTCAGGTAAATTTGGATTTCCTGTCAATATATTGTAGAGTTGTAGAATATTGTGTAGTATATTTTACTGGGTTGTTTTGATCTTGAAAACAAAAACAGCGAAGAAAATGGATGCTAGGTATTTTGATTTTCAGTTTTTAGTGCTATGGAAAGACTCTTACGCGTTTCACTGTCTTGTATTTTAGAGGAATATTTTTTGCTGTCACGTGCACTCTATATATACTAGTGCATCTCAAACAGCAGAATGTCACGCTAAAGCTAGCTGTTTTTTGTTTAAATTTTGGTTATTGTGAGTGATGCAGTGAAATCTTCACATATTTTGAAATGTCAATTTTTTTAATCTCTCGAGCTGTAGGCCATAATTATTAAGAAAAATGAACTCGTAAATTCTTGAAGTATTTTAGTTTACGTGTAATGAGTTGGAATATTTTAAATGCTTAAAAAAAATAAAAGACTCGTGGTATTTTAATTTTTTGAGATGCACTAATACATGTTAGCCATAGTTGAGAGTGAAAGCAACACCCTTGCTGAAACATTCAAGAGATGGCAAGGTACCAAAATTTCCATTGAGGAAGTTGGAAGGTAGCACATTGAGTGCTGTCTCTCCTTTGTAATGACTATGTCATACCAGTGATCACATGTGTTACTCGGAGTTCTCAGAGCATTTCCTCCAGATGTTTTATACACGCAGATGTTGCTTTATTGTTGTTTTATTAGCCTTGGGAGTGCCTTGCTCAAAGACGCATGGATGATAATGAACAAACACTGGCCGTTGTGTGGGTGTCAAACCTCCAGCCGAGCTCTTCTAGACATGTCAATGAAATGAAATATTTTGATTACCACTTCGTGAGATGTGAAATTTTTTTTTTTCATCACGATCACTTCCTAATAAATGGAGTTTGTTTTATTTCCGCATCCCTCGTCATTCAGCTATCAGTGTGCAATTGTACTTTCCTAGTGAGAAATTAGAAATGGCTTCAAAATAAAGTAGAAACTGCTGACGCGGGTCAAAAATTTCGGGACAGGATCATTCCTAGACGGATGATTTTTTTAGATCATTCGACTTAAAGTAATCACGCCCATCTAGTGTGTTCATGTGTGTCTTTACAAACATCACAGCACAGATTATGGAAGTGAATGTAAACTTTAGCCCGCCTCTTTCACTTAAGGTTCCCACTGCAGGCACTCTGAAATCATCAGCACCAATAGAAAATATTTCTCTTTTGATGAAAGAGAATGGGGTGTGAGTCAGAAAGTGTGCACGGCCACAGAACTACAGCCCACTGTAATGTGTAACAGCGTATTTGAATTAAGCACATTACAAACATTTAATTTGCACGGTAATTTGAAAAGCAATGAAAATCCAGTAGGTTAACAGCCAGGTTGTTTATAACTATAGCCTAGTTTTATGTAGCTCCAGAAGTATTTGGCCAATGACACATTTTTAACACTTTGCCTTTGTACACCGCCACAATGGATTTGAAATAAAATAATCACAGATGTGATTGACGTGCAGCGTTTCAGCTTTAATTCATTTTTCATTTTGCGCCAACGTGCAGCATCAACATTGAAACTCCCACATGGAAAAAACATCTTAAAGAGTGTAACGTTTTTCTTTCTCTCTAAGAGTCAAATCCATCACTTTTGGGTCAACTGACAAAGTCAGAGGTAGTAGAGACGTCAAAGAGTGAAGCAGGGGTACTTTTATTTGTTTATGGTATGTCAACCACAGATTGTCTAATGAACATACTGTACATCTAAAGCTTGTGGTGAATTATGATAATCGGATAAGCTGCAACACCAGGACATTTATATTGATTAAGGTGTATTATTGTACTCATCATTTTCTATTAGTGCAGGTGGGATCTCTTCTTCACTGTAACCCAGTGAAGACCCTCTCTGCTAAAGCTACATGAGAGTTAGCTGCTGATTTGCTGAGTGCATTTCTTGTTGCACGTCCAAAGCAAAAGGGAAAGAAACGCGAGGTATTCAGCACGACTCCTGTCTGAAACTAACAGAATCTTGCATGTTGCGGACTTGCTTTCTTTTTCATTTCACTAATGGGACGTTGAGCCCGAAATAAGCCGGCTGTAGGATGTCTCCTGGCTGTAAACCACAATGATACATCAAACCCTCAGCAAGAAAGTGAACAAGACTATTTCCCAAAATGTAAGAGTAGGGGTTGCGTATAGAAGTTTTCTGTTGCACAATAAAGGAAACACAGTGACTATAACTCCTGTTGAGTAAGCAAATTGGCTTAAGTGTTTTTAAATACATATGCTGCTATTAACAAGCTCATAGTCAAATTAGAAGTTACAAAACAGCATAATTCCAATAAACTAATGATAGATTGTCGATTTTTTTCAAGTGACATGTCAAAATACTTTCATACAAAATGTCATTAATGTTCAAATTCACCATGCTAGAATATACTCAAACTAGTAGTAAAGTGCTAAAGGACTCTTCTAAATAATTACTCATGCAGTTTCCGCTTGTAGATGTTTGCCTAACAGCCCTGTAAAGTTCCTCTTTTTGAATGCATTTATGCAACCTACTTGAAAGCTATCAATTTCATTCCGTGTCCCTCCTGTCCACGAGCAAAAACAGAGGACAATCTCTTGCATATGTTATGATTTACTGTACATCAGATTAAATCTAGAATGCACAGGAGCCACCGTGTCATGTCCTGTTTGTGTTCAACGCTGGCCGTCGAAAAGGGAATTTGGTTGGAACCCACTTTTCATGAAATTATGTGCAATTCTAGAAAATGTGAAACTGATAGTTGCCTCAAGATGTTTCAGTGACCTGGTGGCAAGAATGTCAGAAATACAGAGTCTGCTGAATGTCTATCCAGAGAGCTGTAAAGTTGGGCAAATTTAACCGCAAACAGCAACGGAGTATTCTCATCCTAACCAACCGAAGTGGCAAGAATGTGTTTCAAATTGTTAAAACCCACCAAAAAAAAACAATAAAATGCCTCCTTATAGCCTGTAAGTGCAACCCTGTAACCCCAAATTCATTTGAAAAGAATGTTTTTGACACCTTTTTAAAATTATTAAGGTAAAAGCATAATAAAATAATAAAAATGTATGAAGGCTATAGTGAAGATTTGGCTCCAAAAATGGCACAATTGCCATTTTTTCAAGTCAATGTGGCATCTTGGGGCTTCCACAGGCTTGGATTATGACAGTCAGGCTGCATGGAGCCACTTCTTTAAGAAACATCACCTGGCTGTGCACCTGAGGGTGAACTGTTGAAAATATAACATTCATTTTCACATTTCAAGCATGAGTTTCCTCCCACAGGCTGTGCTCCGTTAAGCGCTAACATTAGATGCTAACACGCTAGTGTCTTGCAGGTATAGCTCAGCATGTTAGCATAGCCGACATCTGCAAGTGCCAAACACCAGGCGGAGGGCACCGTTGATCATATCTGAATATGTCTGTGGTGCAGTTTCATATTTGCATCAGCGGTGTTGACACAAATAGGCAGTCAATGTCGCTCAGATGACAGATAAACATTTAGGTTCTAATCTTGTTTTTCGGTTTTGTTCTTTTGACAACTTTGAGACTACCGAGGTATCGTGTCCTGAAGCGTCATTACCGAGGAATCCAGGATGTGCTGCAACTGGAAACCTTTTCTCTTGTACCAGGAGACTGAGGTGTGAGGCCGCGTGCGGCTTCCTTCCGGTGTCGTTTTACATCAACCACAGTAAACCCTGATTTAGAGCTCAGCTCGCAGGATCCTCACGTTCGCTTGCTTCACTTGTCCGGTTTTCAGACAGAACTGTTACTCATTCGAGGGCACGTCTCCGGCCATACAAAGACAAGGAGACAAAGCTTCAGGGCTAGAAGCTCACTGCCAGCTGCTGCTTGTCCACGACTAAAAGCATGTTTGTTTCTGTTTATTCCTTGTTTTTTCTTTTTAATCCGAGCATGATTTGCTGTATTCTGAAAGAGACAGATGTCCTTCTCGCACCTGCACTGTGACCCTGATCTTAGGCCTTTACCTGGAGGAGCTGCGCGCAGGTGTCCAAATCGTGTGGCCTGGACATCAAACGCAGTCTGTGAACTGAGCTCATGAGTAGAGCTGAAGATTCACAAACGAGCCGATTTGTTGATGATGCAGCCGCTTCACTTCTGGCACTTCACAAAAACGTATTCCTCTGAAAGACCTTTTGGGAAATGTATCAATTCTGGTATTTTTTTTCTCCACTTTCCAAACTTCTAGGGTCTGAAACAAAGTCAATCTTTTGAAACATATTTCAGTGTGCAGTTGGGTCATCGATGTGCTTGACAAGGCTTTACGGATGTCACAGAGAGGGCAAGATGGAGTGTCAGAAACACATCGCTAACACACACATATAGAGGTTACATTCATCACAATATGTATTAGAGTAAATAGATATGTAGTTACTGGCATTATATGCTTGATAGGAAGATAGCAGCGAACTTGAAACATCTGTTTGAAGAAGTTTAAGAAGATACCTACTACTGAGTTCTATATTTATAAGAGAAACTGATTCAGGGATGGATTAGTGGTGGAGGTGGGGGAAATAAGTGTTTACTTCCTCCCACTCCTTTTCGAATAAATAAGTCACAAACCATGTGACAGCCCTATGCTAAGTTATGCTTTCTATGTGGTGCAGTATCAATATTTGCTGTACGTCCGTTTTACTTTCTCGCAGAAAGCTTTAATAGTCTTTAGGACTTTGCTCTGTGTGTGTCATGTTTGTGCAGCAGCCGTGTCTCTCTCTTTCTCTCTCTCTCTCTTTGCACACACGCTGACAGTTTGTCCTAGATGCTCGGCAGTGTGTCTCTAACCATGTCCTGGAAAAGGCGAGCTAGACCTGTTTAGCCACCTATTTCCAGTAAAACTACATCTCTGCTGCTCTGTCTCCTCCCCCCCCGAGCTTCTCTCTCTCTCTCTCTCTTTCCTTTAAAGCTTGCAAGCACTTTCTGACTGCAACTTCTGGTCACGCTGCACCTGAATGAGTGTAGCCTTATCTCGGCACATGAGGTCGGAGTCAGGAGCAGGTCAGGCCTCTTGTGATGCACAAACCCAAACAGCTTAATGACTCTCATGTGTATGTGTCTCCTATGTATTTATTTAAGTTCACGTGGGTTATGATTTATGTGACGTTATCACGCATATTAAAGATAAGGGATTTGGGACAGTTTGTGGACTCAGAGGGGCCAAGGGGCCAATTAAAAGCAGGAGTTGTAAAACGATTTTAAAAGTGTTTGCAGGTAACAAAACGGGACGGTTCTTTTTTTTTCTTTTTAAACTCAAAGCTATTGGTCTGCCTCCCGTCATCGTCATCTCTTCCACCTGTAAGGTCACTGAGCAGAGACCTCTCATTGAGATATGGTTAACAGCTATTGCTTCCATTTTCTCAGAGCAATTTCCCTGCTCCTGCAATTTGCAAACTTCCTGCGGCAAATTTAATTACAGGTATTGTGGCTCTACAGGCTCCTCATGCCAGAGCTACCTCATGTGGGAAAATCCCACTGAGCTTTTACTGCACAATGGTTGACCAAAACAGCGAATACCTGTGTGTACTTGTACTTTTCTTGAGTATTTCGTTGCGTCACTGCGCACATCTGCTCAGTTACAGAGAGCAGTTTTCACTTTTACTCGGCTTTTGTAGATGCTTTGAGAAAAACGTTATGAAATCAACACATCGTTACACAGTCAGTACTAAAACTATGGTAATGTGATTCACATGTTTGATTTTTTTTTTATGCCAGACGCTCTTACTGACGCAACTCTCAACATTTATTCTTAATTATCTTGAATCATTTTATGAAAATTTAAATACTTCTTCTGCCAGTCGTAAGAGTATAGACAAATCTTGATTGTACTTATGTAGCTAAAATGCAGTTAACAAACCACACTTTTTTGTCAGAAATTAATTTTTGACTTCTGTTTGTCTGAATGAAATTCTAATGCCGGAGAATTCAGATTTATTTATTTATTTTAAATAAGCATCGGGACAAAACCTGAGCAAGAGAACCAAATTGCATTGATAGCTTCAACTAGCCGGTTGGAGTACAACAAGCTGTTTATCTAAGAGATACTGAATGTCTTTAACCGAGCATGTTTCCTATAATTGAAACTTACTATTGACGCTGTAACTTTTTAATATTTGAGTTTCTTTTATATCACGTAAAAAAAGGTAGTAGCAAAGTATGTCAGAGTTTTAGGGCCAAACAGAAGATTTCTTGTAGTTTTCATCAGAATGAACACAGCTTCTTGCAAATTGTGTTTTTCCTGATACTGATGAAAATGTGGTGCCGATGTTCCAAAAGATTAAGAATTTCCCTGTCTGTGAAACGTGTACTGATGTACAACTTCACAAAGTTCTCCACCAGCCTCATCGGGGCACAGCGGATTGTTCTTCTGATGTCTGTCCTCTAAAGTAACTTCAAGACTAAATGTACAACTTTATTCTCACAATATTTTTGAATTTATTCTTGTAAATCCTGGACTTTATTCTCTAAGCCTCTGATTTTTTTTTCTCTCACTGTGGCGTTAATACTCTGTCGTAGAAAAGTGTAGCCAAAAAAGGTCAGGTTAACCTTAAGTTAACCAGCCTAGTTTTTCTGCTCTTAGCTTGTCCAAGCTAACTAGTAAAAAAGTGCCAACTGCAACTCCGGCAACATTTCCTCCAGCAGACACAGCCACTATCTCAATGCTGCTTTCAGTTGCTGTATTTCCCTTTTTGACAAGCAGCCACAGACACACACACCATGCTATACAAAAACATTGTGCGGTAGAAACACGCGGGCGGCATGAACTGAGGACGCTGGTGCTCAGACAGAACAAGGGGGAACCAGTGATTGTGAAAAAGTACACGTATCACTTTCTGGCCAATCCAGTGTGGTACCCAGCAAAAACACACAGAAGAACCAATTAGGAACGCCGGAATTTCAGAGTGACACAATGAACATTTTTGCTGAAGTGTTTTCAGGTCTGATTGGAGCGGCAGAGGACATCTACACTGATGAACAGAAACAAGAACTCTTTGAGCTACAGTGTCAAACTGACTTTATGCCGTCACAACTTATAGTGTTAGCATTCATGTGGAATATACAGGGCAAGTCTATGGTTCCCCCTGAATGTTTTTAGTTTCCTCATTGCAAACATATCAGTCTGCCCCTCAGAGGAAATATAGGAGCTCTATCTCATGCTGAGGTGCATTTACCATTTATATCAATGTGCCTCTTTTGCTTTTAAACATTCAGCTTGAGACAGGACAGATGTGACAGTGGGGTCAATCTTCTCTGACGGTGGGCTTCCGTCACATTTCAACTTAAAGGAACAGTTAGTGTAAGAAAAGTAACTCTACTCACCCTTATGCCAGTGGAGCTTCTCAGCTAAACATACATTTCGGCATTCTTCACGGAGAAGAATTATATTTTAGAATGGAAAGAAGCACCAGAAAAATTGAAAATGGCTCTGCAAAGGTCCTCCAACATCCTCCTACTCCTTTAGAGGCTCTAAATTGATTTTACCCCTTTTCTTAAGCTGAAATCTTCACTGCAGCTGCTAATATAAATGCATTAATAGGCAGCGTAAAAAGAATTTTAATCTGTAGGGATCTCTGGTCTGATAGAGATTTAGATCGTGCCATATTTTAAGAAAATGCTGTGTTTTAATCTGAAGAAACATCACCTGGCTGTCCATCAATTCCCTTTTTTTTTTTAAATCAGTTTAGCTTTTTTTTAAATTTATAAATCTACACACATCCACACTTTTCTTGTCTTTTTCATTTGTCTCCATTGTATTTACCAAATGTCTGTTTATCACATAGTCTCATTTATGCAATCATAATCACTGTTACTGTCACGCATCACTCATTAATAAAGGGAATAATAATAAATAATCAACAATCATTTATTAATAGTAATAAATCTTTTTGTGTGTGTGAACTGCTCCTTTAATAGCATTTACATGCATGAAACCACAAGAAACATTAGCGCGAACAACATCTGACAAATGTCATGTTTGGGTGTTCTGATCTTGTCATATATGTGTAAAGCTTGTTTGTTTGTTTGTTTGTTTGTTTTATAAATTTGCTTGAGTGCAGTGACCCGTTACTGTGTGTTACCTCCACAGTTGAAAAAAAGGTCACAGGTGATGAGCACAGTTCCAAAACATCTCATCTTCATCATCATCATGTCGTCACCCTCCCACACACAACGTGACATCTGAGGTCAGCACGTTTGACTGCCACCGAGCCCCCCACCCCTCTGGGCTCCATCTCGTAAGCCCACGCTCTGACATCACACGGGCCCCTTGTTGACATCACAGGACTCCCTCCTGAAACCAGACCCTCCTCCTCTGCTGTCACTGCTGCAGAACAGCTTCTCTGATGCACTCTGCCCCCTCACTGACCTCACTATGGGGGTAACTGCACATCTGGCAGCCAGATCCTGAGAGCGTGTGAACGCTTACATCCTTAAACTTCACGTGGCCTCTCAGAGCTGCAACGTCAGCAGTAAACCGATGTAGGAAACAGTGAGCGTTCTGCTGATGTCACGACTTCAAGCAAGTTTCCCTCTGCTGTAAATGTCTGATGGCGTGGAATTATGGATGTTTAAAGTGGGTCAGAATAAGCTGTTACTTGTCCCTTAGAATGGACTTAGAGAGAAGAACAATGTTAAATATTTGCGCCTTACTGATGAGTGTCAAAAGAGGAAATCTTGCCTTGTGCAACACACATCAGTCTGAGGACAGCACTCTTTTTTTCTGTCAGGATAACTTGTTAAGGGTCTTGACTCTTGTCAGTGTGATCAGTGAGTAAAATACTCATGTCTTTCTGTTTTACCATACAAAATTTTTCTCTACACAAGAGAGAAATCCCTTTTGCCAGAATAGGGGGCTGTAAGTTATTTTATGGTATCACAGCACCCCCTGGTGGACAAAGGTGAGCGTATATTCAATTTAATTCATTGAATTTCGCTTCTTCATTTTTTCACCTATTTAAACCATTCAAATATCAAACTGTTCAGCTCTTTGAGGACATTACCGCTCGTATTTTTCTCATTTATACTTCTTTTACTTTTGGAAAGATCATTTTCTTATTTCTTTTTCCCTGATTTCGTCTTCAATGGCACTGCTGTGACCTGAGAATTTCTTTGATGGCGAGTTTAGTCTTTTGTGTAAAATAAGACATATTTTGATCTTGTTTTTTTTTTTTTTTTTTTTTTTTTTTTTTTACTATTCAATTTAGCTTCTAGCTGTTTGAACAATTGATTTCACCTTTTCCCTTCGTAAATTGCAGATCTGTTGACTTACTGTAACTGTAACATGACTGACACTGTAGCTCATGGCCGTTCTGGCTCTTCATTTCGCATTTCTATAGTTCAGCCAAAGCTTACAGCAGTTTTATTTTAGCAATCCGCACCAGCATCCTCTGGAATTTTATGTAGCTTTGGGTAGAATTAGTCCAAATTAAATCTGTTTGCTATCTGCTCCACTACTGCGTTTGGTGCATTTAAGAGTTGTTGAAAATATTCCAAATAACTGTCATTCCACTAAATCTGTGGGGATATTAATGTTACAAGACCGTGCCAACATCTAAGGGACAAAATAATCTGTGACAAGTGAATCTCACGTTTTAACGCGTTCGATTCATCCATTAGGGCTAAATAATCCATCCACGTACGAATGACTTGCGATATCGGAGGTTACCAGGAGCACTAGAAGGCAGCACGAGAGGCCGTCAGGCAGAGAAGGGCATGAAACCGGCCCGAGGAGGTGACGCGGCCCGAGACAGCGGCGCACTTCTTTCTTAAACTCTGTGGACATATCTTTGCGATGGATTCACAGCCTCCGCCAAAGCCATGGGAGAGGCGGGTTCCGGGGACATTGAGTGCGCCTGTAAATTACAGGTAAACTTTGCTAGCCTTAGCCGTGTTAGCCCGAGCGCCATGACAGCGGAGTTCGGCAGCTGTCGCTCGCTACTGTAAGCTAAGCGATGGCGATATTATCGAAACCGCGGAGACGTCGGCGTGCTGATGGAAGTCATCACCGGTCGGCCGGTCGCATTTACGTTCGTTTGAATGTCCTTTTGACTACAGACGTTCAAGTTAAAATCAGTCAACAAGGGTAGAAATAGCTAACGAGCTAACGTTAGTGAGGCACGAAGAGGCCCTGCCCGCAGCTTTCTGACATTATTAATAATCCTTCACCTCGGGCGGTTTTAACGTGATGATCCACAGACACCGCGATTAAACCCCATCAGCTCTGTTGACTGAAAGCTAGAAATAAATGGCGTTTTAGTCGTTGTTGAAGAATTTACCTGTCCGTGTGTAAGGCTGATGGGTGTCTTTCTGCTATTGGCACATAATCATTAACAACTTCGTACCTGTCAAAGTAGTTTGTATTGCCAAAAGAAAAACAAACATTTGAAGTTGGGGTTTGCGCAATGTGCTTTTCCACCGATTCGATTCGTATTGTGGTATTTAAAATATTGCGATTTGATAT
The DNA here is from genome assembly GCA_001698575.1 of Mola mola. Lineage (NCBI taxonomy): Eukaryota > Metazoa > Chordata > Actinopteri > Tetraodontiformes > Molidae > Mola > Mola mola. The sequence goes on along the minus strand of KV751317.1, from coordinate 5,861,573 downwards.
TATTGATTATTCTGATTTTATTTTTCTTGTTTAAGACAATCAAAAGTCACACATTTTTAGAGATGATATATCCTGAGTCGTATTTTCTAAAAACAAGGCACAACACACGTCAGCCAGTCAGTCTTTGACATTTATTTCAGCATCACAGAGAAATGGTACGAAAAGCCCAGTTTCACCAAGCGGCATGTTTCATTTCTGTACATTTTTTATGTGTTTCTTCTGTCAGAAGTTGTAGATGATAACCTCAAATAACAAACCCTACAGTTCCAGTTCCACCACCCATTGTTTGGGGAACCAAACAGTTATCTGGTAACATACAGGGAGGGCCCAGACCCTTCAAGCTTCAAGTATACTGGACCGAGCTGAGCTGTACTGCTTGGTGGAAATGGACCTTTAGTGCACGCTGAACACGGTTGGGTATTGAGACCCAGTTTCAGATAAGTCCCAAGTTCAAAGTTTGGATTCTACCCGAACAGACGTGCCGTTCTTGAGTGAGCAAAAACAGTGAAGAGCCCGGGAAAGTTTTCAGTGTTCAGGAATGAGTCCTCCACCAGGTCGGCCACCTGTGGTCAAATCAGACATTTGGAAAAAGATATGTGTGATAAGGTTGTCAGTGGCTTTGCTGCTTGTAAACAGTGTAATAAAGTGTTTGCATTTGATAGCCGTGAGATGGGCACATCCTCCCCGAGGAAACACGTTGAATACTGCAAAAGTACGGCAGCTGGTGCGACAACCCGGTAACACAACTCTCACAGGCTGTGTGTTTGATCACAGCCCGCAGGTCGAGTCACGGGATTTAAATTAACTGGTCTCTGAAGGTGCATAGATTAATGCAGATAACTGTTTGATATCGCTTCTGGTACTGAGCTTTATGTGTGTGTTTGTTGGAGGTGTTTAAAACTGGATTCTTGTAGGACCATCATGTGGTAGTGGTCTGGATTCGGATTAGGATGTAGGCTTAGAAAATACCATTATTTCCATTTGTTAAAATCTTATGTGTGCAATTACCTTGTTTGAAATATATAGTTGACATTAATAATAAATTCATTTTTACT
>KV751317.1:5847158-5857449 GCA_001698575.1 Mola mola | reverse complement strand
GTTCCTGGGCTTGTCTGTAAGGTTTTAAATCGTCACAATGTGGACCTCTCATAAAGGTTATTGTTCCAAAATTGCTTAGCATTCAGAGGTTGCCTGTTATAGTGTGTTTAGAACCAATGGGTCTAAAATTTGGAGGTGAAAGAAAGTCAGCTTTGTGTATTCTGTTTATACAGTACACTGCTGTTCTGAAGATCATGTCTGATATAAGTCTTTGAGATTGTTTAATGACAGAAATGAATTGAGTGTCCACGTTAATAAGCTGCTACATCTGCTTGGTGACAGTGTGGTGAACAAAGCTGGGCTGGTGTGTTTTTTCATCCTGTGTGTGATTGGAGAAGAGGCTAATTCTGCGTATTTTGAACTGTGAGTCACAATGTAGTTTTGTAAATATTAATATTTTGAAATTAAAAACCTGAAAAACTCTTTCTCCACTTGTGTAGTATAATTTTCATGAGAATTTGGGGTATAATATACAATTTTGGAAAATCTTTCATTAGTAATAGGTTCGCATTGTTGGTAAACTAAGAGATTCTGACAAGACTTAGTTATATTATCGTCATATGCAAATATTTCTTTGGTTAAAAAGTCCAGGGATGCTTTATGGCAGAAACGTGCGATTTACGGCAGCACGTCTTAGCAACGGGACGCCGGAGCTGCTGCAGTGCGACAACGGGGACGAACCCGGCGGTGCAGATACGTTCGGAACCAAACAAAACTAATTTTACACATCGATCATCGAGTTTGTATTGTAATGAAACGTGTCGAAAACATTTCGTGCTTCTGGACTTCATCATACGTCTTCGTCAGGTAGCCGCACACTTTCATGCTAGCCGCTAGCCGACTGAGGCCAATGCTGCCTTAAATGTCGGTCGGAAATTCTAAGGTTGAGGATTTAATTAAGCTTAAAGGGTCATTGTTGAGCTTTGATTCTTAACTTATGGTGTGGTGTTTTTTTTTCTTGACTCCCTCATAGAATTGACTGCGTAGGCGATGTACGCTAAAGAATCAGCAAGACGACCACTTCGGTAAGACACCATGTTAAATTGTTAATGAGGTTTTATACCGTACAACCTGTCCTGCAGTACAATAGTGAAACAAATGGTAATTCGCCTCTTTTTAAAGAAGACAGTAGCCTTTAACAACCGGACGACCCGATACGACTGGCCACATCGAAGCTGTTAACCCATCGTGTGGAGTTTGGGATTTTACGAGGAGCGAGGAAGGCAGCAGCCTCTGTCCCGCGAAGTTAGCTAGCTGTCATTAGCGATGGTCGCAGCATCAGCATCAGCATCCGCATCAGCATCCGCACTCAATGACATAAAACAGGCTTCAGCTTAGCCTGCGACACCAGACGACGGGGGAAGGACACTTCTGGCGTCAGTAAGTATCCCAGCTTCACCTTATCTTCCACCCTGGTTATGATTATTACAGAATTAGCTGAGGTCATTTGACCAAAAAGCGTGTGAGGGCAGGGACGCGGCCCGCGCGAGCTTCAAGCCTCCGCCGGCGCTGTCAAAGTGTCTCCTTGGCATAACTTCACCGGCTGTCCACGGCCAGAAACGGGCAGAATCACTGGGGAGTGAACCTGTGCGGAGTGAAGCTGTCTGTGCTGCGACCTGTCGCGTTTCCCGAGGCAGAAAATCACAACTGGAGCGCCTCTGAATGACGCATTTCACAGCCAGCAGTCGCCAGAGTCGTTTAAAAACAATGCACATACAGTTTAGTTATTGTGCAAGAATGTTTTTAATTTTGTTTTTAAATACCTGCACGGTATTTGATAACAGATACGCTGCTTTTGCTGACTGGTTACTCTCCTCTAGCTGTGACTCGAGCTGGACAGTTTTCATCTCATATTAATACTGACACATTGATAATATTTTTTGTGTATCTGATATTGGTAATATATCCATTTTCACTTCAGATAAGGGTTAGATCGGCCGACATGCATGTGGTTGACTGGTACTAGAATAAGGTGGAATTCCCCAGTAGCAGTGTCTCATTGATTTCTGCATTGGCATCACATGGCTGCAGCTCTAAAGGCCCCCCTGATGAGAGTCACATTTCGCCCTAGTGAACGGGTCCATATGGTGTTGGATCACGGCTTCCAGGGTGATTTTCATTATAAATGACTGTGCATGACTGAACAATTGATCCATTTGTCTGTATGATGCCATTAGACCTTCACTTGTCTTTGTCTGTGTCGCATAGAAAAGCTGAAAAGTCTGGAAGTTGTAATCAGAGAATTTACTCAACAAATTAACCATTATTACAATACCTGACAAATTTCTGCTGATGGACCAGAAATCTAGCGTCTGTGACGATCGGGGCGGGTGGAGGCGTCCTCTGTCGACCTGTGGTTAATGTGTCTCTGCGTCTTTAGAGATGAGCCGCTTCAGCTCGGACAACAACAACTTCCCCTACGACAACAACGCGCTGGTGTTGGACATGGTGCTGGGCTCTCTGTGGGGGGTGCCCCAGCCCATAAACTGGGACAATGTGGCCAAACTTGTCCCAGGATTCACTGCCAAGGAGGTAAGTGGAACCGCCTCTATCAATCCCTCCCCGCTGACGTCAGGCCCGACCTGTTAATGAGAAATAAAACTGGTGGGATCTTACAGTGTGCCGGTCGATTCGAGGAGCTGAAGCTGGCGGGGGGGTTTCCTCGAGTGGACAACCAGCGAAACGCCCTGACGGAGGGAAAGGCGTCCTCTTCAGACGGCCTGTCGGCGCTGCTGGACACCGGGGAGACGGGAAGCAACGTTCCAGGTCAGTTAGCGCCGTACTCGGCAGCACAGCTTCCACTTTATTCCATTATAACTCTTAGAACTCATTAAGTCTTTCGTGGAGTGTATCAGCTGTCCCGAGGCTCAAGATTCATCGTCCTGATTCCCACACGGGAGAAATTTGCCTCTGAAAAATGACAGCGAACAGGACATTTTCCACAGGCGGAGATCTGGCTGAGACTCCCACGATGGCTCGGCGTGAAACTGATTTTATCGATTCCACGTTTTCCTGCACTTAAACTGACCGTTGACATGATGAAAATATGCCACATGTTGCACACTTTCACTTTACAGGAGATTCCAATCGTTCATATTTGATTTGATACATACTTTAACAGACTGTATTAAATGTTCATCCTTGCGTTATTAAAACTGTCTAACGTAAAACTGTAGAAACGCTGTCCAACTTGTTTTTTCCATCACAGTCTTCATTTCGTCCATTGTGAAATACATTCACTCGTCATTTCATAGGAGCTTGTCACTTTAATTTGAACATTTAGGCCACAACATTTTGCTTTCCAACATATAATGAACGAAATTCAGCATTTTACAGCAATACTTTGGTGAAATGTATGTCAGGGCCAAAACTTGTGCAGCTGTGGTGCTGACGTTTGCTCTTTTTAACTAAATACTTGTTATTAAAGGTGCTGCATGGATAACATTATTACTGGTGTTATCAGCAGGCTCGGAATTGGAGCCCTCAGAACGAGACGCTGCTGTGGAGAAGAGCGAGAAACGAGGAGCAGATGAGAGTGAGAAAGTTCAGAAGCCGCGAGAGTAAGTTTGAATGTTCTGCAGGGATCAAATACAAATAAATCAGAAATCACTGATGTTAACGTTCAAGTAGAGTCACATTTAGTCACATAAGTAAAACACGGAGGAAATCAATCTACAAATACTGTGTATGTTTACTGAATCAAAACCTGGTTTTAAAATGAAATGTGCAAAGTCTATAAATGATAAATATTAAGTTTTCATTCATTCTGTGTCCGTCTTTGCGCCCCGAAGCCTCCGTGCTGATACATGGAACTCTTTAATCCCCGCAGCGCCAACATGGTCATCCACGTGTGCGACGAGACCAAGAACCTGAAGCAGGACTTCACGTGTCCCAGAGACCTGCTGGTCAAAGAGATGCGCTACTTCGCTGAGTACTTGACGCTGGAGCCGCAGCGCTGGGAGGAGGTGGACATCTCCGTTCACTGCGACGTGCAGATCTTCGACTGGCTCATGAACTACGTCAGGAGGAACTCCGCCGGCGAGGGGAGCAAGGACAAGCCGCGGCTCGGTAAACCGCCGCCAGAATCGACACGAGGCACCTTGTCGCACACGGCTGAGCCGACCAAACGTGGCGTGTGTTCCGTGTGTCCTGTGCTGTGAGTCGGTTGGTCACGTCATGTTTGTCGGTTTCAGAGCCCAGCAATGTGGTCTCAATCCTGATCTCCTCCGAGTTCTTGAAGATGGACACGTTAGTAAGTGTTGTGACGTGTGACGTGTGGTGACGAGGCGCGTCGGGCCGCTTGTTTTTTCAGGCGTAAACATGCTTGTGGTCTGGCAACAGCATTATTTTCGAGAATATCGCACAGCAAAGGTGCTAAAAGCGGATCAAATATTGTCATATTTTTCAGGGCTGAGCTCTCCCGCTCCTGTAAAAACAAGAGGCCCGTGCGCAGAGCTTTGTTAAGTTGCTTAGAGCTGCAGTGATTGGTCGATGAATCCATCCGATCTGAAAGAAATCGGCGAAATTTGTGATAATCGATTCGGACGTGACAAAACCGGACAAAAGAAGCAATGTGAAGACGTCGCCATGAGACTGTTTCACAGTTCCGTGACATTTAGACCAGAGGAATACTGAAAATAACCAGCATAACGAGATTGATCTCGAGTCGCGGCCCTAATGTCGATGTTGCATGAGAGCCACGTTCGTTTTGCTGCAGTTTGTGCACGGCTGCTTTTACAAAACGACGCCATTGTTATTGATATTTACAACATTAAACACTGACAGCATGTTAATGTAAACAGTCTGTTTGTGCTTTGTCCTAGTGGGTGTCATTAATTCACCCTGAAGCTAGTGGGCGTCCAGCAAAAACTGGAAAATATACAGTACAAAATATTGCTTCTGATAATCAATTAATCATTGCAGCCCGTAAGCTGCAATATATATGATACATATCGTGATTGTGATATCTATCATCTGAGATTTTGGATATCATGATATCATGATATGGCATCGGTGTTGTCGTGTTCTGCTTCAGACGGCTGAATTACAGTATAATGTCTGAATTTATCAGAGTATTCTACCTGTTGTTCATGAAATCATTTTAATGCCATACAAACCAGCCCCATTTTAATCATTTTATAAGAAAAAAATTTCCCATTTCTGCCTCTTGCATGTCAGGATCTGCTGCTTTTCTCTGTGTTTTGGGAAGGAACAGATTAAATGAAGCCCCTTTCCAAGCTAAAAGATAGATTGGTGAAGTAAAGTGAGGCAGGGTAGCTGACAGAGCAGCCATCAGCGGCAGAGTTCGCTGCTTCAGACCTCTTTTACGGTGGCAGTGAGAGCTCTGACGGGGGCACCGTCCTTGCCGTGTGTTCAGGTGGAGGAGTGCATCCAGTACTGCCACAAGCACATGAGCGCCATCTTGGCCACGCCCTGCAACATGAACTGCATCAACAGCAACCTGGCGACGCGCATCGCCGAGCTCTTCAACCACAACGAGGCCGACGACATCCGGGACAAGAAAGACAAGTTCAAAAGGCAAGCAGCCCGGCGGCAGAACGGCGGCCTTCGGTCCACTTTGCTCCTGTCGGTGACAACACGAAAATGATGTGCTGCTTTTTTTGTTTTATGTCCCGTTCAAAGCAAATTGTTCCAGAAGAAAATTGAGCGTCTGTTTGATCCCAGCTGCCAGAACAGAGATTCACCGGGAAACGCCTCCACGCTGTACAGGTGAGGCCACTTCGTCCAGGTGTTGTCCTCCATCGCTGCTCTGAGAGGCTCGACGATCCAAGAAAGAACAGTTCAGACCCTCTGAAATGAACAAGTTATGTTCTGTGTTCGACGGCAGGTGTGCTCTGTGCCTTAAGCTGCTGACCAGAGACACCGAGAGGAAGATGTCTTGTGTTCCGGGGAAGATCAACGTGGACGCTCGGGGGGAAATCGTCTATACGCACATCAGGTACGAGACGGCGGTTCTGCTGCTGCCGTTCACACTTTCCGACTGTGGAAGGACACAAATAAGTGAGCTGAAGCCGACCGCTTGACGGTATCTGAGATCTCTCGTTTACCTGCTGAGGAGGTGCACACATGATAACTGCGTGTGTGTGTGCAGACAGAAGTGCTGGGACGTCCACGAACACATCGCAGGTCTGTTTGAGGAACTCCGGTCCTGGGTCCTGGTCTACTGGAGACTCTGGGGTACCGTCAACTACCTCACCTGCTCCCGATGCCAACAGGTGTGTGAGTGTGCACATGCGTTTCATCGTGCGGACAAATTTCGACGTGACGCTCGTCTTATGGGGACATTTTGACCGGTTTTCACAAGTTTAAAGTGCTTTTTTTTAGGGTTAAGACTGTTTCCGAGTCAGGGTTACAGTTGGCTTTTGTTTAGACACGTGACTGAGGTGCTTGTGTGCATGTGCGTGTGCAGGTGTTTGTGTGTGCAGAGCTCACCCAGTGTAAGTACCACCCGGACAGCGTGCTGTACCCCGGCATGGCCACGGAGAAGGGCTGGCACGGCGCCGGGCTGTACCCCTGCTGCAACCAGAGGGTCCTCCGCTTTGACCCCACTGCTATGCCTAAGGCATGGACACACACACACACACACACACAGACACACACACACACTCGTGGCTCACAAGTGATGACTGACAGTGAGTGTATAGGTACGAGGCTATAAATAATTTCAGAGGAACATCCTTCTTAGAATACCGTTTGTTTATTTCCAATTATGAAAATGCTTATCTACTCATCTTATGAAGAAGTGTCTTTGCACGGCCTCTGCCAGGAGGGGGCGATGTGGACAAAATCTTCTGTCACAATATGGATTATTTCATATCACAGTAACAATATATATCGTGATATAGCACATTCTCTGTAACATCTCAAAGACAAAATGTTGATACAAAATAAACACATACGTGACAACTTTTTGTGGATAATCCTGTGAATTGAGGAGTTGAAAAACAATGTGTTTGGGTGTTTAGGAGAGTTTCCATTGAATCAGCTCCATTTTGGTGCCAAGAATTTAAATTCTGCATATTGGGTTATAAATATGCGTAGTGACTGCCCTCTACAGGTTGAAACCTGCCGTTGCAGTTGAATTTTTCCATCAGCAGAGCTTTGAGGCCAGAGGCAGCAGCTCCTTCCTGTCCCCTCTGCAGCATCTTTTGTTTGAAAAGTGCAAACACACTTTTTGTATCCAAAGTTAGACCAAAGTAAACCCTCTTTTAGGTACGAGTTCCTCTTGGTGCGGCTCAGGCTGTCTTGTCCTGTCTCGGAGTGTTTGCGTCTGACTTCTCCACATCTGTTGATCGATAGACGTTTTTCTCTTGTTTGCTGCCCTACCCTCTACCCAGCTGCATGCTGGGGCAGCTACTGATTGATGCCTGTAATTAAAGAGTCTCGGCTCTGGTAAAGTGAAACTAGGTGGTAGTTTGATTGCTCAGAGTGACGAAACATCTATTTGTCAACAAGGACAGCAATGCAACCACATAATGATAATCCACAGACTTTGTTTTGAGCAGTTTCCCAGAGATGTGTGTGTGTGTGTGTGTGTTCAGGGCTGTAAGAACCGAGACCACATCGTGAACCTCCCTGATGACGAGAACTGCGACGAGGCGGCCTCAGCCCAGAGCGCCGTCCTCAACGACCTGCTGCTGCACAGAGACGCTGTGTGTGTGTCGGACCTGGCGCCTGCAGAGGGGTGAGCAGCACAGTGTGTGTGGCTTTGACGAGCGGTCTGTGATGCTGCTCTCACAGTGTGTGTGTGGGTGTGTGCGGCAGGAGTGAGGACGCTCCACCTGCTGCAGAAACGGTTCCCGACTGCCACGTTCTCCTGGAGCCAACGCTGCTCGGACCCCTGGGTGCAGACGGCGGCGCTGTAAGTCTCTCAGTGCTTCTCTCTACCTGTGATCCTTTACCCACGTGTTGTTTGTCTGGTTCTGAGTTGAGCTACTTCCTCTTTCCAACCAGTTTTCCCTTTTGAAAAACTGGAGTCTGCAACTGGTAGGCCTTTCTTCTCATTTCCTTGCTTACACCCGCTTGTTCCACCGCACTGCACACGCTGTTATCCTGAAGGAGATTGTTACTGTTAGATGTGAAGCTGTGACCTCCTCTTTTCCAGAGGCAGCAGGCTCTGCTGTCAGAGGATGAGGAGTACACCACCGGGTCAGAGGTCACCGAAGACGAGGTGGGGGACGAGGAGGAGCTGTCCAAGAAACAAGGTCAGGGCACCAACACAACTATGTCAGTTAAGGATTAGTCAAACGTTATGAGCTGGGCAGTTTGAGGTCTAAAGGCTCGTTCCATGCGGATGTTCAGCAGTACATCCACCAGGGGGCAGCCCAGAGCACAGACCTCCACTTCTCCTTCCCTACCGAGGAGCATCGTAGAGATGTTCAAGGTTTCTTACCCACTCACATAATCTTTCCCCAAAAAGTTTCTTCTCGATGTCTCACTTTATTTTAAATGAGTAGTTCAGTATTTTGAAAAAACACAAACGTGTTTTTCCAAGTGTTCTTACTCAGGAGTCACCTGTAATGGATTTGGCACTATATAAATAAATTTGATTTGATTTGATTTGATTTAATGATACAGGAAGGTGCTGCACCTCCAGGAACGGAGCTGAGAAAATGTCAGTCTGGGAGTCTTTGCCCACTTGATAAATTTGATAAATGAGGCAAAGCAATAGTCCACCTCTAAATATACTGCGGTTTTTAATTATTACAAGCATGTAAAGCTTAAATAGTAGTTTACTTCAGTAAGTTATGAGAAGTTCAATAAGAAAATGAAAACTCAAATATGTTCCACTCTTCTGTAAACAGAGGCCTGTTTAATCATGAAAACTGGGGGCTCGGCTGCTCAGATGCTGCCGGAGCGTTTCATGGATGAGTTATCTTATACGAAGGCCTAAAATTCATGATGAATCTGAGGTAAAAGCTGCAACACGTCAACAACATAATATTCTTTATAGACCTAATTACCAGACTAATGAGCATCTCTGTCTCTAGCCAGTTTTCTTTTTACTACTTTTATTTATTTATAAAGAGAATGCGCATTAATCAACCCAGCGTTATTCTGCTGGTTAATTTTCAGCTGTAGTGGCCAGATGTCCTGAGACCGGTGAGGTGATAATAATGAAGCCTTCATTAAAAACAGCAGCAGTGACGACACGGGACGTATGAGATGAGATATAAGCCACGCGGAGCCACAGACGCTGTGCACTGATACAGCAACAAGAGACACCATTTTGTCCAGGACGCGCGAGGACAAAAGGACAAAACACAGCAAAGCAGAGGTCATCACGGCTGTCTCTGATCAGGCAGCGTCAAACAGGAAGAGTTTTATAATCTGGCCTATTCAGAGGCTGCAGTTTCTTTTAGAGCGGGATAACTAACAAGATTAACAGTGCCAGCTTTCCTCGCACATCTTCCGATTCGACGCACAAACATTAAACTAACATCAACTATTTCATTTTTTGACTGATGCAAAAGCAACTGTTTATTGTTTGATTAATAGTAAGGTATTAACACAATTCTAATCGAAATGAATGAAATCAGTTAGGCTCACCTGAATTAAATACTGTCGTTACAGAGACATTTTCATTGCTTCTACAGCAGATTTGTCTCACAGTCACATCTATGTTTGCACAAAGATTTCCTTGAGCGGTCGACACGTTTTCATGTTTGCCGTGTTATCTGATGGATTACTAATAATTAAAACCGAAAACTGACATTTTGCATCACACTTGTGAATCATTCTGACCTCATATTCGAAATGTCACGTGTGTTTGCAACAGTGTTCAGTGAATTCCCGTCTCTTTGACCTTGGCGCCGCCGGCAGCAGCCTCCCTTCAAAGTGGGGTCTCCGGTTTAAACGTGAAACGTCACTCTATCCATGGCTCGTCGCCACCGAGCCTATTTTTAGCATTTCCTCCTTTTTTTTTTTTTACCTCCGGGATGTAAAATCACGATAATGCTGTCGTTGGCCAGCAGGTGGCGACAGCTCATCCGTCATCGTGTTTTTTACTGTGTTTGTTTCCAGCCGCCAAGAAGGCTAAGAAGGTGCAGAGACCCCTGAGGAAACAAATGTCCTCTCCGAACATCCAGCGCAGAGACAAAACGGAGAAAGTGAGTCTGCCACTTCGACCTTTAATATTCGGCTGAAATGCGTCACAGTAACTCTACTGTCACCTGTAACAGGCCGTAACTTCCCGTTCATGGCTTTAATTTACGCAGACTAGAATTTGTTTGTATTTTTTGGTGCTCATTGTCTTTATTACTTTTTAAAG
>KV751317.1:5788846-5847113 GCA_001698575.1 Mola mola | reverse complement strand
CGACTTTCTGTCCCCCTCAGTCGCAGACCCGGGACAGCAGCCCCTTCATGTGAGTCCAAACACCACACAGCTTCCTTTTCACGTGTGTGTGTGCGACGTGTCACTGACCTGACAGTGTGAGAGTGAAACCGCTGTGTCTTGTCTCGTCTGCTGGGTTTTGCAGAGTGAGCGTCCAGAAAAGTAAGTGGGACAGTTCTCGCTCCGTGCGGTACAACCAGGACGCTCAGAGGGAAGAAGGTAACAGTTATTAATACCTGGCTATTTTTACCATCAAATGCTGCATTTTCCTCAAAAAGTGAGCAGGACTCTTCGTTTACCTCGACCGCAGAGAGTCTTTTCTTTTTGTTTTTATCCTCCGATTCCCTCAGTTCGTGAAGTGTAGAACCATATTTTAAGTTTCCAACGTATGACTCCATTAATAAAGTTTTATTATTGTTTTATTACATACAGTTCACCCTAGAAAACCAAGAAAATTTTGAACACATTTTTTTCTCTCCTACCTCACCAGCTGTTCATTCATGCAGGTGTGAGTTGATTGTTTTGGAGATAGCAGCAGTAGAGACTTCTGGCTTCTCCACGATATCACAAAACTAGATGGTTCTTCACTTTTGGGGCTCAAACGGCCCAAAAAACAAAGAATGTACCAGATTTTAATGTCACACAAACTAAGCTGATGATAAAGCTGAACGCTTCTTTGCAGCAACCTGCACGTTTGAAGCTCTGTAGTCCACCACAGGCTCATCAGTTCGTTAGCACGGAGCCATCAGTCACTAGTCACTAGGGATGTTAATGATTAATCTTTAATCACTGTTCACAGTGTAACCGATTTTAAAGAAAGTATTAACCAACAATGAGTTTTCTTCCGGGCACTCTCGTTTATTAACTTTTAAACTCTGTCTGCTGCTGATGCTGCAGTTCAGAAAAGCAAAGCAGAGCCAGAATCAGTCAGTGGAAACGGGGAGGCATGAAGAAGTCCAGCGTGGGAATTACGCTGTAAAAGAGGGTGGTGCTCAATGTTAGCACAGCGTTTTGTAACCTAATTGTAATTATATCACCGTATCCATCCCTATGATCCAATCTCCACCAAACAAAACGCAAATGGATCAGGAGTCCCACTGACATGTCTCCTGCTGTGCTGTAGCTGCTGTTTTTGTGTCTACATCGGGGATTTTCAGGGATATAATAGTTGGAGTTCGTAAAAGTGTACGAAATTTACTACCTTGGTCACCAAAGTGTTATCATTGATTTTTGGGTGAACTGTCCCTTTAACGAATTTGAGATAGGAAATCCAGAAAAGTGGTGAAAATACTTTTTCTCCAGCTTTGAGTTTGTACCACCCGTTTAAATCAAACTGTATTTACATTTTCACTGTGTGTTCATTATTTACCAATTTTACCTTTATGACCCAGACCAGCGCCGCATGGTGGAGATCGTTGGCCATCTGACGAAGATGAGGTTCGGGGAGCAGGACCAGAGCAAGGCGAAGGATACTAAAGAAGTAAGTATCAGAACGTATCGGAAACAACTTCTTTTTTGTATTTCCATCTGGCTTGTGTTTGCAGCTGTGTGTGTGTGGTGCTGTTGCAGCCAACAGGGGGGATCTACGCCAGACTGGAAACGCAGTTTAAGAGTCAAGTCAGGCAAAGTTCAGAGAAGACACCCAGGTACTCTTAGTAGACATAAACGCGCACACCAGCATGTACCGTTCAGCCCTTGACCGTTCCCTTCCTTCGCCGTAGATCTAAAATACGGTACGCTCAAATCCGGACGACGTAAAGGACACGGAGGCGGTGATAAATGGAGCTGATGGTGAGCTGATCACACAGGAGGAAGAGAGGAGATCTTTCAACGACAGAACGACACTTCCCGCTACCAACAATAACCCAGCTGTTTCCTGCCCCCTCACTCAGGTGACTCCGCGCGGATCACCGTCACTCAGCTAGCTGTTTGTTTGTGCAGCTGCGGTCAGTCCAGATTGAGTTCCGCTCTTAGGAAGCGCACTCCGAACCCTCAGTGTAGCTCTAGGCTTTATTTTTGGAAGTTGGGGATTCCTGCAGAGGACAAAGTGAGAAACACTTGTTTATTCTTTTCCGACCAGAAGATCCGACTTATCTGGATCTGGTCAATCCCCTTCTGGTAGAGATCTAGTTCTAGTCATTCCTGTCTGTTTTGAAACGTAACTGTGTGACACCGAAGCCAATAAAACCTGAATGACACTGATCGAATGACGCTGGTCAGACGAGTTATTCTAGTTGCTGTCCACTGGGTGGCAGCATTTCACTTTGTGCAGGAGATTTTTCGACGGTCAACTTTGCCCCAGTTTGACCCGTCTCCTCTGGTCCAGTTTACTGCCAAGTAAAACGACAGAAAACACAAATTAAAGAGAGAAACACACTGATTGTACTCCTTCCACAGGTCAGTCCTGCAGCGAGTCTTCTTCTTTTGCCCTGAAAGGGTATTAAGGTGTGTTCATGTTGCAGAAACCATGTGAAAGTCGCGGGCAGTGGTCTGGTATGTGCCACTGTGTGAAGGGTTAGCCGGGCTCTCCAAGAGGGGCTGTGGGTGCGTTAACCTGGCTCTTCCTGTCAAACCCACTCACACGGGTATTAATAACCCCTGCAGCCCTCAGCATGGATACAGCAGCAGGCGTGAGGGGGAATTGAGCCATAGTTTTCTCTTTCTTTATTTCCCATTTCGGAGTAGGTAGGGAGTCAGTGGGGGGCTACCCCAGCTGTTCCCTCTTCTCCTCAACAGCAGATGCCAAGAGTGGTTGAGGATCTCCAGATCTGGGTCAGGGAGGGAGGGGGGGTCGTGTTACAGCCGGACTTAATTATGCTCCCAGAGAGGTGGTTGAATATGAAAGCATCATTTCAAACATACGAACTAATAGTGCACCAGAGGAAGGAGATGCTGACTCCAAAAAGGTCGGAAACAACGCAAAAATACAATGTCCAGCCTTAGGGTCTGACGATTTATTGGTTGGCCAACATTAGCATATCACATAAACGTTAGTATCTGTTATTAATCTCCAGTAGTTGCCAATATATTTGTCTTGCAATGCAGTTAACGAGGAATAACGTTTTTTATTTTTTTCTCATATTCCTAACTCTGTCCACTAGGGGTCACTGTACCCTCGCCTTGCCTCCCCCAGAGAAAACATCGATGCGAAAATGACTGACATTTAACGGGACCACGCCTTAGGTCAAGAAAAGCAACGTCTCTTTGACTATAGATCTGCACAAAAATGATAATTATCTACAAAAACCATCTTGTTTTAAACAATAACAGAAAACAAACACTAAAATAAATACCAGCAACAATGGGCATTCATTAACTACAAGCAGCAAACTTAACAAAATATTAAATGCGGATTGATGCAATAAGTGTGTGCATATCTATCGATTGATCAGGTGAAGACAGACCTATGATAGATATCATCCGATAATTTTTTTTCCACCCTTAATATTGGTATGGGCATTAGAAATATATCGATCAGAACGTTGACCAGCTTCTTTTAAAGCAGTGCTAAGATCTGCAGCAGTGGTTCCCAAAACTTTTCCTACCGGAGCCCCTCCCCAAACATCACTAGCATAGCCTCTCATCACAATAATAATGATGGATTCACTCAAAATCTGTTTCTGGGTGAGGAAAAAGGGTTTTTTATTAATTGTCCAGTAAAAACTGTAATATATTGTTTTAATTTAACGTGCAAATTTGACAACTTTGGACCCAGAACCAAGATGGGGAACCTCTACATACTGTATCTACTAAAGCAATCTAGATGCATGAAGGACACTACAGGTAAGGGTAAAATTGGATCGATGACTTTGGGAGGGGGTCCACTGTCCCTTCGAGGGTTCGACTCCCTGTAATGAGTGTGTGGGTTGCGTCAGATGCGGCAGGGCGTTATCATAACCTTTAATGTGATACCAGTGTGTTAACAGGGATTACTGGGGGGGGTCGGCTTACACCGCGCTAACCTTGGCCAAATATCTCTGAGGGGAAATGGCAGGATGCCGCAGAGTGTACGACAGATGACATCCATCATCGTCATCTTCACATTAATGATGACGTTTGTGAGGGACTGCGGAATTGAATTCATTGTGGTTTAATAAGCTTGATTTTTTTCTGTTGCTGACCAGCAGAGACCTACAGTGCAGCACTGACATCCCTTCCCAGGCGTTTTTAAACCTCCTTCAAAACCCTCACACACAACAACTCACAGGATGGCAGAGCAGGGCAACGACTGGTAAATAAGTTTGATTAAGTTTAAGTTTAAGTTTAAAGGACCATATGATGAAGGTATCTCCTCATCCAGAATCTGAATATTTTGAGTAAAAAGTTGAACAATAGGTCTTCCTCTTGATAACCAACCTATCAGAATTTGTCAACCTAAAATCCCAATTTTTTTCCTCTTACAGCTGTTGATCTTATAGTAGATTCTTCCAATATAATGGAACTAGGTGAAACTTGTGATGCTTTGGTGTAGTTCGTCCATGAAACTGCTCACAGCAGCTCTGTGGACTATCTAGAATCATCAGATCGTGATTTCTGGAAAGAGACACTGCTGCTGAGTTTTTCAAATCCGTACCGTTAACATTCCATCTAGTTCCTCTACACAAGGGAGAAGGCAGACATCCCCACTGCAAAACTATCTACGAAGAACAATATGTATGTTTTATTTATGCATGAACTGACTCTAAGATACATATTTTACTTCCACTGACCCAACAAAATAATTGTAATGCCACAAACTCTTGTTTCTGCTTGCACATGTTTAACTGAGTGGGAGAAATTTCACCATATCGGCAGATGAATTTGAGAACAAAGTAACAAATTTGAACATTTCTGGTTAGTTTCATTCCTGGAAAAAAATGTTGAATGAAGAAATGTGAGCAAAGGCAGACTTATAAAATTCAACTTTAATCAGTTCAAAAAGTTCACATCAAATGTAACACCTTGAGAAGGGAAATTTGCCATCAGAGACTGGGTACTGATTTGGATTTACGCGCTATTTTCCTAATTCAACTCGTTGGCAATTCAGTTGCTCTCTGCACAAAAAGCCTTTTGTTTATTTGGACACAACTCAAAAGAGGTACAAATGAAAAATGCAAAAAATACAAAATTAAATGTAAACCCAGTTTTTATTTTTTTAATTTTGCTCTAAAGGTAGTGTCTTGAAGCACTACTGCGTGGTAAACAATCTAAATTAGTACAATTCAAAATCATCAAAGCCTTCTGAGTTAAAGAGGAACCATTAGATGCAACCAAGAAACCATAAATACCTGTGCCACTTCCTTTAAAACATCCCATTAATGAAGGCTCAACAATGAGCGACAATCCTCTTAGAGGAAAACAAAACGCTGATGTCGACTAGGCGACAGCACGCACACACCCACGACAAAAAGAAACAATAGAATAAAAGGAAAAAAAAATGTTCCCATGGTATTAAAGATGCTATACAATTGGGATGATATGCACATGTTAGGTTCTGCTTTCCCTAAAAAAAACACCCTGCCGGCAGCAGTTCGGCAATGTTTTAGGTGAAGCATAACTCAGGAACAACAGATGCTGCAACACGTAGCGGCAGCATCTCGCCGCCTTCATTCACAATCCGTTAGATTCACATTCTCCCACAATACTGCAGGGCCCCAAACATAGACCACTTCCTGTCTGTCACAACACACCGAGTCGTTTGTCGAAAGCCCTGCTCACACTCTCTACATCATATATTTATATATAAATGATTATATGGCGAAGGGGCCGAGGAGATGGGAGGTGAAGGGAACGGAACAAAACATGATGGTTGTCCTAATCCTTTCTCATCATGCAGGCATGGGCATGTGCCAACAAGATGTAAACTCAGACTAACAGTTCTGCAAAGATATTACACAAAAAATCTCATAGAAAATGCAGATTATTTAAAAAGGGCCACAGGGTGACACGGTAATCATTTACATATTGTTGGCATTGTTTTGGTCAACAAACATCCAATGGGATGGCCCGCTTCGCGGAGGCTGAGGGCCTCCCGCCACACTCAAGTGCCTCTCTTGGGTTTTTGTTGGAGTTGCTGTGGTTAGAGTTTGTTTGTTTGTTTGTTTGTTTGTTTGGAGTACTGTACAGTTTGGTTGATCTGGTGCTCAGTCACACATCTCCTCTGGGATCTCGTGAGGGTTGAGGATACCCGGGACCGACATCTGGATTTTGTGTTTCTCCTCCTGGGCCTGACGCAGTGACGCCTCCCGCTCCTCCAGGAACAGGTCTGTGGTGTCCTCGCCTGCAAACTCCTGGAACGGCAGCAGAGAACAAAGACACACGGTGGTCAGCTGCACGGTTCAACTGTTTCCTGTTTGCGCCAGAGCCAGACTGAAATGCACAGTCTGGGGCCAATAATGACACGTCTGTGATAGGTCGATATCGGTCAGGCACTAATGCGCACCTAAGCTACTGCAGGACCCTGACCAGAGCCAATTTCAGTTATTAATAGAAAGAGAATAAGTGGCACACTACTTTTGAAAAATTAATAAATGTTTTTGCTTTTTTCCATTTATGATATTACATTAAGAATCTTTGGGTTTTGGACATTGGACAAAAGAAGCAAACTGATCACTTTGGGCACTATTTTTTTTTTTAACATTTTACAAACAAAATAAATTCATTTAAAAAAAAAATCAATCAATCAATAAATCTGGAATATAATCTGCAGAAAATCTCTACTGGGACCTGTTGTTAGTGCAGCCATAATCCTGACTGGGGCTTCATTATCAAATATTATTACAGTTAGCTGATGAGTCTCTTTTAGACCGTAAGCTTCCTAAGCCCCAGGTGACATCAACCGATTGGTTGACCAGAAACCAGTGAACACGTTTGGCACAGCGGCGGCAAACTTTCCTCATACTTAGAAGGACAACCTGGCCATGCAGGAAAAGGTTATTTCTGGAAACAGCAGCTAAGCAGCAAACCATGCAGTCCCTGATAACCTCTGAGTGAATACACAACACACAGTGCCCGAGCTCGCTCGCTCGCTCACTCGCTCACTCACTCACTCACACACTCACACACACACACAATTCATCAAAACACTCCATTCAATTAAACATTGACTTTTGTGTATCCCTCAGAGAGGAGCCACTCGGATACATTAAAGCCTCAGTTAAATATGTCCCCAACTAGTTTTCTGACTTTTAAATAAAGACTTAAACTTGTTTACTTGTTTTAAAACACTCACACCATATTGAACACAATTTAACTTACATGGTTAAATACTTAAACTGCTGACTTCATTCTTTAGAAGAACATCAGTTAATTAGTGTTGTTAACATCAGAAGTAGATGTCTGTTTTTTTAATAAAGCAGTAAGACATGTCAGTACAAACTGTGTCAATAAATGATTTATGTGTACTGTAGCAGCTAAAGCTAAATGTAAAGCTACTGAGGGGCTGCAGCACCACAGCATCTACTGCAGCCTGACCAATATATCGGTTGTTTGATATTAACCTGTGATATTAATCACAGATATACTGGCATCAGCATATACGTTATCAATATTGGCTGATATTAAAAAAATGTTGGTTTTAAGGAACACAATGCAGAAAAAGATGCTTGAGGTGATCTATGATTACATTTCAACTATAAGTTACTGTTTCAGTGCATTGCTGTCATTTTAGACAATCAAAGTACACTGTTTATCTGTAAAATATTCCGCAACTCTTGCATGTCATAGTTAGAAATGTTTGATACCCTAATTTGAGGGATCATTGCAAAACATTTGTGTAAAATTGGCAGATATATTGATATTGGAACTTAACTAGTCAGGCTGTAGTGTCTAGCAGAGTAAGAGTTCAACTCCTGGTTTGTGTTGACCGTTAATGTTGTTCAACCGGTCACATAAAATAACCCATAATCATTCTCCATAAATCTCTTTTCTTTTAAATCTCTGCTCTGTCTGCATCACCTGTCCCCTGAGGGAAGGTTCAGAGCACAAAGCTGAATCTTACCAGACCAGTTTAGTGTCCTACATACAGTGAACTTGAAAAAAAGACTCCTTTATGTGCATTGATAAAACTATAACATTACTAGTATTTTTTGTGCCACATAACAGTGGAAAATTTACCAGTTAGTTAGTTACTTTCTTCAAACAGTAGCTGACTGTTATAATTTATGAATGAAGAGTCTCACCTTAATCTGGACGAGGAAGTCCCTAAGGTGCTCCTTGAATGCAGGAATGTCCTGGTTTAAGCTGAACAGCCCGGTCACAAACACCTTCACCTGAGCACTAACACACACAAACACAGCCACGATAAGCACACGTGTGGTTCAGTGCACCAGAGATCATGTGGATGTGGTTGGACTCACTCCTGCAGGTGAGGGAAGGCGGTCTTGAGCAGGTTGGCCACGTATTCCTGGATGAACCCTTGGTTGTTGGTGGGGCTAGCAGGGTTCAGCACAGTGCTGATCTTTCCCTCCTCCACCAGGTTGAACATGTAGGCCAGGATGGACGCGTGCATCGTCAGGCCTGTGGGACACACAACACACCACTTCACTACACACACTCCACTGTCTTTAATCAGCTGGGCTCCTTGCACAGTTCCAATAACTAGGTCCTGGTGTGGTCCTGTGTGCTGAGATCAAAAGGCTAAAGCAGGCATGACAGCATGGATGTACCTTTTCTTTGATCACTAAATTGTCACAACCGTCATCCATGAGGAAACCTACCAGCAGTGTGTGACGTGTCAGTGACCACAGAGAAGATGTGTTGTAGAATGTCACAGAAATACGTCTGGTAGAAACTCTGAGCGGCTGCCTCCTCCTGGGCCACATTCTGCAGCAGCGTGTAGAGAATCTGCAGACCTGGATGAGACCAAACAGAACATCATCAGCCTCCAACACACTGCGCAGCTTCCTCACTTTATGACAAAACATTACTGCGGGTCCAGACAAAAGATGTGCCAAGTACATAAAACGTATGGAAAATGTGTGTGTGTGTGTGTGTGTCAGGCCAGCTTACCGGTGTCAGCCACATTCCTCATGGTGTGTTTGAAGGCCCAGATAATGGAGTCCAGCACCAGCTTGAACTGTGCAGGCGGGATGGCGAGGAATGCAGGGAAACAGTGGGAGTTTACAGCTTGGAGTAAGTAGAAGAAGTGGGTCCTATGCTCTGGATACTCCTCAAAGTTCTATCAGAAAAACACAAAAGACGCACCATTTAACAAAATGGAATCTCACTTTGTAGTCGAAGAGTGTACGCTCGTGTCTTGTTCTCCTCACTTCTGTTTCACATTCATTTCCTGTCTGAAGACCTCTACAGCAGCAAGTGTTGTGGTGAGTGTTTGGTAGTCTTACGCTGAGTTTTGTTTCTCAGATGACATTAGACCCGGGTGGGAAATAAAATGCCAATTGACCAATTTATAGTTGTATGCCTCTGCAATCATGTTGCAGTTGCCCTCCATGTCTGTCCAGACACATATATACAGTAGCATGATAGAGAGCTTGGTCACATGGTCAGAGACACTCACATGAAGCTTAATATCAACAAAATCTTGTGGTGGTCTACAGCACTTCAAATATGGATGTTGCAGGAAAGAAGCTGATTCACACACATGTTCAAACCAGCAGCACAAAAGCTCTGTACAATCAGCAGTTTCATGGCGGACACCCAAGATTGGTGTAATTCTGCTGTTACTGCAGAAACGTTATCAGAAGGAATCAGGTATCAATGAGAGAAAATAAACATAATTTCCAATGGGGCTAAAATATGAAGTTTTTGTAACCAATTTAATTACTCTTCATTTTGTCTTCCCCACCCAGGCGTGAAGTTGTATCTCATACTGTCTTTTATGTGGTAAATATCTGGTCTGGGTCAGATATGATTCCACTTTCTTCAGGAAATGTCAGACTGCATATGTATGATTCATTGCATATTTTAAATGTATGCAATAGCTTCAAGCTGGATTGCCAAAAAGAAGAAGCAGGAATCTGCTCATTTCTGGGCCAGGGTCACCTTGTAGGTTATGTTTATATTCTAGGTTTTGCAAGATCTCTCCTTTCTTTGAACATGAAAACTAAAGAACAGGAAACTTTCTCCAGATGCTTTCTGCAAGAATAACTTATATATGTAACATATATTTAAAATGTTTAGTGTCTCAGTAGGAACGTGCATCATCACCACCAGTCTTATAAATTTCAAACATTAGGCTTAATATTCCGCCATCCATTCATTACTTTACCCCATCTACAGAACTACTACACTAATAAAAAAATAACTATTAAATCACAACAAGCAACATAAAATATGCACATTTCTGTTGTTCACGAAAGGACGGATATATTTTCTACCCGTGATTGGACAACAGAAATAATGTCCAGATTACACACTGTGTCGGTCTCTTACTTTATTGATCATGTTTAGGGTGCATTCGAAGACGGCGTCAAAGATCTGGGGTATCTCGCTGGTGATGTGTCCCCCTAGCTTGTTGACGATGGTTGCCATAGTACTGAGGACCTCAGGCTCGCGGGCAGCGGGGACATTACGCTGGTAGTCGATGAGGACAGCGTCCAGCAGAGGTGGAACAAAATTCTCCCCTACCTGGAGAAACCACAGGAGGAACAAACATCAAAATTGGAAAAAAAACAAAACAAAAAACTTCTTCGGGGCTGATGATAAAAATGACTGTGACAGACTGTGACAGACAGATGGACTGTGAACAATAATATTTGGCCAGAAACGAAAAGAGCTGAGGGCAGAAATGGCTGTGACAAGAAAATTATTTGTGTTAGATCTAAAAATACAAACTGGATTAGTTCTAGTCATTTTCTACTGTCAACCGTTTCTTTGATGGCAACAGTATGTAGCATCTCCTGAGGACACACAGCAGCATAAATTTATCACTCCTGTTACTTCTTTTTTTTTTTTTATATAATGAAAATATTGCTTACAACCTCATGGTCATCATCTTATATTAAGGCTATTGTGCTTTAACAAAGCTTGTATTCATTATTTTTCCAGTAGTGGAGTGCATTCACAAGGTTTCAAAGCAATTGCTCACCATCTGCGGGTCGTTTGATCGGCTGACCCAGCCTGAGATCAGTTTCAGTGTCTCTCGTTTCACCGTTCTCATACTACGGATCAAAGGCTGTTTTGTCACCATCTCACCTGCAACACAAGGACACACATATCAAAGGCATGACAAGAAGAAAATACCCTTGCATATGGTGGTTCTTTGTGAAAATGTGAGAGAGAATGGAACGAGGAAGAACTACAGGGCATTAAGCATTTCATGACATAAATGCCAAATTTCTTTTCCACTTGTAGATTAAGTACAAGGACTGTGACACCACAGTGCTTTAATGATAATTTATCTCTGGGGATTCAACATCAGGATTGGGAGAAAATTTCGATTTTTTGATGCATCGTTTTGCTCTCTTGAATGATTATATCTCGATGCAGAAAACTCAAGACTGAAGTATTCCGGGAACACTACGAACCATGAGAAAGCACATCTCAACTTTCCACCCGGAGTTGGAGGAAAACTGCCAGTTTCCACCCAACTCAGAGAAGACGAAGTGCATCACCAAGTCAATTGCAACTTTCATTGCAAAGGCTTTGCGCCCTTATTCGGTCATTAAGAACAAGGGCTTTCGTGCTATGATCCACACACTGGGGCCGAGGCATAAAATCCCATTTCAACACTTTTTTTACCGAGACAGCTATACCAACACTATATAACGAAGGCAAAGCTGAAGTCTTGGGGTCACTGAAGAGAGATGGTTGTGATGCGTGGACATCAATTGCCAAGGAATCTTTGTGTTACCGTAACTGCTCCCTTTATCAAAGATGATTGGCAGCTAGTATCTCATGTGCTCCAAACGAGAACAATGTATGAAAGCCACACTGGTGCACATGTGGCTGAGTTTTTGCAGAAAGGAGAAGAAGAATGGCATCTCACTATCAAAGATGCTGTTTTAGTGACTGATAATGCCCCCATCATGGTCGTTGCTGCTCAACTGGGTAAATGTGAGATGTTATGGCAACACGCTAAATCTGGCTTCTCAGCGAGCTCTCAAGTTGACAACTGTATCAAGGTTACTGGGGAGGGTCAAGCAAACTACCATGTTTTTCCACTGCAGCATCATTGCAAAAGACCAGCTTGAGGAGAAGCAGAAGTTACTGGGTCTCCCGCATCACAAATTAATCAATGCATCGATAATCGAATTGTGTGGTACCCGGAGATTCCCACCCCTATGCAACATGTAAGCAATCATTTAGCAGGATGGTTTTAAATATGATTAGTGTCACAGATTCACAAACTCTCTGTATCCATGCGAGGCTCAACAAGGACGATTGTCAAAATTAATTTAGGAGGGTTTTTTTTCCTGGAGCTGATCATGGAAATACTGAAGGAGCCAGTTCATTCCATCTAACATGTGCAGCACCAATTATGCACTGATTGAACATGTTCATGAAATGGAAGCACTAGTACGAATTTCAATTATTCTGCAGGAGTTAAGTTGAATGCTTTGTTTAAGTGTGAAAGAAAGGTAAAAAAAAAAAAAAAAAAAACATTAATCTTTATTTGATAGATTAAACTATTTAAATAACTATTTAGTACATTTCTGATGCACTTGCCCAACTGGACAGTGAAAAAAAAAATGATAAAAATATAGCCGGCTCCATCTCAGTCCACAACAGAAAACTCCACTGCAACTGACTTTTCATATAACAGAAGATTTTCTCCCCCTTGGCCATCTCTTTAGTTAAGGATGTGATGAGCCTGGTTTCAATCACAATCAAATTAGTTGCGTATTTTTGCACCAAATAAAACTGATACTGTGAGTCAGGCGTGTCAAACTCATTATAGTCCAGGGGCCACATGCAGCTTAGTTTGACCTACGGAGGACCGGACAAAAAAATAGCCTAATAATCAATCAATAAAAACATTGACAAATTATTCATTTTCTTTTAGTATATTTTAAGTAAAAATAAACACTGAAAATATTTACAATTAAAGAACAATCCATCTACAAAACAACAAAAGCCTGTCATGAAAAACTAGTGCACTTTTAACATGTCCCAGTTTCTCCATTCTGACAGTGGATCTACAAAGGCACAAAAACTACAAGACAAAACAGTGCAATTCAAATATTAAAACCTGACACTCTGTATCCACTAAGGCTGCAACAATGCATTGAAGTCATCAATTATGCAAAATCGTCAATTTGCGTAACATACATTGAACGTACATTGAACTGTTTACGTTTAGATCAAATGATCATCAAATGATGGTGGCTCCCATGAGCAGAAAATTTAACTTCATCCAAAAAGCTTAAAGTAAGTATTCCAATTTGTGGGACCTTTTTAAACAGAAACCTAATAAAACGGTGCTCTACACCATTTGAGAAACTGAAATGACCTACCATAGCAGCACAACTGCTGTGCATGAACATAAAAAAATAAACAAAAACTATTTATTAGAGTAAGTTATGATTTTTTTTTTTGTCTAGGAGTTGTCACTGCGCGATTTTCTGTTTTAAACAAACTCAGCATTAACTCAGGCTAGCAGATACAAATGGCTACTATGGCAAAACTACTGCTTTTGATCATGTTTGCAAGTTGTAGGCAGTTTGTTTACAATTATGGCCCTCAATGAAAATGAAAACAAGATAATCGGCATAAAATGATTATTGTGCTGCACTGTGTCATGCAACTACGCTCCTTTTTTGTCTTCTGTGATAAATCCAGCGTACCCCTTTCTTTCACAGTGGCACATTTCTGCCACTATAGCCCAAACTCACTCTGCCCAGCTGTGTTTATTAGTTCAGCTTGAATCAACTTGATGGAAATAAGGAGTTTGTTAATGAGGTGTTTAGAGGAAATTAAAGTCATAACAATTTAAGCAAACATTCACATAGCGAACCTGTGGTCCACAGATCACGGAGGGTTACTCCCCATAGCTTCAGTGCAGGTCTCCTGGGGTGCACAAGTAGCCCTGGGCTTCCCATCTCTACAAGCAGACCACCTCGGGTGGAGAGGCTTGCAAGACAGGCTTTACAATCACAAACACTTCGTAGTCCGGTCTTATTTCCTGACCACAACTGTGTGTATCCACCTCCACCGACACACCTCAGTATCTTTGTCTTTATTTAAATATCGGTTTGTGTTGATACTTTACAGTTGTATTCTAGCCTATTTCAAGTTCAAGTCCAAACAAACTTGATGCTGTAAAGACAGAGTTTATATTAAAAAAAAAAAGACTAATAAATTATTGTTGTTTTTGAAAGTTTGAAAGTTATTAATTGTGTTAAATATTCATACATAATACTGATGAAAATATTCATGATTTTTGCCATAAATGAGCAGCCCCAATATAGATGTATAAATCTAAAAAACTGATTTTCGTTAATGTTACACTGCAAGATGTAAAAAAAAAAAAAAAAAAAAACTTGTACAGATAAATAATAGTCATATTTGTGCATTTTAGATTACAATCAGCATTGCCTACTACAGTAAATTCTACATACATCTTTTTGCATTTGTGGCACTTTTTTCTCTGTTTGTTTTGTTGGAATTTGAATTTTGTATTTCTTATCAGAAAATGCTTGAGTAAACGGTTGAAAGCTTAATGAAAGTTTATTGGTAAATGAACCAAAGGATTAATTGACTAAACTATCTAGAAAATAATTTCTAAATTAATGGAAAAGATAATTGATAGATTAATGAATAAAAACACTCTTACAGGACAGCATCCCCAGTGGACGGACAGGAGAAGCGCAATTATTTGTTAAATAGGTTGTTTTTCATTCACACTTTTCAAAATCATCCAAAAGGCCGAACTGGAACCACTGGTAGGCCGCTTCTGGCCCACAGACCATATATTTGACACCTCTGATCAATGCTCTATATTAGATCATATTCAAGCTGACAAAAACATTATCCTCAAAAAAAAAATTGAATAGAATTGTTCCTACTGTGTGAATTCACATTCAGGCAATGAAATAGTACTGGTGGGAAATGGCAGCCAGATGCCTTCTAAAATTAGATTTAAATTAAGTGAGGAATCAAAGGAATGAAGATGATTCCTAAATCTCGTACCCATCGATCGAAACAAGCTTTTCCCATATGTGGGCTCAACTGCTGTAGTGAAAATATAATCACAGCAATAAGAAAAAAATCCAAATCATGAGTTATTTTCATTTTGGGCATCTTTATAAAACATGGATATAAATCAAATTTTTTTTTGGATACATTAACATTATGGCTGGGGCACATCATTATTACCAAAATATGTTAATTTGCAAAATGAACATATGAGCGTTGCAATGAATCGTGGCTGCACCAAGTCAAATGTTTTGCTACTGTTGAGCGTGATGCAGTTTCAGAGCAAACCATGATCTTAGAAGTGTGGATGTGTTTAGACAAAGAAAACTTGAAGCACCATAACCAAGCGCAAGGTGGCAGAGACACCAAGAGACCACTGTCTACGTCTATCCTGTTTGGTTTGTTGTCCCTTCCTCTACATGGTACATTAGGATTATCAACAACAAAATGTTGTACTATAGAGTTAGTCTGTGGATTAGCAATCCATGCCCTCAGATTATCAAAATTCAGAGGAGTATGACCGAAAACATATAGAAGGGGACAGACTCTGAATATGCGCTTACACATCTCTTTCGTTTGGCTTCTTCATCTACCTCTGCTATCATCATATGCAGAGTCTGATGTGGTGTGAATAATGATGAAATTGTGGGTCATGCAGCTGTGTGATCACCACGCTCACCGTTCGTCTGAATGGCAGCAGAGATGTTCTCGCTGAGGCACTTGTAGACGTTGAGCATATCAAGGTAAATCCGTCCAAGCTGGATGACAAAAGGGTGTCCCACAGCCTTACACGCTCTGACGTTGGTCTTCAAGATGCTGCCCAATTGTTTCACAGTCTCTGAGTCTTTCAAGATGTCCACATTCTGAGGGAGTAGCAACATATTAGCGATCGGTATACCCAGTACTATTTTTCAGTTTGTGGTACTATTCTGGGCTCCTACCTTGGTGGCCTGCTGAATGATGCTGTCCCACACTTGATTAGGCAGCAGCATGTATTTTTCTATCAGGTGCTCTTGAACAGCCTGATCTGTCTGAGCCCCGATCATATAACCTACAGCCTCGTAGAATGTGTGCACCTGGACACAAACAGGAAAATTTGTCATTATCAGTAATACTTATCTGGCAAGAAAAGATAAGAGAAATCATTATAAACAGAATTCTGTTATTAGTGTAACTGATAATAGTTGATAAAAGTTGGTTTTACTCCTATGACCGTGATACATAAGAAAGGGAAAAGAACTGAAAATTTGTTGTCCTCCTGTTCCCTAGATGCGAGAGTCGCAGCAACACTTTCCAAAGTTAACTTACTCAGAGAGCCCTTTTGGTTAAAATCTTTATTTTTCCTTCCTTGAACTGGATCTCCTGATTTTTTTTAGAATGAAGATAACTTAATGGATTGTCTTCTAATTTGTCAAAGTACTGTACTTCCTTATCAATCATCCCCTTTATTCAGAGTGTAAACACTGACTGGAAATTCTATAGGCTTGATAATGATGAGAGAATGTGCTCAGGTGATGCTCTCTATAACTGCAAGACTGAATTATTTCAAATAATGCTCACTGGCATCAATCTACAGACCTGCTGGGGCTGAAGGTCACAGATGATGGTGTTAATATTGTTGAGGATCTCATCAATGAAGGGCATCACTTCTCCCACTTGCACCTGGATAAAGTGGCGTCGGCACTTCTGGGCGATCTTGATAAAAGTGTCACAGGCCATGTCCTGGACACCATCATGGGTCTCTGATGAAGGATGGACACAGAGTGATAATCACATGAAACTGTACACTATTTCAGCATATAACACGTATAACCATGACAATTTCCAAGTGCATTTCAGTTTCTACCCTCTTCTCTCACCGTGCATGAACTCAAAGAGTTTGTTGACCACAGTTTTGAGGAACTTCCAGTGTGCTCTGAGGAAGCGGGGATACTGGCCAACAATATACATTATGTTTGAGGCTATGATGGCCTTGTTGTCCTTTCCTCTCTTCTGCTCACACAGACCCAGCAGATCCTAAAACAGAGGACACATAACCTTAAAACCAGCAGTGGAATGCGAAAAATGTCATTTAATCAAGTACAATAGTTAAGTAAAAATTGCAGGTGCTTGCATTTTCTTTTTCATTATTTTAATTTCTTCTCCACCCCCACTTAGAGATAAATACTGTATTTTTATACTTTACTAGATTTACAATGTACCTTTATCTTTTTTTCCATCACAAACTCAATGTAGGAGGGTTGTGAAGTTGTGAAAGACTGAGTTTCTACAACAAGAGTTATGCTCGGTGCTTTTGTTCATCTACCTTGATGACAGTGACCAGGAACCTCTTCTCATCTTCCTCGTGCATAGCTCCACTGATGGAGCCGATAGCCCAGCACAATGTGTTGAGGTTCTTCCAGGACCATTCACTGCCGTTAACTTGGTTGTGAAGCTTTTCTGTCATGATGCGTTCCGTGTCTGCATAATCCAGGTGAGTCAGGTACACTGCAGGATGTCAGAGAACAAAGTAGATTTGTCTTTACATGTGTACAATGGTAAACCTTTAACAAATGCACATCTCTATAAAGTTTAACATATGAAAAAAATGGATGGAGACCAGTGTGGTGACAGCGATCACTTTATCCACAGCTGCTGGTCCTTTACGGCTATTACTGTATGACACTGGAGTCAATATAATGATTGTAATTATTTAGTTTTTTGCTGACCAATATTGAGATGCTTCACTCAACACATAAGTTGTCATTTGTTTCATCTACTTTAACTCCAGACTCTTCTATCAAACTCTGACTCATGCTTCCACCTTTCACCAGATTTCATATTGAGACTTTATTTGTTGACTTGAAGAGTCAACAAGTAAAAGGACTTTACTTTTTAGCAAACAGGTCCACCTCTGTAGGGATCCATTCCTTTGTGTCATCAGAAAAAAAAACTTGGCAGAAAAGTCCTTTGAGTGGACAAGTTGCCCAGAAGGATTATGTTGCAGCCATTGCAGTCATGTCACGGCTGCCAGTTTAGGCGATCTCCCGGACGACTTTAAAAAACTTTTAGTGTGCTTGAATCATTTACATAGTAACTATGTAAATATATAATCCAGTTAAAAAATTTTTTGCAATTCCCCCCTAAGTATACTTCATCCATTTTATTATCCAATCATCTTGTTCAGAGTCAAAGGGAGCTGCACTCCATCTTGGGAAATCCACCAGAGCTTTATAGAGAATTCAAAGTAAACTAGGGATAATGGCAGTACGTGTTCTTATTACTAAAGTATACCAAGGGTTTCTCTCATGTTCTTGTAGAGGTTGATGGAATCGGTGTCCTTCATGAACTCCCTGACCACCTCTCCTTGGTCGTTCTCCACCACCAGCACCTCCTCCGGCTTTGCCATCCGACTTACCATCAGCAGACGCACCTGTCATGACGGATAAACACGTGTCAGCACATACAAATGTTGCAGAGGAGTGCCACTGCTCTCACATCAGTGTGCAACCTGTACAGGCATACTGGAACGGAAATATTATTCACTGGTGAAAAAAATATTATTTTGCTTTACTAGCTGCTGATTTTCAGTAATGATGTAACTACCAACTCTTTGGCAGTTGTTTGTTTGCCACCTGTTGTTTGACCAGTGCCAACTAATTCTAGTATGACTGTGAGCTCAGCCCGTGTAGGCTCCACAAACTGGAAGGGTTCTAACTCATTAAACACTTGAGGTGATCCATCTCAAAGGCCCAAAGGCACTGAAAACATCTGCTGCTTGCGTTTTGAAATACACCTGTCTTAAAAAGGCTGAACACGCACAACAAGAAATATGAAGCACGTCAAACAGTCCCTGTTACCACAGTTTTTAAATTTTGGAGCTTTAAATGAGACTCTGCTGACAAAAGCTCGATGAGGACATATAAAAATTAAAACTATTTTGGGTACTTCTCTAAGCTTCATAATACTGAAGTTAATAAAAGAATTTTCTGTCACTACAGTATGTAGGAGAGGCCACTACCACCCAACAGCAGAGCCAAAATGAGTCTTTCGTTGAGTTTGAGGGAATCTGCCTGTGATTATCTGTTATCTGTGCCTGTTTTGGAGACTCTTGTGCTCAAATGCAGTCTTCTGTGTCTCCATGCATATAGTAGTACTGGTGTGGTGAGAAAAGTTTCTTTAAAGAAAACAATGCACTCATAAAATTCAAATAAAAAAGGGCATATTCAGAGTATTTGGAGGTTGTCAGGTTGTGACTGGGATGTGTACATCTACATTAATTCGTCAAATTGCATCACATTAAATCAAAGCATGTGCAAACACCATTAAGTGAAAAGTCCAACCAAGACTATCTGTGGTTTGATTCTGATCAAAGTAACATGTGGTGGGCTTCATGTGGCACCTTGGAGAGCACAGGAAGGTAGAGCTGTCTGCGTGGTGGCACGTCAAAGTGCTGGTTGCCAGAGAGCAGGGGGGTCGTAGATGTAGAGAATGGACTCTCTCTGTAGAGCTCAGCTGCCAAATGGTTCCAATACTCGAGACAAATTTTGAAGATCTCAGTCTCTTCCACCTCAGACACCAGCAGCATGTAATGGAGGGCCTGAAAAAAATCACCAAGAGGGATATTAGATCAACATGAGATACCTTAGCTGTGAAGCCTGTGCAGATCAGCATTAAAACCCCTTACTGTGTTACTGCAACTGACAGCATTCCCTCTTACCTCCATTAATGTGTCTCTTAGGTTGAGCCGCTTCTCAATGAGCTGCCCATGCTCTTTCAGAAAAGTACAGAGGAACAGACTCAGGTTCTGGATGAAGTTCTGCTCATCGTCTTTCCCATTAGCATAGGCAAGCCGAATGTTGGTGTTCAGGGGAAGCATCTACACAGATACAAAGCAGGTTTAAATCTTACTTGGAATCTTTAGAACAAGGAATTTGTATTTCAGCATCTGAGCCTCTTATTTAACAAACCTGTTTAAGTTGACACATGGTCAGTGTGAAGAGAGTGACAAACTGCTCCTCATATTGGCTGACGCTCACACCGGCGATTTCTGTGAGGCACTTCAGTGTCACATTGCGAAACATGGGTACGTTCAAAAACTGAAAAAGGCAAGAAAGATGTTTAGTGATCCTGAGATCAAATGTTCATATTCAGTTTAGTTCACCAATGCTAAGAATAGATATTTTGTTCAGATTATGTTTTTGTATTGTTAGTTCCTACAACTGATTAAAAATGCCTGTTGAAAGATTTGTTTAGCAGATAATTCATTCTGGCTGAGTTATGTTCCATGTACACACCTTGTACACCAATGTGCTGATCAGTTTGGTTTCAAAGATGTACCCCAGAGGAATCCAGTTGAGAAAACGCAGCAGGGTCTCCAGAGTGGCATGGACAAGGGGGGCATTCTGGGAATTTTCCTAAGGTTAACCAATGAGACGAGAGACAGCTCAAGGACAAACTTTACTGTGGAACAGTAAAGGAGTGCTATAAAGTAAAATTGAGAATTTGCATACCATGACAAACTGGCAAAGCTGGAATATCTGAGAGAATTCGTTGCACATGCTGAAAATGAAGAAATATTATGGGTCACACTGAATCTTACACATTTTCACATGAATATTTTAAAGACCATTTATCAACTGTTTATAATGAATGATGTGTAAAGTTGAACACGTCTACATTTAATGATTGATCAGAGTCATCTGCAGAGCTGAACAAACCATGAAAAAAGTTAAGTGAGCTCTGGTGGTAATGGATGTATTTGCATGTGACATGCTTCAAACAGATTAACTGCATAAAATCATCAACTACACACCAACCAAAGAGAAATCTACTTCATCCTTCCAATTTTTGTTCTGAAAATGTGTACAATATATGGGACATACAGACAACCCAAAAACATAACGCATCTGGCTAAACTTTTATGCAGTGGGAGAACTGAGACTCATTGTCCAGCTATTTTCATGTTAATGGGCCATATTGGACATATTGGATATCTTATTTTAACTGTACAGATAACCTGTACTTGACATTAAAAAATGAATATTAATAGTGTTTAAATAATATACTTTCAATAAAATTGTACAAATAATGCAGCACAGATGCTGTGACCCTTTGGTGAATCAGTTTCTCTGGTTGTATTTTGACAAGTCATTAAAGTTTAACTTCACCCTCCCAAATTCAGCAAGCTCCCTCTTTCCCCGCAATTTTTTTTTTAAAAATGCAGCAGAGAACAGCAGACTGATGAAAGGGGCGTGGCCTTGCAAGAGTACAATGACAATTCAAGAATGCAACAGGCTGACCAGTGTTCTGTGTAGCATCAACAGCTAGCAGGTACTCAAAGCTAACCATTAGCAACTGCTGCCGATTCTCCTGTGTCCATACTGGAAACACAGATAGCCTACTGGAGATTTGACTGTGAAAATGACATTCCTGGCCTTCAAGTCTTTGTATGGTAAATGTGTTGTAGCTGAGTTTGTGTCTCAGAAAGCCAGAACCTGAGAGGTTTCGCTCATTGTGTTTTGCCAAATGCTAGTATACAGTAAGGAGTGGGTGAACGGTTGGTTGTTGTTTAAAGCTAGCGCCACTCACCTCATTTGCTTCCACAAAAATGGGGAAACGCTTATGTAATAGCCAGGTTGTAACCAGCAGAGGGCAGTAGTTATCCACGTTTTAACATAATATGAAAAATGTAATTATTTTGGACTAAAATGTTAAATTTGGACGTGAGTCTATCAATGTCACAGCTACATACCTATGTACATTAGTAATCAGACGTAAAGTTATTTGGGGTTTTGGTTATTCTCTAACTGACAATGTCCTATTTGTACGCCTTCATAAAGTTATGATTACAGACTCTATCCATGTCACTCCTCTCACATTCAGGCATAATTTATTTGCACAAAAATAAATCACAGAGTAAACAAAGTTAAAAGATGAATTTGATTGTGGTATTTGTGTCAACAACTAAAAGGTCCAGCGAACAGAAAAGGCATCTTTTCTGCAAGTCTGTTAGTTACAGATAACAGCATTACATCACTGGTCAGTTTATCATCAAATGCCAATACACTGCGATCTTACTTTGTTATTATGTTCCAAAAATACTGGGTTAATGTGGATTTTGTTAAACTGAAAGACCAAAATTTATAAACACTGTAGCTAAATTAACTGGTTGGAAACACTGACTAATGTGATATTCAAAGTTTATCTTTTGAAATTTGGAAAATTACCAGAGTGGGCTTGTTGTTAAATTAGGTTATTCTTAACATTAACAAAGCCTCAAATGTAGGTTTTTCTTGTAAAACCATTCAAACAAATTACTGGACCCTTGCTACAACTAACGTGACTGTGCTTTGTGGGGTTTATAAAGATGCAGCATGCTGACCTGTCTTTTAGGTGCTTGGCCTTGACCTGTGTCATCTGGCCACTGGAGAAGTCAAACACCTCCTCACTGAGCAGCTTGAGAATGACCATGTTGTTCTGACAGAGGCTCTCGCTGGTTCGACTAGCCCCCACAATGTCACTGATGAAGGTGGGCCAGTGTTTGGGCCATTCTTGCTTCAGGATCTGCAGACACATTTCAGTTATATGGTTTAAAAATTGTAGTTTCTACTGAGGAGGAACTGAAATCATCAGAACATGAACAATTCAGGGATTTATTCTGTGACTCCAACTAAAAATGATCCTAAAATCCTTAAGCCCGCATGTATTTCTGCTTTTTAGACAGTTTTATTCTGGTCATATAACAGTTAAAAAAATAAGTAAAAATTGCTTTCATCAAACCACATGATACAAGCAACACAACAACAACAGCTGATGCTGCTGCTGCTACTACTACTACAAAAAACAAACAACATTTTAATACCGCTTCCTGAGGATCAGTATGGGATCTGGAGCTCTAAAGACCCTTAAGGACAACATTATATTAGCTCAACTGACGCAAGCAGTGACTCATTCTCACTAGCATCAATGCAAAGTCATTCATGCAGCCAGTTTCGTTCTGCTTCATATACTCTCACAAACCCACACTATCTGACAGGTAGAGATGAAAACTGATTTACATGCAGGGGCCAAATCCCTAATCTGGGCACCAATAAATCATTGTGGTCTAATTTGTCAGTGTCTAGGCCTTTTTGATATCCGCCTTACAGACTCGTAACACTGTCCTGAAGTGGTTGGAACCAATTTGTTGACCAGCCAGCACAGGGTAGAGAACAGCTCATGTGCACAGCCAAACAGGCCGCTCAAGTAAACCGTACAACTATCACTGACAGTGTTGGTTATATAACCTTTTGTTCTGTACTCTTACTGCATATCATTGTTGATAAAACTTTTTGTTTAAAATGGTTGAATCAGAAAGAACTAGGGATCTTATAACTAGCTATTTCTGTAGAGATAAACATCTAACTCTCCATGATGATCCTTTTGCCAATCATGAGGCCACAGCACCATTGGATGCCTCGCCTTAGAGATTCAAAGAGAACCTGGATCATGAATAACAGTCCAATCTTAAAACTATATTCATCTTCTTTTTTTTTTTTTTTTAAATAAACTGGTATTTAATTGAAGAAGATAGTAAAATGACACAAGAGAAAATACAGATAAATACAGATTTATTAGCAAAACCATTGTTTTGAAGTCATTGCATTTGCTACCAACAGCACATCATTTCGAGCTAACAGGTCTACCCTTTTTGTGTGTGTTTGTGTGAAAGTGTGTCTCCAACTGATGAAACGCTTGTCCTAAAGTGTTTAATTAGACTGTATCTGTCCTCCAACACAAGATTCAAATGAGGTTTGATGACGAGCTGATTTGGTGAAAATTTTCAGTGAGAAACTAAAATGTGCTCATTTGTTATGAATTTTCAATATCTGTAATTCAACAGATTTTCACTTTCAATAGCCCTCGGCAACAAGTAGGTGGTGAGAACAGAGCTTCCTGCTCTTTTGTGTGGTCTCATGCCGTCAATGTGGATAACTTTATGGAAACGGACCGCTTCCACTCTTTAGGCCTCTCCAGAACTCACTCACGTGCAATACTGCAGGATTTGGAAAGCATTCCAGTCGTTTAACAGAGCACAATGACAGCTGGGCTACCCACACTGATGTAATACAGTAATGTTCAGGCTTCATATGAACAATACTGATAACTAAAAAACCCTTGGGACTTAAGGCTCCGCCATAACAAACTCCAATATCGTCATATATAGACATAATATAGTCTAATATAAAAAAATTTTGAGAGCAGGGCAGGAAGGCCACAGTGGCCCATGGAAACACAATTTGTAGATTATTATGGCATTGTGGCCCCAGAGACAACAGTGGCCACAGCTGTTGTGGATGCCTGGTTTCTATGTAAAAAAAAAAATAAAAAAAAAAATTGATAGGATCCACTGTTATTAAACAAACAACTTCGGGTCAAGAACTGCTCATGTACCCCTTGTGTATGTTTATTGATGTGGTAAGAGTCTGAGTTTCTCTTTTCATTCTCTACTTCCCATGGATGTGTGTATGGCTAATGGCCATGTTACACACGCAATGCAGTGTGTCCCGATGAAGAAACCATAACAACAAAAACTAAACAATGGAGGACATCCAGGATTTTCTGTTGCATGTGGCCGTTTATCACACAAAGTAGAGAGGCTGTGTTTGAAAACTTTTCCACGCCGCAAAGAGAAAAACAGCATAATCATTGCAGGGAAGTGACGATTTTGTCGACCAGTTAGCGGATTGTAGTGGGTCTAGCCCCCTTATGGTACGGTTTAGCTCTGGTTGGTACCCCTAGCAGGCAACCTGGTGTGGTGTGGTGCGGATCGCTTTTTAAGGGTACCAGTCAGAGTTTTTGACAATTGAAACACAAAAAAATGCGCACCATACCAAACTGAACCGTATTGCTTGGTGGAAACAGCACTTTAGTTACAACAGTATTTCGATCATCATTTATACCGAGGGCTTACCTGGACAAGGATCATGTTCAGCTTTCCGATGTATACCTTTTCTTTCTGTACAGTAATAAAAAAAAAAAAGGATCAATTATTGGAATTTATACCATCTCAGTTTAATATCATAAGCCTTCTGTCATTTCACAGCAGAGCACAGGAATTTTCCAACCAAAAAAATATAAAATGGAGGGCTAGGTGATTCATAAAACAAACAAGATGATTGAGGGCGATATAACTAAAAGGACAACAACATAACCTAAAAATCTCTACTTTAACATGTAATTTATTGAAAGAATGAAACTGTAACTATGTTTTTAAGCTAATGATATTATTCTTCAAAAACATGAAAACTGCTGTATTAGAAAACAGACCGTTCACACAATCAGTGCATTCATACATTATTTTTCTGTCTGGTCAACTTGGTTCAGTAGTCCAAATAATATTGGTAAGGTCAATCCAGTTGGGATCATTTGCATGAAACACATAAACAAGCAATTTAAGCAATTATCAATTATCAAAATAGCTAGGAATTAATTTAATAGTTGACACAGATTAATATACCAATTAGAGTATATTAATACTATATATTAATACTTAGAGTATTAGAGTCAGATAGAGGAAAGGCATAAATAGCGGCTATCCAACACACTCTTGCAGACTAAACAGCAAAAGTAACTGAAGTTATTAACATCTTTTGTCTGGACAACATAGCAATATTGTTAGCAGCATTACTCATCGCTGGATAACTTAAGTGACTGCCTACATGCTGCTCTGATGCAACATTAAACAAAAAGAAATCGAAATTATATTACAATTTGCAAATATGGCTCTCAATATCAAATTCCAAAAGACAACCTACAGCCTTGGTTGCATTAAGTAAACACAAATACTACATGAGTGTCTTATTTAAAAGTAACTGTTGATAATATTACATATTTGCTGATTTTGCTGTATTGCATCTGGATCATTTTAATTACATGCAGTTCAGTTGTTCCCATTGTGTAATCAATATCCTGGGTAATAAGTACAAGTCCCACATTAAACAGTCAATACAACCCAAAAATAATCATGTTACATTTAACATCAAAGTTTACTCACCTCCACAATTGATGCATCCGATGATGTCTTGATAATGAGACCAACAACATACTTTTTAATACCTGACAAACACACAAAGATATCAGCAGAACATGGTTAGCATTCACCAATAAAATATGTAGGTGTAGACATCCTGAGTTGACGAGTTTTTTGCAGCATGTTTTTCAGTAACTTTAGCACATTCTGTTGGCTCATAACTAACTGAATCTGACAATCCAGTAAATTTGTTCTCCATTTACAAACTCTTGCAAAGTTTGCTGGTAAACACATGGATGTGGCTTGCAGCTGCCACTGAACGAGCAAAAATTTGGGCCAGTTCAGTGGAAGTTACATTCCCCCAGCTGAATCTATATCCTCTCAATATTGTCAGTGTGAGCAGAGCATCTTAAAAAAAATGTGTTTTCAGCTCCCTCGAATTTGTTTCTAGACTGTATCTGTACTTAGTTCTAAAAAAAAAATGTGTGCTAGCGTGCAGAGAGCGGAGCCGAAAACAAGGCAATACTCTGAACACAAGGGGGGAAAAGACATACTTGCCGGTCGCCCTGCCCTGGTTTGCCACTTGAACAAAATTCAGGCATCTACGGTCAGAAGTAGGGAAGTCTTAGGTCAATGAAAAAAATAATTTTGAGCAAAAATTAGGGAGGCAGAATTAACTGATTTTCTGAAACACAACTATTAATTTTATGTCATTTAATTTCTTTTTAGGACAATTTTCCAACCGATGGTTTTCAGATTCAGAAAAATTCTAAATCAGAAATGTTTTTAAAAAGGACAGACCACCCCAGAATGAAAAATAAATATTCATCTTAGTTTTATCTCTTATCCTTAGTGTTATTTCAGAGCAGTTTCATGGAGGGAAATGTTTTTCTTCTTTATCACCATGCATTAGGAAACTTACATCTCTTCATGGATGAGACATTTGTAAACTAAGCTTACCAAGTTATTCTACTTTACAACTCTGCAGAGGAGAATGGAATTAATAGTGTTGCTTGTGACAGGGCAGAATGTAAATATTAATAGTGTTTGTCACAACTTGATCTGAGTATGAGTAACTGCAGGCCCTATGCGGCACACTGGCAACATTTAACAACCAGATACAGCAACATCACTTGTAAAAACTACACTAACACTGCAGTAAAACTTTGCTGCTATTGTGCGCTCTAAAAAATATACATTTAAAGCATGTGTAAAAGACTTTGTGCCACTACTCAGACTGAGTAGAGACAGCATCCTACCAATTAGAGAAAGAAGTTAGTTAGACTGCCACTCGTCCATGAGTAGATTCATGTTTACTTCTATATCATAAAACATGAAATTGCTCCAAATGAGGTCTCTGGATTATTTTGAGTCAGCTGATTTGAAAGAGACATCTCTTGCATTTTTCCAAATGTATTTAATTTATTTTCATTTTTGGCACTTGGAGCACCACAAGTAAAGTGCCACCTGGTCTTTAGCTGATGTCTTCAAAATCAGCAACTTACACCAAAACAATCCAACATATAAGATAGTGGAAAAATATGAATTTTTGATTCTGGGGTTAACTGTCCCTTTAAACAGTAGATGGTTGCATAGTAGAATGAATAGGAAATGTTACGGTACGTAGAATGAGGCAACAATTCAGGTGTGGAAATGTAAACTCTTATATTTTCATTTAAACCACATAGAACTACTTTATTGATATACTGCCTCATATTCCTGACAATCATGATTGTAAATTTTGAATTCTGCCTTCTGTCCTCTTCTTGAAGACATCTATTAAGATCTTAAGATTTCTGATGTTGGTAACTCATGGTGGCAGTTCCAGAAAAGACACTGTGGTGTGGACTGATTAATGCCAATTTTATGTCCCACTGTCCCCTCATGGGCAGTTAATACAAGTGGGCAGAAACAAATAATATTGATGTCTTGTTTTAATCAAAACAAAGACCATATGCCACTGGTGTAGTTTGAAGGATACTGTCACATAAAAATTTATTTTGTGGGGCTGGACATTGTGACAGTAATGTAAGCAAGTGCAGTAGTAAATTTAACTTAAGATCCTCTACTTCTTTAAAGATGCCCTCCATAAAGCTTAAAATCACTGGTGGGGTATTTTCCTCTATAAAACAGCTGCTGCAGTGCAAAATCCAACCTGGCTTGAAGTGACCAGTGCAAGCAAGTCAAGCAGAAAAAAAACCAAGCATACTTAGTCGAGGAACACCGCTCGACTTGGCAACCGAATGTCACCCCATTTGAAAAGGAAGTAACAAGGACAGAGTACACTTTTGTGAATTATACCACAAAATTAAGTGTTACCTTCACACTGATTCCTGGGGAGTATCTTCCATCTTGTTTTGATAACGGTTTCCAGAATCTGAAGCGCATAGTACTGTAACATGCAAGGAGGGACAAGCATTAGTTTAAAGCTTTTCTGATAATGCTTCACAATAAGCATTGTGTAATTTTGAATGCGCACCAAAAACAGTATGAAGTTGACCAGCCTGTAATAAGTTGCATTTCTAAACTGGATTGTGAGTGTTTCACATGCAGATTTTGTATGCAAAATATTCAGTTGTTGTTTGTTATTTTAATCTCTATGGGCAGCATTAAGCTGGAACACTTGCAGAGGTCCTGCTGTTTCCCAAAGATTCACACCAGACAACAAAACACAGAAGAAAAATACAA
This sequence comes from Mola mola, assembly GCA_001698575.1. NCBI lineage: Eukaryota > Metazoa > Chordata > Actinopteri > Tetraodontiformes > Molidae > Mola > Mola mola. Next base: position 5,818,339 of record KV751317.1, on the reverse strand, counting down.
CAATACTTTGACTTTCTTTGGCTCTGACTGCTCTAAAGGTGAGTCTCAATGGTCTACAAGATGCAATACACCAATCAGCCACAGCATTAAAACTACCTGCCTGATATTGTGGGTCCCTCTCATGCTACCAGATCTGATCTGTCAGGATGTCATCAGGGACCTCTGGTATGCCTTTCGACTAAGCCACTTCCGGGGATAGTCTGGACTCAATACCAATTTTGGAACTAGTTCTTTACATTTCCACAGCCAAAAAATAAGCTCTCAGTCAGCAAACTGAGTAGCACCGACTTCTTGCTGATCCACAACAAAGAGTCACTTAAGTCAGGAGCTGTGGGCGAGGGACATGACCATGGATCAAGTAAAATTTTATGACATCCTGTAGGGCTGTTGGAACGAATTCTGAGGTTCATATATAATTCTAATTGTTGATAACCCTTTAATATTCCAATGTGTGTTTTTAGTTTTGTAAGTATGTTTGCTACCATTCCTGAATCTCACCGTACTCATCTTGGCCTGTAATTTATCCACAATTAGGAAACATTTCAATGAAGGACACAGGTTTTGCTCTGCCGCTCAGAACTTCTGGCTGTAGCCGCCTGGTTAGACGTTACGTTCACTGCAGCACCTCACAGTCTGCGTCGGATTGCAGCGGCTGCAGCTGCTTTTAAAAGTGCTTTGCCATTCAGCAGAATCCTCTGGTATGTAGGTGGTATTCCGGGTAGTTACAATGCGGAAAATGAGGGGACTAGAAATAGTGAATACGAGTAATACAACGTGGAAAACAAGGGGAAGCTGTGGCTGCTGGTACACAACGCAAAAAGAAAATCACTATGCGGTAACTACGGTGAATACCGCCTATCTGCATCTCTGTCTGTGTGCTAGTCATATGTTCTAAAATCACAAAGGAATCGTACAACAAGAAAAACAGGTTCAAGCCCCGTACAGTTTGGGTATAGATAAACTGTTTGCAATGATGCAGGTGGCGTTCTTGAAATTAATGTTATTTGTGGTATTTATTTCTTTATTTAGAACGCCCTCTGTTGGACAAAGTGTGCAACATTCATATGCTGATAAGGCAAGGGCAACTCCCAAGTGTTAATGAACATACATAGTAAATAGAATCAATACAATTTGAGCATAAAAAATTGAATGTAATTCAAATATGACAAAACAATAAAGAATGAAATTCGAATTGGATTATGGATTAGGAGTGAAGGCACTAACGTCCTCACAGGTTAAATATGTTTACATACAAATAAATTCTGATTGGGCAGCACAGTTGTGCAGTGGTTAGCACTGTCGCCTCACATCAAGAAGGTCCTCGGTTCGATTCCGGGTGAGGGCGTTTCTGTGTGGAGTTTGCATGTTTTCCCTGTGCCTGCGTGGGTTCTCTCCGGGTACTCCGGCTTCCTCCCACAGTCCAAAAATATACAGACTAGGGGTCAGGTTAATTGGTCACTCTAACTTGCTCATACGTGTAAGTGTGGATGGTTGTTTGTCTCTATATGTGTCAGCCCTGTGATGAACTGGCAACTTGTGCAGGGTGACCCCGCCTTTGCCCGAAAATGCTGAGATAGGCTCCAGCCCCAGCCCGCCCCCGCGACCCCTAACGGGATAAATGGTAGAAAATGAATGAATTCCGATTGGAATATAATCTACTTCATGAATTTGTCTGTCTTTTGTAAACATTGGAAAGCAGCAGAAAACAGTGCCCCTTCAGCAGTCTGAGGAGCTCCTTCAGTTACAGGCAAGCAGAAATGTTCATTTTATACAGTATATTTACATTTGATTCGTTATTGAGTCAGAACACGTGTGTATCAATGTATGTATCTACTCCATGTTACTAGACAATTAAAATAGAAATGTGAACATTGTTATGGGGGGGAAAAGGCCATTTGTTCCCAACGTTTGGCTGTGCACTGTGCCATTGCACTGTATAGCCTTGTTGAGCTAATTGGCCCTAGCGACCGACGTCCATGCTAGTGTAATTTTTAAAAATAAATAAATTAAAAAATAAAGGATGGATTTTGGAGTTTAGGACCTTCAGAAGTTCATAAAATAGGATTTAGGGTTGAAAGATAATGGGATTCTTCTTTATGTCCTCAGTCAGACCAATTCGAGCTCTTTATATCAATGTACATCATTCAATGTATATCATTCATTTGGATGGAGCCACATTGTTGAAACAGGGGTGCCAATGCTCCAACAAAAACTGAGGGTTGAACAAAATTAAAGTTGAATCTGGTTCAACTTTTGTTGCAATGCACCAGCTTCCTGTCAAGGTGCTGCCAATTAATTATGTACATATGCACAGTCCTTGTAGAATAATTCCTTGTTTCTCAAAGTAACTGAAGCACAAATATAAAATCATTGCACATGTCTGCAGGTACATTTACAAAGCAACAAGAGCCACAATAGCGAAGCAGAATAAAAGCCAATAAAACACCACCAATACTCAACGCTAAAGTATGTGACTGAATTTTCCACGCTCTGAAATATAAATTACGGTTTGGTTTTAGTCTAGGCTATAGGCTACGCCCCTTTAATATCCATTTAAAGCAGCAGAAGGTAACTTTTAGAAAATTGACTTTCCCTCATAATTGCTTAAGTGATCACCATTTCTTGACAGTAATACATGAAACAGATAGTCTGTGAGAAAAGTCCAGCTCCTCTGGTCCCACCTAATGCTACTAACGGCTTCTGCAAAAATCCTTCACTTCCAAAGAAATAACCAATCAGACAATATAAAGGCATGTCAATCACGTCTTGTGAGCGTAAGTTCGAGCAGCACCCATTTTTACAAGTACACATTCCTAGACGCACACACCAAAGACACAAAAATATTAACCTGATATTTGAAGAAAGGCATGAGAAAGAATAGAATTACACTGATCCCGATCTCATGCCCGGCAGTATCTCTACAGCGATGGGCTTGAGGAGAGAGCTTGAGTGAGGCTCATTTAAGTTTTCAGCTTATGTCCTCACTCATCTCAATCATCCCAACTGCAGCATTAACTGGTGTGTCATAAGGAACAGCAAGACCAACCACAGGTTCTGTGCTGCATTCGTGTATGATTTAACAGCGACACATGAAGAATAAAAAACATTTTGTTTAGAAGATTTTGATTTAGTATTATGTCAACTGACCATTTCAACTGTAGGGATCACCAGTTCAAGACTACATCGATTCCAAAAAAATGGCATGTAGTGTAGGATGTTACTAAAGTAGGATTATGATGTAGACAATGCATGCTGGAAGATTAAAGCTGAAATCTCTTTACTAACACAACTGTGCACCACTGACAGGTGTCACTTGTGCTGCACATATTTCTGGCATGCTTTGATGAACATTTAACTGCTACAATTAACATTTAATTATCAGCAGTTACAATGACCAACTCAAAGTATTGGCTGGATAAAACTTAAATGAGGATGTACTGCAAAAAGAGAGAAGGGTAATGCGAAACAAAGCCATGATCCCTACAGGTGAAATTAAGCCCTCAACAGATTGTCTGTCTCCAATGCATCCTACTGACTGCAGCCTACCCCCTCCCTCTGCCTAAAGAAACAGATGCAATAAAAACGGATGAACAGCATTCAGTCAAAGGGAATTTAAAAAGGGTAGACCTTGTGGAGGCCTGCCGTCAAAGCCTAGCTGTGTTATGATGCACAGGATGACACATCCCTTTTCTTCCTATTACAAGCCATAAACATAATAATTAATATCAAATACACAGCTTGAATTCAGTACATATTTCAAATATTACTGTAGATACTAAGAAAAAAACCAAATGTTCAAAGTGCTTTGAAATGATGCAGTCCTAAAACTAATAAAACAAGATAAATGCAAGAGGTGTTTACCTTTTGTTACCTCTTTTCCACTAATGACCCAATTTTTGGACAAATTACAAATTTATACCTACAAAAGTACAGTTGATGCATCAACTTTGACATTAGTAATGAATGTCAGTGTTAAAAGTAGTCTTACAGGCAAGCAAAAAATGCAAATAGGCAAATGTCACATTGTGTACTTTGAGGAAGCAGCTGTAAATGCACTGCATATTATTATTGATAGTATGGCACAATCAAAAACCTGAAAAATTAAAATAAGAGATGGAAAAAGCTAAGAATGTTAATAGAGGAGCCCATAATGGTTATTTGCCATATTAATTCATCCGTTAGGTATTTACAATTTACCATCTTTTAGTCTATAAAAAAAAAAACAAAACAAAAACAAAACTTCCAAGTTGTTTCTTTTGTCCAACAAACACTCCAAAACTCAAACACTCTTCATTTAGTATAAGAGGAAAAACTGATCCTTACATTTAAGAAGCTGAAAGGAGCAAAGGGGCATTTGATAACTTTGATTAACAAATACCTGACAGTATTTGATTATCCTTTCAACATCTGTATGTTTTTTTACCAGCTACACAAACAACTAACATCTAGTCATGCAGCTATCATGATTTAAGTCACTGGTGAAGGGACTGAGGGGGACTTTTTCTGTCTGACATTTGTAATAAATAAGCCTTTTTATAGAAATTAGTTGGACTTTCTCTGGGTTTTTAAATTTCATCAAATTCATGTGCAGTAATTTGTATACTGTAAACTGCACCAAAAAAAAAAGTTTAACTAATTTTTATAGCAACTTATTTAAGACCATCAAAACAGAAACACCAATTTCATAAATATGATTCAACTACCCAACTTATTAAATTGGGGCCATGAAAAAATATTGAAGATCTCCCATTTGCTTGAGAAGTGATCAAGAAAAGTGTTTTAATGTGAATTCTTTTTAAATTTTCAACCCCTGCTGGGTCCCAAAATATGAACTCACAGTACATAGAGCTGCTTTTCCTCCCAGCATCCTTTATTTAACTCTTTAGCCACTGAGGTATAGTGTCATTCTTTTGGTAGCACACACTTCCTCAAAGCACAAGGGTCTTTCCATGAATGCTTTCTAACATTGACTTACTTTGGTGTTCATGTTCTGGGAGAACTCAAGGATGGTGTCCACTCTCGTCCAGGCATCTGGGTGCTCTTTCAAGTGTGTCAACACTTCTTGTGCCATTCTTTGCTGTAAAACAAATATGAATGACACATTAAATTACTAGTTGTGGGAATATGAAACATTTTCCTTTTATTTAAGGCATAATTATAAGTCTGACAAACATAGAACAACATCACACTCTGTATCAGGTCACCTAAAGCATAGGCTTGCCAACGTACCTGCGGTCCCACCCCATGGTATAGACAGTTGACAACATTATCCAGCAGGTTGATATCGAGTTTCTGGTTGAAGTCCAGCAGCTGCTGTGCTGCATGGTCTGCTAACATTGTCATAATTGCTGGCATAGAGCTCTGCAACAAGGACAGCACAGGGAGCGGTCATGGGTGCACCAAACACATGCAAGAGGCAAAATCATGTGAACTGTGTGTTTGGAGACAATTCCAAACAGCTGACCAGTAAACAAACCCCCTCTATATCCACCAGGGAGCTGTCATTTGAAGAAGTTAGCTTTGTTACAAGTATGTTACTGTTTAAAAAGTATACAAAGGAAGGAAGGCTTGTTGGACTGAGTTTACAAAAGTGCAATTGGCTTAAATTTTTAGGACTAAGTGGTTTGCCTATACTAGAGTTGTGTATTTCAAAGCTCACTAGACAAACCTTAAAAACCCTGCCAAAAGAATATGGGTATCACATATGTGTTTAGAAACGTCCTTCTGTTAACCCAGGCTTACCTAATACACACTGTTGCTGCAAGTAAAGCAAGAGAGGAATATTGGCAAAAAGTGTCTGAACATAAATTTATAACTATGAAATGCACTTTTATGTCTTATGTCACTTCATTTCAGAGGTTTAACAAGTTAAAGATCCCCAACAAATATAGATGAGGTCATACATTAAAAAATAAAATCTCTAATGTGTAATCGGCCAGGGATTTTAAAAAATGTTTAATTACAATTTCAAAACCATTAAAATGGCACATATTCCATTGCCTATCTGAAAAACTTGCATAAAACTCTACATGTTAATCATTCTGCAAAGAAGCTCAAACATTGAGGAACATGAAAAAAAATAATTTTAGATTTTAAATGGGTTTTTTTAAACCACCAAGTGAATGGATCTAAATTACCATGTTAAAAGAAAAAACATGATGGATATTATTTGCAATCACTGCAATTCTGTATTTCAATGTAAAGCTCAGGAAATTTGTATATAACATATTACATCAGCTGAGATATATATCTCACAGAGGGATATGTCTTCAGGAAAGGAATTGGCGGGAGGCAGTTCTGTTAGTAGTGGATTTTAACCTGAATATCTGAATATAACCTCCTGCGAACCAGGATATGTGATCAACATTAAATTACCACTGCTGATCCAAAAAAGGATAAAGGAAAGCCACCTTCATAACACTGAAAACCCTGGTTTGAGATTCAACACACCTTGTTCACTCTTAGATCTCATTTCATAGTATACTAATATTCAGTAACATGTTAGACTCATACAAAAACAAAAGTTAACTTTATTATCAATGTCCAGTGACCAGTAACACTAGACCATCGCTATAAAAATGTGTCAAAACTTTATATAACTTAATTCTATTGCTTATATTCAAGGGTTTTTTTTTCTCAGCCTCGCACTACAATATCTTAAAAAACGGTTTGTATTGATCCGAAAATGATCGAGTACTCCATTCATAAAACCACTATAAATAAATCAATAAAATTTTAATAAGATTTAAAACTTATTCACCCAAGAAATAAGGAGGCTGTAGTCTGCTCGGCCCGCCCACGTTGCATATTCACTAATCACACACTTCTTTCTGCCTCCATATTAAGGAGGTTAACCAAGCCACGTGCCGGATACCCAGGCGACGTCACCTTGTTTACATCTGCAGGCGATGGAGCTCACAACCGCAACAAACGCAGGACGCAGCCCGGGTTAAAAATGCATAATGGGGGCAGCTTACAACTAAATCAACTGCTATCTGCAATAGGTGTAAGGCATTGGATGTAAAATGGTAGCATTCCTGATACAGAATGCTCAAGTTAGCGAGCCTTCAGCCTTTACCCTCATAGCGAGCTAAGTGTTAGCAGCGTGACGCACAAACAGTTCACATGTGGTCCTTTGATGCAGACTACAACCACTCCCACCAAGCAGATTGGGGACGGAGGGTGCCTGTGCATGCGTTTTCGTCATAAACAACACCACATAGGGAAGTTTGCCAATTATGTTGTGGTTACTCTTCACCAACACATCGTCTGCCCCAATAATGATATCTCATATGTTTCATATTGTTAACACGGAGTACTGAGCAACATCAACCTGACAACCGCTCAGATCACTCACAGGAGTGATGCTACTGTAGAGGGAGAGGCACAGATTCAGTCACACGGCGTTTCGTTAATGAATCATCCGCAGTGTCGCGCGTAACGTTACTAGACGCAGCCCCGTTTATCCGGACCTTCGGCCAGTTTAAGTCGCCGTCACTTCACCTTCTCTGGCAACCATCGGTAACTACCGTTAATCCTCGTAAAGTCGTAAATGTTAGCTAGCGGTCGGTGCAGAGGGCTATTTGGTTATCCGACTGATGCCGTAGCGCGTTGAATTAACGTTGGCGTGTCTCTGACGGTGCACCACGACTAGGTAGGGTAAAATAAAATACAAGTTAATAAACACACAAAGCGTTGTTTTATTCCCTGTACAGGTAGAGCCAAGAAAGGGTTAGTCAGAGCACTGCAGGTCTGCACTTCACCCCCGTTACCTACCTTAAGTCCGAGGCTCTTACTGAAAAGAGTGGCGTCTGCCCAAGATGCTCGGAGACACAGTGAATACTTCAGGATCACTGTGGAATAGAAAAATATATCCTATTTCTGTAGCGTTGACTATCTCCAGTTCCGGCAGCGAGTGATGTCTGGCTCGTAAGTACCACTGATGTGGATCCCAAAGCAACTATCACGACAAACCTGGCAATATGTCACTCCGACACATTTTACGAAGCAAATTACGAACGGATTCACGAATTAACTCGTTACTCTTTACAGTTTTCCACGGGGAGGTGCAGAGGTTGTGTGCCTGCGCCGCCTCTCCTCTCTCGAGCAACTAACTCGCAACCGGTTGAAACCGGTTCAGACTGGGAGATTCCATCTCGGTTTAGTTTTCAGCCGATGGCGCCGCGTAAAGTTTGGACTGGGGTCACGCCCACACAGCGTTCTTATTGGCTGCGGTTTTGACGGGGACTTCCTAGTCGGCGCCCCATTGGGTGACTGGCCTGTCAATTTATTTCAATTCGCTCAAGCGCCCACGCGACTACTCCGCCCGGAGAGAAAAGAGGGCAGACTCTCGTGCAGAACGGACTTGTACATGACTCTGCTTATCAGTAAATCTATTAAGTTATCGACCACTGTTTATCCCCGCACACGGTCGTAAAGTTATACATTACCTTAATGAATGTGAGCGCCCCACGGCGTTGCAGCACGTGCGAACATTACGCGGCGCAAAATCAACGCCATTTCATGATTTTAATGAATCCGCTACTTTTAAACGTAATATCGGGTCCCGGGGGCGCACTGGTCGCGTTATGCGCGGACACTTTGGAGCTGCACGATGCGTTAAACCTCGAGGAACGTTTATTTGCCTGTTGCTTGTGCGCTGGTAATTTTCCACCAGCCACGAGTGGGAGTGGTTACACGATCACGAACGCACGGGGTTAGAGAGACGACCTGGAGCAGAAGCTCTCCCCCGAACGGGCGACAGTGACTACTTCAACGCGCCACTTTATACATTTTCACCGCCGGAAACGGCGCGGGCGCCAAATGTGGTCGGATCGCCCGTTTTTTTGCTAATTGGGAGTCGTGCGCGGTGCGCGCAGCCGCCAATTGAGGATGCGAACATGACAGCGTTTTTGTTTTTTTTTCTCCTCCTTTGTGGTCACGTGGTCCCGCGCGCTACTTGATGGAAAAATACTGGATTTGGTGTGTAGCGGAGACAGCGCACACGCCAGTAAAGTCATGCGGGGAGGGCTTATTGCGAAGGGCGTTTGAGTCTTTACCCAGCAACACTGCCTGCCACTGATTTCCCGACGTCTCCGCGTCCCTCATGCTTATATCAATACAAGTTGAACAGAAGTGGCCCCATTTCATCTTTGGAAAAAGTCCCCTCGCCTCAGCTGTGTCGGAGTTGCACATGCATGTCATGGTGATGACATTTCTGACTGAGTGCAGTCAGTTCAGGGTATCAGAATGCCTCAGAAACAATCAAATCAAGCGGTTGTATATGCATACAGTAGCCCTGTCCAATGCTTGTTGGTGCGTCGGTGTCCTTGGATCAGCTTCACACCCCAGACAGCTGGCCTATATCCGAGCTTGTGTCATTAACAAACAAGATCTCAAAGCCTATTATCTATGTGTTCATTCGTGAAAGGCATTTAGATCGTGCCAACTAATGCTGTAACATTCCTAGAAACCTGTACTCTAGTTAGAAAAAACAATCAAGATGGGTTGGCCCACTTTTTAAGAATGAAATTCACAAAATTAGCACCTGAAATGACACATAAGACATGTGGGAAAAGTCTTTAAATGGGTCTGTATCACACTCTCCTGTGAGTCCTGCTTTAATTGTCCGGGTTTATCATTCACAGGGATGCTCACACATGCGTTTGACTGTTACATGATGTTTGTATGTAGGACACGCCGCCATGCCTTCCTTCCATGAGAGTTTTTAAAAGCACTGCATGCAGAATATTCTCTCAGTACCCATTCATCTGGTCAGACCACGTGAGTGCAAACAAATCTGCAAGCGTGTGTTTGTGTGTGGACCCGTACTAATTTAAAGTCCTTGAAAAGTGTCCTGGTCTGTGTTGTGGAAGTCAGGTGCACCTACTGCTGCCTGTCACTCACCGGTTTACCTCAGATGGGTTTATTATTGAACAACAGTCCTGTAAATCTGCAGTTTTACTCAAGAGAGCCAGTTTGTTTCACCAAGAGGAGACCGCCCCCAGGTCCCAGCTGTCAATGGCAGGGAGCCGCAGTGCTGGAATGTATTGTTACACATGTGTGAAGGTTGGAGGTGAGTAACCTCAGTCAGGCATCGGCTGGTTAAATCTTGTTCAGTCTGGTTAGGGCATGGTGGTCCATTTACATCTATTGTCATTGCACCACACTGACCTGCATGTGGCAATCAATTGAAAGTAAAAAGAAAATGTGTTTTTGTTGTGTTGGCTCATGCTGCCACTGACCCAGTGCCTGAATGTTCTGGAGCGAGCTATAAGCAGCAATGAGGACCGGTTTAAGGTTTAATTATCACATAATGACTCCAATGTGACCACATAAGTGAAACTACAACACTCTATTTTAGTTCACAGTGTTATTGTTTTCCTTGTGCTTGTATTCGGTGAGTTATTGAATGAAATAGCATTTGTGAAGATATTCCAAGAACACTCAGCTCTCTTTCGATGAGCCCGTCATGCTTCGTTTACGGAGAAATAACAACAAATAACAGCGCCAACTGCTGCATGTGGCCTGATCACGGCTCGTGACACGTGATCCCGGAGCGCCCCCTGCCGGGCAACTGAAAGCACTGAAGGACTGAAAGCGTCCCAACAAGAAAACAAGTTAGACAGATATAAAACCAGCCAGTGTGGAAAGTCAAACCTACGTTATAAAATACCTCTGTGAGATTATTATAAATGGTATTAAATCAAATGTTATAAGAAATTAAGTAATATGTAGTCTAATTTTACAAAGACTGATTGCTTCATACACATTAAAATGAATATTTAAAGATACTGAAATTCCCATTGAAGGCAATGTTTAGATGAGGAATAATTCAAAGTACTGTCAAAAAGGTATATTGCAGACAAAATTTTAAAATGACTACTTTGTATACCATGATAGGAAAATCATTTTTAAGTATTTATCATGAACGTAGGAGATTAATCTACTTGCAATTTAAAGAATCTGGGTAAAGACACACTCTGATGCACTGTGGGCTCAGTTTTGGACTTCTTGGATGGGCCTGACAATCTGACAATTCTACATAGAAAGATTAACATCAATTGAGTGACAGAATGGAGGAGATAATTTCAAAAGAGTTATGGAGTTTTTGAACAAAAAAGGTGCACAACATAATTCTGCCAGCTCAAAGCATCTAAAAAACTTTATCAGATCTACTTTTATGTAAAAGTTGTAAAGTCATAGTAGGTTTGGTTGATTTGTCATTAACTTTCAGAATTTTAAACTTTGGACTGCTGCTGTAGCACCACCATCAGGACTATCAGCAGACAAAGCCAGCTGACCAGGCAAAGTTGATGAGGTCAAACATTGCATCTATTCTTTTGAATTATAAAAGGATTAGAAAACTATATTTTTATGTCACGTAAAATAAAAATAAATACACTTGTTAATGTTTTATTCACTCTGAGAACTAAGGTTACAATGAAACCAGACAGTCAGCAAACACAAACATGTTAAAATGGAAGAGGCTGACAATAAAAAACTGCTACAAGCCAAACTTTACCATCAGGCTCACATGATGTCCAAGTTTTGTCCATCCAGAGTGATTAAAACGTGCATCAGTACCATAAGTATACGAGTTGTGTTGTTGTGATGTGGCAGACTGCAGCTCAGTTACTGTCGGAAGAAAAGGATGAGTCTTTTTAAGTATATGTTGAACAAATTTAAAGCATTTTTTTTTTTTTTGCTAGTTGCTGTTCCTGTTTTCTGCCTGCCCTCAAATACTGCAGAGGTAAAAGGTTTTACCTCTGCCGATATCTTTTTAGTGCTCATGTCCTCTGAAAACAAGTGAAGAGGCACTGAGAGGATTGCATACCTCCCCCAGCAGTTTGAAATTGTTGTAGAAAAGAAAAAAAAAAAAAAAACCACTGCTCAGTGTTTTCTCTGGTACAATTACTTTTGGAGTTACGTCCATGTTTGAATCTAACCCAGGTGTCTCCCAACACAATCATTTGTTGCTTTGACTTAGACCTACTCATACAGACACACACACTTTACGTCCATGTTTAAAAATCGATCTGGATCCAGAATCAGGGTCAAAACCTATCCCCACAAATATGCCCTAAAAATGTCGCTGATTGGGTTTTGAGTTACATCCATGTTTAAAGTGTAACCAGATCAGCTCAAGATCTCTCCCAAAACCGTAAAAATTATTTCTTAGACCATGTCATACAAAATGTTTCATAAAAATCTGTTGATTTGTTTTTGAGCTACGCCCATATTTGATCCAGATTAGATCAGGATCTGTTCCAAAATGTAATAATTTGTACCTTTATGTCAGACCGATAAACTCAACATTTTAATGAAAATCCAGTCAGTAAGTTATTCTTTTAGCTAGATCAATGTTTGAAAACTGATACGGACCCCAAATCCAGATCCACATCACCAAAAGTTAATTACTTCATTTTATGTGTCACACTGAAGGTTATCACCATTTTATCCAAATCTGTTCACAACTTTTTGGAGTTTTGCTGGTAAGGGACAAAAACAGTATATACAGATATAAATGTATTCACAAAGGCAAAAACATAACATTTAAAACAAAGGCAGGTATCCTTCCCCTGTGCTGAAGTTGTGACAGGTACCTTTAGATATCTGAAAAACCTTTGGGTACATACCAAAACTATCTGGTCCAAAATGAGAACATTATTTTATTGGTGGTCAATCAAAAACAATCAGGTGTAGAAAACACAAAAACAGAGGCTCTACTGAAGGAGTTGTTTTTCTTTTCCAGACAGTTGCATCAATCAAACATGATGGAGGAGGCTGACATTAGGGGAAGACAGACACAGCTGATACAACTCAGCTCTAAGTCATCATCATCATCATCATCATCATCAGGGATCTAAACTCTGCTGGGGGCCACCGTGGAGACAGAGCACTGGCAAGAAAAATCCAGCCTCCGTGACCGTCCAGTCTGTGTGCCAGCGCGGATCTTCCTCTGTGGGCGCAGACAAAAAGTAAAGCTCGTCTTGGTACCGAGGTCACACTAAAACACAGTGCGTGTTTTATTCCAGCTCCACCAGCAGGTCTCCCTCTCCCACCGTCTCCCCAGGCTTACAGTGGACAGTCTTAACCTGGATGGCACGAGGACACACACACACACATTCCACTTTGATATACAAAAATATACAATATAAGGTAACGCATATCAAGGGCAATTTAATAAGTGTTCATTAATTAGTTAATAAGCAACTTATAGGAGAAAACCTCATAGGATGTTTATAACATTACTTAAACTATGCATGGTTAATAACTGTACAATTAACATTTATTATCCCATGTTCGACTCAAGCATTATATTAGTTGCATATTAACTGTTTATAGAGTACTAATAAACATTACTACGATGTTCATTTGCAAAGATAACAAAGTTGGCGTAATTAACAGATTAGTGCTCTAAAACAATTAAAAAACAGTTTATCATTTTCTTTATAGGTAAATTTTCAAACCACTTATCAACGTTAATAACACGCTTATTAACATAAATAAGACTGTTAATAATAGTGTAATTAACCCATTTGTGAAATGCCTAAAGGAGACTTATCAGAACTTGGCATACATTTTCAACAACTAATTACCTTTAACTTAAAAGACTATGGAGGGTTAATAAATGAGTATTAAGAAGGTTAATAAACCCTCTCTTATGTACTTAATTTTGTTCTTTTGCAGCTACTGGATATAAAATGTAAAGTGTTTTTTATTAGAGGCGTAAATGTTTACTAAATGATGGATGTTTTTAGTTTTGAAGCACAAAATTATACTTGTCTTTTAGATTTCACTTATTTTTGCTGTGGACATCATTTTGCTTTTGTTATATGCATTTTGTTTGAGCAGAACATTTATTTAATTTGCAAAAACATTAAGCTCAAAACTAATGGCTAAAACTTCTCTAATCCTGTAACTGTTTTTTTCAGCACATGTAACATGAAATAATTGTGTTATCGACCATTAGAGGACAAAGACTTTGGCCTCCTTCCATAATTTATATTTTATATCGATTTGAAGAGCATCATGCAAAATTAAATCAGTTTCTATAAATTCAATTGACTCCAGTTAGCATTCTCAGGACAGGCTGCTGCTTCTGTCACACATCAGAACACATCTGAAGTGGAGTAAAACAGGAGTGGCTCCACTGTCAGTATTTTCATTCTGTTACCTTTGCTTGCTTGGCAGCTGTCAAACTGTTCTGCATCTTCATGGCTTCAATTACACAAATCTCCTGACCCTCTGCAACCTAGATGCAGACACGCAGAGTAATGAAGATCCTGTAACGTTCACAGCTCGTCTTTCAGCACAGGAATAACATCAGTGGAATAAGAGTTGTAAGTTGTAAGACTTCATAATCAAACATAGATAATTCCAACCAATCCTGAAATATGTGTTTCTAATGAATTAATAGTGATCGATTTCTCCTGAGTATAATGCCATTAAACTCCTACACACGCACACACTCCATACAGTAAAGTCATTATTGCAGTTAAGACTCGTCTGGAGGTGTGATGCAGCCGTCTACATGTTTTACCGTGTCTCCAGGCTTGATGGACACGGCCACCACAGTGCCCGGCATCGGCGAACGCAAGATGCTGCTGGTGTCTTCTGACACTTTCTCTGGCATGTATAAGTTCAACTCTGCTGCCAACCTGGACATGATGCGGACCTGAAACTACATTTCACAAAAAAACATGTGAGAAACACAGGAAGGAAAAATCCTGCACTGACGTTACAAAACAAAAACAAAACAAGCACAGAGCAGTAAATTGTAAGTCGTATAAAAGACCCTGTGTGGAGGATTTAGTGACATCTAAACTCTTCCTGACGTCCTCTCCTCTAATTTGGCTTGTAATTAGAGCAAATAAATTCTGACCTTGAGTTTTAGGAAATTATGCTTGTAGTTCAACTGAATCCACACATACACAGGAATCATGCTACACCTCAACAGATTATTTTCTCCAATATAAGACTACCTGTGTTCCTCTACACCAGTGATTCCCAAAGCGTAATAAGTACAAAAAAGTTTTCAGTGTTAAATTCTATAATTAAAGTTGACATTACTCAGATGTACATTTACATCTTTATCAAAAAGCGAAGTTGTAAATTTCAGGTCATTCTTCATTGACCTATATTTAGCCAGTCTTGCCGTGAAGGTTGCTTCCCATTAGTGGATGTGTCACCAACTCACCTTAACCTACACCTTGTGCATGAGTGGGTAGCTGTGTTCAACACAACACTGAGTTGAAATGCAGTGGTGGCTGCATGGTGGAAAACGGACGGCTGGCAATGAAGATTTAACGGCAACAAGCGAATTATTAAAAGCTCGAGGTGAACTCAAGTGACACAAATGAACATTACCCAACTTGTCATTCATACCCACTGGATGGAAATTAACTGAGCCTTTAAGTGCCCTAAAAACGGCACAGTAATGACCTCAGATAAGATGGGTTGTAAAAAGCACACTAAAGCATATGAGTTCATGTGCTGAAAGATGAAGAAATGCTGCCCAGATTCAGTGTTCATATATTTTTTTCCATATTTGGGTTACATATACTGTGATATTGACGGCCCCTGATAAGTGTTTTCTAATCAGCTCGAACAAGGCATTACATCACATGATATCCTGCAAGTGTTGCACAAATGTGGTTGGATTATTGTGGACGTGTATGGATTTACGGGAGTGAGCACTCTGCTTTGTTCCATTAAGGAGGGATTATTATATTATTATTAATATGCATTGTACTGTCAGCAGCCCTTGCTCATATTGAAATGTTCTGTTTCTGGAATAACTTTCAGGGAAATACTTCATCCAAGTCTTGTATTTACGATCAGAGCGGAGCTTTAAAGGTTAGGTTTGGCATGTTTGGGTTTGGGAAGTGCTGCTCTGCACTGTGCTGTCTGAATTACTTGGAACAGCACCACTTTTCCAAGTAAATTATTCAAGTCTTCCAATGTCTAATTTAACACTTTAGCCCCAAAACTTATGAGGAGCATGGTGAGTGGAAACTGTAAACTTCTGTGCTTCCTCCATGAGGGGCTCTCAACTGTGGAACACTTTACCCAAAGAAATCTGATTACAGATATTAAATCTGTAAAACAACAAAGGCTAAGCTGTAGCCATCTCCAGCTATTTGTACTTTGTAGTCTTTACATATATAGATAGCTTTTTTTTTTTTTTCCACGTTATTGTGTCTTTCTCTAATTGAAATGCAGTGAGGCGGTTGTACATATTTTTATTGTACTGTTCTAACTAGGGACAAGAGTTAAAAATTAGCAGCAGCTAAAAACTCACTGCGCAGCCCATCAGTTTCATATTCATTATTGTAACTATGTTAGAATTGATACACTTTGATTAATGTGTCAATTAATGGTTAAGGAGGCTGCTTTCAGTGTTTTTGAATATTGCAGAACATTTAAACAACAAAATGAAAAACTCCATTTCTGAACTTGACAGGACAGAGGGAAGAGAAATATGGTATTATAAGACTATATTATATTGGTTAAAACAGCTCGTCAGGAGGACGGCAGCTGTGCGTGCTGAACACAGAGCGACGCTGCAAGGCGCCACTAGAGTTGTGCCTACATTTTACCCCAGTTCACTCAACAATCCGCTTCACCAACTCCTGGATTAAAGGAAACAGGGTCAATAACGTCTTTACAAATAACTATGGATGTCAAGGCCTCCTGAGACTTGGATTAAGCTGGACAAGCTATATGAAACCTTTCTTCTTTTTTTTCTGTTAGTTCTTATATCATTTTTGGAAAACAAAATCCCCAGCTTCAGTTGCACAATGTCAATGTCAATAATCACATGAAATGAATCGCATTTTTTCGGTGAACTATTCCTTTAACTGGATTCTCAACATGGGATAAATATGGACAACAGTTTTGCTTTGTGATCATGGGTCTGATGATATTGGCTATTCACTGAACATTTAAATGCTAACATTTATGAATGAAATTCTGAAGTCAATTTAAAAATCAGTTTAGAGCTGCAATATTTTAAGTAATTATGAAATGACCTTTAGAAAAGCAGGCTTATGTTAACGGAAGGTGGTAATAAATGACAGTGGTTAGAAATGTGCCCAATACTTTCAAATAGTCTCATCACACTCTCCAATCTGTGCTACAGCCTCAGAGGGTCTGAGACCAACGATATCATCCTGTGCGTGATTATGTAATTTAACATGTGTGCAGATGTGCAACCCTACCGATGTGCCCAGGTACTGCAGGACAATCTTTCCTGAAGCATCTCTGGACAGACACTGTAAAATAAAACAGTACATGATACGTGAAAATGTAAATTAAGCCCAATATTTGTTTGAAAATCTGACCTCTGTATTATGTTTTTCCTTCCCGTGCGTCAGCTCGTGTTTGTATGTTACCTGTAGCGTCCTATGTGTGCCGTTGATGGTGACTTGCAGCAGTGGGGAGGCCAAGTTCCAATGTCCACTGACCTCTACCTTTTCTCCGTCCACGTCCACCTACAGAGACAGACACAGACTGCTCTGTTCTGACGAGTCCTGACGTCTCACACTCATTATCAAGACACAGATTTCAGTTACATCACTCCCTGCTGACTGATCTGCTTTCCACACAGTGGAGAACACAATGGCTATCTTCTTAGTGTTGGTTTACAATACAGAAAATGATCAACTCGGGACATTAACATGTGTAAATATGAGCTAAAAAATATTTTACACGAAATCAAATAGTTTTAGATTTTTCATCCCTCAAATAGCCACCATTTGTATGGATGACAGCTTTCTTCCATAATGGGATTAATCATAATATAACGAGCTTCATCGGGTAGTCACATGGCACGCTGCATTATCAAAAGTTAAATAGTGGAATTACCTTATAATCTAATGCGTTTGAGACGTCGGTTTGTGTTGTGCAGAGCTAGTGTTTGTATACAGTAAATAACCCATCATCTGTTTGTCAACGATGAACTGATTGTGAACTGATCCCAAAACACACACTGAGGCTATGGGAAGCTACATGTGAGTGTTATCGTGCATGACCTGGCCTATACGTACATTTACAGTCATTCAGGTTGACTCTCAAACCAATATCAATACAGGGAACTAGATATTTGTCAATTAAATACTCACAGTAAATACATCTTGTGATTTGGTAACCACCATAGAATGGCATTCTTCTCCCAGCTCTGCACACAGCTCCCACTGGCTAATTTCCACAGGGGTGGAGGACACTCTGCCAAGCACACACACGGCGCTTATTTTAGACTTTTATCCTCTTTTTGAAGAAGAAAATCCAATGAAATAACATTCATAGCAAGAATAAGAGTGTGGTGTAAACTCTGTAAAACATCCAGCTGATGAAGAAAGTCAGCAGAGCAGAGGGGCGGGGCAAGCTGGTGTGAATATGTGTGTGTGTGTGAACAAAAATCAATTATTTTTCATTTACCTTTTTATATTAATGTACATATATATTGATATTTTATAATTTAATTATTATAACATTTTAGCATTTAATTAACAATCTGCACAAAGTCTCTAAACAAAAAGAGAAAATAACCAGATTTAAAGTGTATATTTTTTTTATTACATTTTATTTATATATGTGTATGATACAAAATATAATAAAAAAGGGTAATTCCATATTATCATTTTATGCAACTATTAATTTCATCCCCAGAAAATGTGCTTTATTGTGATGTTTATCATTATCTGGATATGGAAATTGTTGAGATTTCATATTGCCCAAACCTTACTCTGCACAATGATTACTTTCAGTTTATATATGTGGACCTGTATCTGTAATGTATTATGGGTTAACTAGTCCAACATGGGTATATTTTTCTACTTTCAATCAAAACATTTTTATGCCTAACTTTTAATTGTAATAGAGTTTTTCTTTCTGTGGTATTGTTGCTTTTATATGCGTACATGATGAAAACTTGTTTGACCTCACTTGACGGCTGCATTTTTGTGCTTTTTGTACCTTATTTTAATGAATGTCGATAAATATGCAATATGTAATGCAGGCTAGCAGTCTAACAGTCTAGCCCCCCAAAGACAGCCAGCCTGCCTGCGTCCTCACCTCAGGTCGCCCAAGAAGTTCTGTGAGCGGAGCTGGGCGGTGATGTAGAGCGCTGCTGCCGTGGCCAACAGCTCCCTGCGTTTGGTCGTGTCCAGCTGGTGACCTTTGAAACCGTCAGGGTAGACTTCTGGCAGGAAGTTGGTGCTGATGTCACCAGAGATGAAGCGAGGGTGGGTAATGATTTCCCGCAGAAGTGAAATGTTGTGCGTCACACCTGGGGAGATAAATTCATTAGAGGAGAATACATACAATGTGAAACGTGAGTCTGTGTTGGAGCCGGTGTTAACGGTGAAACTTTCGGGTGTACCTCTGATAACGTAGTTATCCAGAGCGTCCTCCATCTTTGCCAGGGCTTCAGCTCGTGTTGCTCCGTATGTAACCAGCTATAGAAAGAAACCAGAAGAAACTATTGCAGAACCGCAAATGATGGCATTTTGAACCATTTTCATATTTTGACCGCCTGGTTCTAAAAATCAGAAACATGTCATTTATAGATCTGCATTTGAAGCATTTCTGACCTTCGAGATCATGGGATCATAGTAGATGCTGATGTCACTTCCCTCCTGGATGCCGCTGTCAACACGGACCTGGCAACAAAATGTCCATATTGGCAGCACACCTACTAATCACTGTGTGAACTGTGTATCAGAGTAACTTAAAAATTATGAAATTACACAATAAATCTGATTGAGTGCACACACACACACACACGCGCGCTTACATTGCTGAGGTTGAGTGGCTCTTGGTATTGAGATAGCCGTCCAATGGAGGGAAGACCAAAAGACTTGTATGGATCCTAACAGAACAGATTTCACAAGAGCAGCACAAGCAGAATATTACATCATTAACTATTATTGTATTAACGATAAAAAAAAACAAAAAAACAAAAACAAACTGTAATTGAATCATTTATATATTTGTAAAACTGTTTCAATATTATCAAAATATAATGATGCGGGGACTCCTATTGCGAATACACCCCTCGCACACCTCAGCATACACGCGACTCTCGATGGCCCAGCCATTTATTGGGATGTCTTCTTGTATGTGCTGCAGTTGGTAACCCTTGGCGACCCTGATCATCTGCTCCACCAGGTCCAGGCCAGTGATACACTCTGTAATTGGATGTTCTACCTGGGGTAAAAGGATAAACAGAGAATTTACACGGTGGAGGCAGTGTTATAGCATGCTGTTTTACTGATGATGTAACTGCTGATGGAAGTGTCAGGATGAATTCTGAGGAGTTTAGGACTATACTTTCTCCTCACATCAGTCAAATGCTGCAAGAATGATAGGACGGTCTAAAACATACTAAGAAAGCAACCCAAAATCCTCTTAAGGCGAAGAAAAGGGATCTTCTTCAGTGGCAATCACCTAATCTCAACATAACATAGCAGCTTTGCAGTTACTGAAGACAAAAAGACCCACAAACAAGCAGCAATGAGTTAAGAGTATGATTAATCTTAACAGTACATGTCGTCCTTCTATTGTATTGTAGAGCGTCCTATTCCTTTTTTGCTTTGCTTTTCTTTCTTTTTGCAGACTTATGCACTTAACACACACGAAAAAGTTCTGATGTTCATCACTGGCTTATTCAAAGTCAAAATAAAGGCTAAAGGATAAGCACCTGAAGAATCTAAGCACAGCAGTGGGTCTAAACCCACGTCGATGGACCAGTACTGACCTGCAGACGTGTGTTCATCTCCAAGAAGTAGAAGTCCTTCTTAGAATCCACCAGAAACTCCACTGTGCCGGCAGAGGAGTACTGTACAGCCTTGGCCAGCTGCACTGCCTGCTCGCCCATCGCCCGTCGTGTCACTGGGTCGAGGAAAGTACTGAAGAGGATGTGACAATGGGAGCAGTAGTAAATAAAGAAAAACTACAGCTTGAGAAACACATGTACTGTATATACTGTATATACACATTTTAAAATAAAAACAGTAAAAATCATAAACCCACAAACAAACCTGATATAATACCAGCAAATATGTTCTTTTTGAGCATGATACACAAAACATATTACACAGATGCTTTGTAAAACTACAGTATATCTATGAGGCAGCTCAAAAGTTTTTAGAATTTCTTGTTCAAGTTAAGCCAAATATATTTTACATTTAGTTTAACTACACTGCTAAAAACCGTGAGTGCTTGTGATCACAACTTTTTACTCATTGCACTACTTTACACAAGATGATTGTACCCTGATGAAGATCACATCCCAGCCTCCAAAGTCAGCTGTCTGTTGACGCAGTCTTTGTTACAAATGTATAATCTTGGTGCATCTGACTGTAAACAAATAATTTCCAAGAGCAGAGAGCAGTTCTCACTAACCTGGGCGCCTCTTCCACAACCTTCTGGTTCCTCCTCTGGATGGAGCATTCCCTCTCATTCAGCCACAGAGCGTTACCGTGTTTGTCAGCCAGCACCTACAAAAAATATTATATTATTATTAGGGCTGGGAATTTATCATGTTAATTACGATTAATTAATTACAGAAAAAATAACGTGACAAAAAAAATACCGCATTTAATCACAATATATTTTTGCACTCCTAACAGCACGGAAGATTTCTCATTGCACGAGTTCCCGATATATACCCGTAATACTGATGCACAGGACACAACACGAGAAACAACAACTGAAACCGATGAGAAGTCGTTGCTGGGTTCGGTGGGCGGAAAATTCAGTTTTAAAAAACTACCGGGTGGAAACCTGGATAAAAGCACAGTTGTGTGCAAATTGTGCAAGAAAGAATTTGCCTATTTGCCAGTTTCAGAGCCAAAATGAGTAAATCCACGACTGACAAATTAACAGCGGGTTTAATGATACGCTGGCAAAATGTCATAAAATAGTGGGTCATTTAAAACACAGCCCTGCTAATACAGAGGCACTACACTAGGAGCAAGCAGTACTTGGGCAAAAAAGAGAACCACTTATACAGGACGTTTCCACAAGGTGGAATTCGATGCTGTATCTGATCTCTCGTCTCCTGAAGAACGAAGAGGCTGTGAAGGCTACTCTTTGCAAGCAGAAGCACAAACTAACCATGCTAACTACAAAGGAGTGGGACAAACTACAGAGGATTGCGACCATCCTTGAACCATGCAGGTAAAAACCCACCTACACTATGAACTGTTTAATATGATTTATCACTAGTTGGCATCTTTTCCTTTTAAAAGCTTTTTGAATTGACTATTGTTTTTAAGATTAAGAATTAAAAAATATTTAATTGAATTGTACAGTAATAAAAATAATCCTTTCCTTAACTATCCACTGCAGATATGTGACTGAGCTTCTTGGAAGTGAGACTTATGTCTCATGTTCTGTGGTGTTACCTGCTCTCCGCCACCTGGACCGCACCATGGAGGTCTCTGATGAGGACCCATCCTACATGGTGAGGTTCAAGACTGCCTTCTCAAAGGATCTATCCCAACGTCAAGCAACACTCAACCATGACTGGCTCAAGCTGGCTACAGTACTCGACCCACGCTACAAGGACTTAAAGTGTCTACCCAAAGGAGAGCGAGAAGGGGTGTGGACCAGCCTTGAGGCACTGCTGCAAACAGAATCCAAAAGTGCTATCCCTGAGCCCACAGAGGAGCCAGCAAAGAAGAGACTCGTGTGTCAAAGTCTGATTCAGATGATGATGTGGGGCCTAACAGGGCCTTGAGCCTCTACAGAGCAGAACCCACCATCAGCGAGACAGACTGCCCACTGCAGTGGTGGTCAACTCATGCAGGGGCCCATCCACAATTGTCTGTCCTGGCCCGACAGACCCTCTGCTTGTCCGTGCTGGACCTCTGCTTGTCCGTGCTGGACCGAAGGCAACATGACAGGTCAACTTCCACACACCCGGATGGAGTGTTATAGTTGTGTTACTCTTCAGATATTCATTTTTAGATATACTCAAAGATGTCGGCTGGGTTTTAAGTCCAAGCTCCGGCAGGATCATTTCACTCCTCCTCGTCTTGGCTGTGTGTTTGGGGTCACTGTCTTACTGGAGGGACCTTTGGCATGGTTTCCTCCAGGCACTAAATGTTGTTTTTTAAAGTCTGACTATGCTGAGGCCTTTTTTTCTTTCAAGCAGGCTTTCATGTGGCTTTCATTTTGGACGCTTCCTTCTGGCCCCTTCTGCAACAAAGCCAAATTTTATTTTTATTGATTTGTTTTTATTAACCTTTGTCCTCCTGAAAGCTTTTGCCATTATCCCCACCTTAAGCTTAGTTAGACTGATTAACAGGTTCTTGGCGTATCAATGAACTGGATAAAGCCTCGTTTCCAAGGCTGCTGGCCAGTAGCCACCAGTAATGCAGCTAAGGAAAAAAAAAAAGCATCCACCAAATAAATCACCCTTATGGAAGAGGTCAGTAAAACTGTTGACAGGACACCAAAGATACCAAATAAGGTTGATTATGACCTTTTTATTTTCAAGGTTTTGTATTTATCAAACTTTCTTCGAGCCAAAAACGATTCCCTGACAACTCTCTTATGTCATTGCAATGTAAAGTCAATGAGCCAGGTGGGGACATGTGGGCAGGGTCAGTAGGAGAAACACTACTGCACACAACCAATATGTCGTATAAGCAGGGGGTCAAGCCTGAGGCTACAGACATTTTAGCGTATGTATGTATGTATTAATAATTGATGATTAATGGCACAAATTATCGGTATCAAATAACTTCAGACCTTTGTGTTTTACCTGTATCTCTATGTGTCTGGGATTGTCTATGTACTTTTCAATGAGCAGCCTGTCATCTCCGAAGCTGGATGCTGCCTCCTGAGATGAGAAGCGGAAACCTTCCCTGTGACAACACACACACACACACACACACAGACAAACTCAAATATCAGTTTTCCAGAGATCCATAGTAATAATAAAGAGTAAAAGTAAAAACAGGAGGTAGAAGTAGACAGTGAGACAGCAGTTTGGGCAGTTGGAAGATGATTCACTAGATTACACAGTAACTAGGAGCAGCTTGCAGAGAGTAAACCTTATTTGTTGGATGAGCACTAGTGATGTAATGTGAAGCACTTTGAACTGTTAGAAAGGTGCAATTTGTAAGATATGGCCATATCCTAAAATATAATGTTCAAAATGTAAACATCTATCAACAGAATGCAAAAAAAAAAAAAAAAGCAGTGCTGCTCACATAATATCAAAATAGGAACTAATCTTACAGCTACTTCCCTAAGTAAACAGAAAAATCTAACCACAAATGTTCAGAATTCAAATTTATCTCGTATCAAAGTACGATTAGTTTATTGCTTTGTTAACTCATCGAAAAACACACTTCATTCAACAAGAGACATAAACGTTTGTCCTTCCAGAGTCACGCCTGGTTTTACCGTTTCAGTTCAAGAAGACAATTACAGCAGAGAGTATAGAGACAGCAGTCTATGTCGACTCTGGTGACATGCTGCTAACTAACTATACTGTATTTGGGTAACTTCAAATTCTGGCTATTATTCAAATTACACATTGAAGTTAAATAATAATTTGCAGGAGTAGTATTAATTGCTAATTGTCAATTCAAGTTTATTCAGAGAGCACCAATTTAGAACAAAAGTTGACACACTTACATGTAGAGCAGGTCTTGACCATACTCGTATTACTACACATTAATTCAGTTATTCATTTGCAGAGACACAATAGACTCCCACAAGCTAGAGACAGCCAGACACACTCAATGGTACATAGCTACTATAATTATAATAGCTCCAGAGATGGAACTACTGTTAATAATAGTAAAAGCCTTAGTAACTACAGTTCCGTAATACAGGAGGAGATTTTATCGATAACAGCAATAATTGGAATCATTGTGCTGCCAGTGGTGAATAAAAATGAGGATGTGACAGAAACAGGAGCACAATACCTCGTCTCCTCGTCGTTCCAAGCGATCCTCATCCCTTTGCCTCCTCCTCCTGCAGACGCTTTGATCATCACAGGGTAGCCTAGCAACAACAAAAGGTTCGACAACAAATGTGAAGCAGCACCCGAAAAGGGAATCTTGCACAAATGTGACCAACCTTTGACAAACGGAACATTTTCAAAAAATTAAGTCACAATGTACAAAACAGTACATAACTAAAATGTCTTGATCTGAACTGGCAAGTACAAACATCTAATTCAACTGTTCACAGAAGGAAAACAAGGAAGAAAGCAAGGAGTATCTTAGCAGACAGATTCTGCACTTTTTTCAGCCAGTTTGATCCTCCGAGCTCTGGGGGACTCTGACCGGGTAGTGACACCCTCTTGGCTGAGGTCACTGAGGGGGTGGAGCCTCATTTCTCCTGGGGGACCAGAAAGTGCTCAAAATGGCATGTAAAGATGGTGCCAAAAAACTGGGTCAGAGGCCCCTGCTGCCTGCTCTGCTGCCCTGACAGTAAATATACGAGTCCATGTGTACCTTTACTTAAAAGGATAAAGACATAATGAATATATAGCTCATTACAAAAATGCTCCTCTTAGTCTGAGGCAGAAGAGGGCATGCAGATTGTTCCTAGTGTGATAGAACAGTGGGATTCGGCACCATCGCACACAGTGAGTGTGTTTAGATATGATGACTCACCGATGTCTTGTGCGATCGTCACAGCTTCCTCAGCAGTCTGACAGAGAGGAGTGTATTGTTACTGATCATGAACCAAACATCACTGAAAACAGTTGGTCACTGTCTCTGTTCTGAAGTAAGACACGTCTGTATAACAGTCAACACTTGAGTAAACTGGCTCTGTCCAGTGTTGTGACTTCAGACTGTTAATAAAGATGGACGGAATGAGAGCTCCCCACAAGTGAACACTTGTATGTGGCTCCTTCTGAAGTCATAAGCGCCTCCTCCTCAAATTATTTAAGGTGGGACTTGGATCCCAACTAAAAAAATCAACATGCTCCCCAAAATAAATTTTTCCCAAGGATAGTTTCTGTTGATTGAAGTAGTTCTTAGCATGCTAGTGTATGATCAAGTGTTTTTCTGCACACAATTTTGTGGTTGGGTATATGGGTGGGAACTTGATAGTGCAGCTCTGCTTCCTGGGTACAACAATTCACCATGACACCACCAGCACAAGATGGCAGCAATTGTATTGTGGATATTTTGGCTTCACTTTTGTACAATGGGAAAAAGCGACGACATGTGGTCCATCTTTATTTATGCATGCGTTTGTGACCGGATCACTTTGGTTGTAGGTGACCTCAGCGGTGATAAGAAATGTTCCTTCCTGCAGGACACAATCGTGAAACTAGAGGTCTGTTTGTGTTTTTCTAAAAGCAATTCTGGTAAAAATTAAATTAAATTATTATTGTTAAATTATCAAAATTCTTATTGCTGCCAGGAGGCAATTGGGCGTACTTTAAGTACTGTAAATCATAGCACCCAGGGACAGAAATATAGTTTAGAGTTTTAAAATTGTGAGTGGGGAAGTCGTTGGATAGAGAGAGCTTTGTGTGTGTGTGTGTGTGGCCAAACCTTCACAACTCCATCGAATCCTGGGATAGTGTTGACTTTAGCAGCTTTAGCGATCAGCTTGCTCTCGATTTTATCCCCCATTGCCTGGATAGCATGGGTGTCCGGGCCAATGAACGTCACACCCTCTGCCGCCTAGTAACAAAGCAACCGTGACATTTACCATATCAGACTTACAATAATGCCGTAGAAAGTGCATAAAGGGAACACTTGGGTTATTAGCATGACCGCCATGACAATTAAATACACTTTGGGTTCATTCAAACCATAGAACACTTGTTATCACTCATAAAGCGCCTGCTTACACAGTAGATTACACCGTCACCTTGAGTCTCACAATACAGTTAAATAATCTTTCCCTGTTTATTCTCCACTTCTCCAATGTTCAACAGGATAAAATAAAACAAAAACGGAGAGGAAAAAAAAATAAGCCTGTTTATTACTCACAAGTCGCTTTGCAAACTCTTTGTTTTCAGACAGAAACCCATAACCAGGATGAACCTGTACAGAGGAGAAAACAGCCTTTATTTGACTGCCCTTCAGAGGTGAGGCATGGTTATATTCTTTACAGCAGCGTGTTGCCTTTACGTGCTCGTGGGCCAAGTCATCCATCATAAATGCTTACAGCTTGAGCTCCTGTCGCTCTGATGGCATCCATGATGGCGTCCATGTTCAGGTAGCTCTTACTGGTGGGGGCGGGGCCAACACACACGGCTTCATCAGCCATCTTTACATGAACCTAGACACACACACGCACGCAGGAATGTAAGCATTAGATGGTATCTCAACAGCAGAAAGACAAATACAGACCTGGCACACATACAGTGTATGGAGACACACTTGGAAAAGTGGTTCACATTTTGGTTTTGACACAGAAACTGTTTCGTGAAGATTGATTTAAGGACTAGATACTGACGGGGAAATATAAGCTATAAGACTGCTGGGCCCTCACTGGAGAAATTCAGCTAAAGAATTGCAAGCAGAGGAAAAGACAGTGATTCAATGAGAAATCAAAATAAAACTAATAGAAAAATAGATTTTCTTTTTTTTTTTAAAAACTAGTTATACACTCTTTTGGTGCAATAGTTGATTGTTGAGTCTCGCTGGGTTGGTGGATGGCCCGAACTACAAACCCAGGAATAAGACTGAGCATTTTACTCCTTTGGAATACTAAAATACAACACAGGACATGAATGGGATTCCAACAGAAGCTGCACACTATGATATAAAACTCAAATCACAATTTTTAAGTCACTGGATGACCATGTTGTAACTTACAGCACCGGAGTCTACATCACTGTGAACCGCTACGGACTTAATGCCCATTTTACGACAAGTCTTGATCACCTGAAAAAGATAACATTGACAATGACGTTACACTCTCACTGTTAAAGAAAACATTGAATTACTGTATATAGTTGTAGGTATTGATCATTTTGAGACTAAGTGGAAATCTGCAGCCAAAGGTTTCTCATTTCAAGCCCGTCCACCTGTGGTGGCGTGAGGATAAGCAGAGTGTCAGCGACAGTTGGATTCAGTTTACAGAACATATCCGTGTGTCTGCCCATCTTACTCTGCAAGCGATCTCTCCTCTGTTGGCAATGAGGATCTTATCAAAGGTCTGTGGAAGGAAACAGATTCAACCGGATAGTCATTGATACAAGGTTTGCCATTGACACAACAAGGTTTGCCAAATAGAAGACTTGTAACCCTTGAGGCATTTGGCAAAAGAAAAAAAAAAAAAAAAATTTATATTTTGCCACGGGTTTTCTTCACATTTCCGTCACATCTGTGGTTACAATAAATCAGGAGTAGAAGGGAAGTTGTGCAATACCTTTTCACCGGTGGCGGAATATTGAGCAATGCTGTTAACTGCACAGTACCTGGACTGGAAGGAGCCACACTGCAAAAAAAAAAATATAGTAAGACTATATTAGGCCAATATATCATTTCACTTTATTTTACAGTACTAATATCGCCAATCCCAGACCTTGTATTACCTGGTATAGGCCCGAACCTGCGCCTGTCGACACCGTTAGTTTGGGCTGATGGCCTATTAATGTCACACTTTCTTTGTTTATCAAAGCGGGTATGAAGCCTTGTGTGTTTACACTGTCTTCTATGGTTTTACATTTGCACAGATTTCTGGAAGGACTGTTTTGTGATAGGGCTTAAAACACTGTCTGATCCAGCACCCCAGCCTGTGGGCTCCTGCAGGACACATACTGGGTTTGAATGAATATCAACCGGTTCATATTATCGACATAAATAAAGATGGTTTGCATCTTTATTGCTGCTAAATCTGAGTTTAATTGAAGTACTACAACCAGTTGGGTCACTTAGCAGCTCCCAGAGTTTTTTTTCCAGTCATGGGGCCCCCTAGTGGGATGATGCGGTAGTGAGCCATTTGGAGGACCCAATCAAAGTTGAGCAACTGTCCTGTGGAAACAAGTCTAACTGAGACTAATATGTCTAATATGTGAATGATCAACCCAACTGTAGCCTGACATACACTCAGCACTCCTCATTTAGTCTCGAACAACGATGGGTCAAGGGAATGACCAGTGGAGACAGGCAGGAGAGTCCGAAGACAAACATTTTCAGGCTGTTTGTCGACACAGGGGACAAATTACACACGTTGCGAGGGGTTGTGTTAACTATGCAGTATTCGTTCGCTTCGTGGACGTTAAAACAAACTAATGTAAAACACAAAACCTGTCAGAGACAATGTCAAAGTGTGCTCTGAGTTTCACCCTGACTTTTAAAAGCGAAATTATTGACCTGTAAGGCTAAATAAATAAATAAATAAATAAATCTTGTCTCTTCTCAACCATTCTCATACCAAGCCTGGTTAACTATCTCGAATCACCATCATCATCACCGGGTGTGTATTAATTTGTCTGTATGCGTGGTCCGGTGACTGTCCCTACGCTACTTTTAGCATTAGCGGGCC